>CANTUQ010000023.1:1800000-2120000 GCA_947683425.1 Excoecaria cochinchinensis | reverse complement strand
GAAAAGAAAACTTAAGAATTTTTGAAGAAAAAAATGTTTCCTGGAGAGAAGAAAAGACTAGAGAGAAAAGCCCAGGAACCCCTTGAAAAATAGTTCCCGTCCTCTATGAAAATGAGGGGAAAATCCTCTTTAATTTTCAGTTTTGGCTAAAAATAGAGAAAGACAAAATGATCTTTTAATTTTTCGTTAATCAAAAATAGCACAAAACGGTGAAAAAACCGGAAAAATCAGACTGAAAAACAGTCTGAAAAATGCAAAAAATCGATGAAAGCGACGGAACAGAGCAAGTGGTCGCGTGAAGTGGGGCGAAACACGCGTGCAGGGAGCAATCGCGCGCAGTGCAGGGCACCGCGCGTGCCTGCGCGGGACACCACGGAGGACACGCGTGGTGTCCCTTTGGCCAAAGCCAAAATTGGTCGCGTGATGGCCAATTTGCCATCACGCGACCATTAAATAAGTGGCCACTTTTGGCCACTTATTCCACTCCTCACGGCCACATATATATATATATATATATATATATATATATATATATATATATATATATATATATATATATATATATATATATATATATATAATTTAATTAATTTCATTTTTTTTTTTTTTTTTGGAAAAACCTTTTAAAATTCTTTTTCTTAAATATTTTTTCCAATTAAATTAACTAACTAATTTAATTAATTTAATCCAACTAAATTAATTAACTAATTTAATTTCTTTTTCTCCCTTTTCTTTTTCAAATATCAGAAATAATACTATTTTAAAAAATTAATTCAACCAAATTTTTTATGATAATATATATATTTTTTATATATATTTATTTTTATTTAAAAATAATGAGAATTTCGACAAGGGAAGTATCATTTTTGACACCTTTAATTGTGTGTATCGTTTTTCATCATCGGGTAATTCTGATCTTGGACCGCCTCGGGACCCGGTGTCTACACATAGCCATTTCATCCGCATCCCTCATCCATTTATGAAAAGCATCATTGTATGTGTTTCATTGAGAAAAGCTGACAGGATATACTTTGATTGATTGATGTTAAGAAGAAGTGTATGGATAAGAGTGTAGTGCATTAAGAAGTGTGAAGTGCTCGAGGTTAGAATCGAGCAGAGAAGGGTGTTAAGGAATTGTATGTTAGTGAAAGAGTTAAGATCCTATGTGTGTCTTGGGTATTAGCGATATGTGTATCGAAGGAATTCGAGGTGTTAGAATTGAGATACTCTATGTGGTTGGTTCTGGTGTGAAGTGTATTTGTTTTGAGAATCGTATGATATGAGTGTTAGCGAATTGAAGATTTGTTAAGAAATTGCCTATGTAAGTGATTAGCGGGGAAATTTCGAGGACGAAATTTCTTAAGGAGGAGAGATTTGTAACAACCCAAAATGGCCCTAGTCGGAATTGGCATGCGAAGTCGGGATCGGAAGGGTATTTCGGTAATTTGTGCGTAAGAAAGTTTGGTTATTGAGGACTAAATTGCAAAGAAATAATTAAATAAGATTAGTGGAGGAATTTTATGGTGTGCTTGTATGGAAGTAGGGTATAAGTGGATTAAGGGGTTTTATAGTGTGGGTTGTATGTATGGTGCCTTAAAGATATTTATTCAAGACATGGTTGTGTGTGGTTTGTGTATGGTGCTTTTAGTGGAAAAGTCAAGTGAGTGGATGTTTGGTCCTATAGGAAGTTGACAAGTGGCTTGGTAGGTGGGCAATTAATGGGAAAAGAATTAAAGGAAAAGAAGAATGAGAGGGAGAGCAGATTTTTACGTGGGTTTCTCTCCTCTCTCTCCCGTTCTTTCTCTTCTTCTCTCCTTTCCCATTTCTTGCGTTTCCTCTCTTGGTTGTGTGAGTTGGAGCTGATTTGGTAGTGTTTGAAGAGCAAGATTAAGAAGGTAAGTGGTTAGATTTTGGATTATTGTGTTTGGATCTCCTTCTTCTTCTAGTTGCTTTTGATTTTGGGAATTTAAAGTTTGGATGGGTAATTTGTGAGTTTTGGTATGTGCAAGTTTTGAGTGACAAGAAGAAGAACAAAGGCAAGGAGAAGGTTCAAGAGTGAAGATCAGCTGGGTTTTTGGTCTACAAGAGGTTTGGGAGCTTTGATTTCTTCATTATGTTTGAGTATGTATTTATGTTTGTTTCCAATAAATTGAAGTGCTTTGATATGAGTTTATGCATGATTTAATTTGAGTAAATGTGTTAGTAATCCATGTTATTGAATGAGATGAATTTATATGTGAGTTGGCATTGAAATGCATGAGTTTGAGAAATCTTTTGAATTTGATGTTTGATGGTGATTTTGGGCAATTCTGTTCCGTTTTTGTTTGACCTCTGTGCATTGTTTTTGTCATATCTATAGTTATAGAGCTCTGAATCGTGTGATTCTTGATCCATTAGAACCATGATTCCAATTCCTTTACATATCTCAGAAATAGCCTTGGACTAATTCTCGCTCTAAGACATCGAAATATTGTTTTCAAATGTAGTGTCCCTGTTGTGTCGGGTTGTTTGAACAGTTTGGGTTCTGGAGATTATATCTGGAGTTATAGGTATCCTTTTGACCTGAAATTTGTTTCATGTGAACGGTATCATCCTAGAGAACATTTGTTAAGAAGGACGTTTTGGCTAAAAATGAGGTTTAGAGGTTGGTTTAGGCAATGCAAATCTGGGCGTTAAACAGTCTTCTGCGGGTTCTGAATCGAGCGTCTGTCGCGATCGCGACAAGGGTCGCGACCTCGCGACAGAAAAACCTATTTTAGCCTTTATTTCTTCATTTTTGAGCCCTCGATTGATTCGGATCAATCCCGTACCTTCCCCTCAGCTTTTTATGCATGTTTAGGGTAATTAAATGGCTGTATAAGTAGTTGTCTTTGGGAGAAACTTAGGAGTATGATTAAGAATTGGTGATCTATCAAGTGATTAATAATAGATATAACTCCGTGAAGGTTGGTTTATGGATGAGTGTGGATATGTGTCGATCTCATGAGTAAACTAGGCATGTTGTACCGTATATATATGAATGCATAACATGGGTGCGTTTGTGATGAATGGCGATTAGTGTTGATATTATAGATTGTGTAAATGGATATTGTTAGTGGCATGTTTATCGAAATTCTTGATACGGATGTTGTGTTTATGTTGTCAATGATGTGTGGCTTGCTGGAGATGAGGTAAGAAACCTTTGGTTATGTTTCGTGTGTGTGTAGGTGAGTATGAGGAAGGAAAGATTCTGCAGAATTCTGTAGATTTCCGGAATCATGACTCTGTCGCGATCGCGACACTGTCGCGAGCGCGACAGAGACCGGTGATTCTGATGCTGTGCCATCGCGAGCACGCGACGTTGTTGCGAGCCCGCGATAGCAATAGCTTGTGTGTTCTCTGTCGCGAGCGCGACAACCGTCGCGATCGCGACAGAGCACATTGTTGGCCTGTGCTATCGCGAGCACGCGACTTGTCGCGACCTCGCGATAGCAATGCTTGCCCTCTGTCGCGATCGCGATAACGTCGCGAGCGCGACAGAGCCGGGCCCTTCTCTCCTTCCCGCGATCGCGAAGTCCGTCGCGCGCGCGCAGCGAAGAGACTATGGTCTCTGTCGCGAGCGCGACAGGCATCGCGAGCGCGACAGATGTGTTCTGCCGAATGAGTTTTCTGTGGTGATTCCAATGTTTGAATTCCGAACTTGTGGTACCTTTTGGTTTATAATTGGACTATTTTATGAAGTATGTTAATATAATTGGATGTATTATGCATATCTATACTTATGATCTTTCTCTAAGATTGTTATGTTATGCTTAAAGTGTAAACTGTATGATGCATGTTTGACCTTATGAACTTATTCATATGTCTCACCTATTGCTGATTATGCATAATGATATAAATTATGTGATTTGAAATATGATTTGTATTATGTAAGACCTGCGAAAGTCAGTCTAGTGGATAGTTAGGCATGCCTAAAAGAGTCTTCCGCTGCAGCTTCCGTTATCGTTTGGACCCCGATCAGGTCCCCGTTTGGTTCCTCGCGAACCCCTTTATTGTGTTTGGATCTTGTTTAAGGTCCTTCCGAAAAATGTTTGTGAATGAAAATAGAAATGGTTTTCGATTTGTACCCGTAAGGTACTTTCCGTAATCGGCTTGTACCCGTAAAGTACTTTCTGTATACTCGTTATCCACTATTTTGAGTCAGCAGGTATTCTGTTTGTTTTGCCTAATATGAACAAGAGAATATGATATTCGATTAAGCATGATACTGGACACGTGAATCAGTTATGTATCCGCATGTGATTATGAATCTCTGAATGGGTTAAGTGTGACCTAAACATGTGAATTGGACATAATGATCTACACATATGGGTATATGCATAACATATTGTGAATGTATGGTATGCTAACGATTGTGAATATAGATACGGGAATTCAGATGTGTGTAACTGTGACCATGATCTTTTGAATGCCATGAGTTCGATTAGTTATGTCTATCTTGAATGCTATGATTAGTAAGTATGTGCACAAACGTGATTTCGTACTTTCGGCGGTTATAGTGAATTATATGAATCAAGATATGTAACGAATGTGCTCTTGACCTTGGAATGTATATATATTGTGTTATGTTACGTGCCTCCTCTCTCTAGTTTTCCTATTGTAGTGATTTCAGCGTGTGGGCATGTATTTACATTTCGAGGCATAATAGAAGTATGTTTAGTTAACTAGCGTTCTCGGTATGATAATTGGGTGTGTATTTGCCTGATAATTGTATTGCATGTGAATGGGTTTTCCGTTAAATGCATGAGTCCTTGGCATGATAGTCGTATGTGTATATGAACTTCGGAATGCCGGGCTTTCCTATTCAGGCTTATTTATCCATCTATTGTGATTATTTGTATATGCCATTTGTGTATGTAATTTGTTCTGACGACCATTGTGAATGGCCGTCCATATTGCTTGTGTGTTCTCCCCACTAAGCGTTTATCGCTTAGCACGGGCTCTTTTCCCGTGCAGGTGGCAGGTTTGGTTCAGTTCGAGTCGTGCATCTGCAAGGTCGGCCACATAGGAGTTAGAAGCGTTTTGTTATTTTGTTCAGCTTCTGTATTTCGGATTCTGTAATTTTGTAGCCTTTTTCTTATGTATTTGGTTATGTAAAGGATATTATTGTAATGAGGTTCTCCGTTATTCCTCAGTCTTATCTTTCGCCTTATGCTTCCGCTGAGTGATTATATGTACGTATGTGAGTTAATGTTTGTTCAGCTTTTGTTTCTTTAAAGTTTTAATTTCCGCTGTATTTCATATGTATGTTATGTATAAATGTATGTTTCCGCTTAGTGTATGCGTGCATGTATGTAAGTGAGCGTCGGGTAGCGCGCCCGCCGGTGCCCTTCCAACGGGGGCGACGGTGGGGGTGTTACAGCGTAACTCGATTTCTAGGCTAATTAATGGGACGGAACAATTTTACATGGCAATCAAGAAATCTTTACTATCGTGTAGCCCTATTTTATTGCATAAAAACCTAGAATTCAATAGATCCACAAACTTGGCTTAATTTATTCACTCTAGATGGCCGAATAAACCTCTTTTTTAAGCAAAGTGTCGTTCTTAACATTTATTCTCCAAGATGTTAAATTTCTAATGGTATAAATTTTAGGTCAATTGGACATCTAAAACTCCAAATATGCCATAAACAACCCAAACTACTTCTATTATCCTGCTGAAACAGAAATGCTTCTATTTTGGCCATTTTTGAGGCACTTAAAGCTATAACTAATTCTAGATTCCTTCTAGACATATTTAGGTATATAAGTTATCTTTACAACCCAACTATATTTATGCAATTTGGAGCTCTACAACTCCACTTATAACTAAAAAAATCCCTAAGGATAAAATAAAATTTGGGCAGACTTTCCCCTTAAAACTCATCATGCCCAAATTGATCAATTCAACAAAAACCACAACAATACACAATCCAATTCAACACAACACATTCATACATACTTCAAAATAGTCAATTAATTATGAAAATTCAATAACACATAAAATTTTCCTAAACCTTTCTCCTTACTCTTCTTTAGCTTCAAAAGGCTCCTCCTTCACCCACCTTCTCTTTTCCTTTAGCTCCAATGGCTTTTTCCTCTACAAATCATGCCATAAATTCAGAATTCACACCATAACCATAGCTCTAACCCAAAATCACGGTTAGAATAAGAAGAAAGGAAAATGAGTTCATAACTCACCTTAATCTTGCCAAAACCAAAAATAATTAACTCATCTAAATTAGGAGACACTTGGGCAAAACTTTTATGGAAGATGAAATTATTTCAGAGAAAAAAAAAATAGCAGCTTAGTGGAAGAGAAAGGAGCCAGATTCTTGCTCCCAAATCCACTGCCCTTCATGGTTTTAAAGCCATGCATATCTCCTATTTTCCTTTTTAAATCCCATCTATCCAATTGTCAACTTGTGATTGGTTCTCCCTTTAAATTCCTCCTTTAGTCCTTTGACTAACTTTAAATCATACATTAGCCACTTAAATTAACTTAATTCATGCATTCACATAATAACAAACTTATTTAATGCAATTTAGTCCATAGGGGTTAAATGACCATTTTAACCCTAAAATTCCAATTAATACCGATTATGTTGTTAGTGGTTATGCCTTAGGCCATATATTTAGATCTCGATGTAATGATTGTATTTTCATTTATAGAATGGTTTTCTCTACATTGATATTATTGGCATGTTATATTATTGTAATATTTATGAATGACTACGTTATTCGTGTTATCCCTAGCCATTTATCACTAAAGGGCATAAAGATAAATTAAGACAAGTGTAGGTATGATTGATAATCATGATATGACTATATATTGTGATATAAATCAAAGCTATAGGTACTTATTAGAGAATAAGGTACTGGATAGACCCACTGTGAGATCAATACATGGGTAAGTGTCATAAGTGATCTCATAATAATTATATTATTGAATCCTTAGACATGAGATTATCACAGTTTCCCATATAAGGAACATTATATCTTGACATAATCAAATGTTATCTTTAATCGGATAATCATAAAGGTTATGATTAGAGATGATGAGAATTATGCAGAGGATAGTGAATAATCAAGATAGAATTTGTCCCTCTCTTATGAGAGAGATATTTATTGGGCTCTTCGATAAGTAGAACTGAGAAATGAATGGCCATACTCAAATGAATTGATAGCGTGATCAGTATCATTTGAATTTATCAGTTTATTTAGTGATCGAGAAATTGTATGTTTGAACAATATAAGTTTGACATGAACCATGACTTATGTTCAAATAAGATATCGTGTGACAAAAGGATTGTAACACGTACTATTGGTTAGGTTAAAATCGGACTATCGATAATTATATTATTTGGGTAGTCATAATGTCATGCTAGAGGCTATTTATAACTTGTGGGCCTACAATGGCATTAGCCCTACTGCCAATATAATTTGAACCTATTAGGTCAGACATTTAGAATGAAATGAATGGATTAGGATCTTAATTGGGCTTTCTAATTTAAAATATTTTAGATATTAGAATTTGAATTGATATTATGGAAATTAGGAGATATTCCTTATTTTGAATAAAGAATATTCTCTCCTATTTTACCTCCACGTGAACCACTAATTAAGATTAAGGTTAACGTAATTATATATATATATATATACACACACATTTTATAAGCCTTAATTCATTCTTTTAAAAGGTAAGAGCTGCTATTTAAAAAAAAAGGGAGAAAAATGTTTTCTCTTACAGAAAAGAAAAACCGTAGCCGCTAAGAAAAGAAGCTAGCACTCTTTAGCAGAACTGTTCAATCTCATTTATGTGTGGATACTGGTAGAGGGCATTTGTCCTTGGAGCAATGCCTATAATCCAATCGAATTAAGGAGTTAATTCATTTTTCTTCGCTACAATAGGTTGGTAAATCTTTCCATTCCTTTTGAATCAATTGGATCCCATGGATCCTATTTGGGTTTTGTTTATTACGATGCACGATAATTTGAATTATTCCATTTAGAAAACCCAATAGTGGTATTAAAGCCACTTGTGGATTCAATTGATTCAAATATATTGTGTTTTGTATGTATATGATATGTATGATTCTGTTGGCATGAATGTCGATCGGTTTGAATATTGATACATGGAAGATGATTTCTATTTTTAATTATTAAAAATGAACAGATTGTATATGATATGGACAAAATCAATTAAGCAATGTTATTAACATTATGTAAAAAGGGCTACGAAGCTGATTGATGTTAATATGATTAACATATCTCGTGATATTTTTGTGTTAATGTGATTAACAAATTCTATTAAATGTTAATATGATTAACAAGTTTTGTGTTTAATGAAATTAATCTTATTAATATGATTAATATGATAATATAATTTTGTTAATATGATTAATGTGATTAATTTGATAGGATTAATATGAAATTAATTCTGGTGGCATTCTATATAATTAAATGATCACTGATATTATCAACAAAATCCTTTTTCAAAGATGCAGAATAGGGTTTTAGGGCAGAAAATTGTTAAAGAGATTAACGATAGCTCAAAGCTTCGAGGGGTGCTACCCCTAAGGTACCCTATAAGGGACCAGCGTGCTTTTTAATCGTAGCACCTTATATATCATTGAATTCATCATGTGTTGATTTTCATAGATCAAATTTTAATAATATGTTTTATTTGATGTATTATAAGTATGATGTCTTTGCGTGGTGCATAGCATGGTCAATTTAACCTTATGTGGATGAGATTTATTTTAATTATTTAATTTTATGGGTTTGTAATTTTAAATACGACCTGTGTGTCGTTAATTTTGTTGTAATTTTATTTTACTCAATAGTTGTAGTAGAATATCTTTGTATTATTATTATAATGAAGACGAAGAGCATTTATGGAGATCAATCCGCATCCATAGTGATGAAGGTGTAATATGGGAGATCGAGTCCATTATCTTACACCTAAGATTGACCTTTGATATTCATATTAGATTATGAGGATCAAACTATATTTTGGCCATGCTATAACATGTTTTATATATTTTGCATATTTTCTTAGTATATGATGCGATGAATGATTATATACATGTATGAGATGCCATGTATGAAATGATGCATGGTATGTAAATAAATGGACATCATAACTTAAAATTAAAATCCCTCACTGTAATTTTAAGTCATATGCCACCCATGATTAAAACACATGTCAAGACTAAGATCACCAGAATGTGGATTCTGCCAAAGTAAAGTACATTAGGTTATCACAATAAGGCAGGATGGGTAAAGGTGTTTCCCATATGTTTAAAATGATTAGACTTAACTAGGCTATTAAAACGATTTTGGGCCTAAGGGCATTAGATGGAATTATAACATGCCGAGACATATTGTAAGGCCCCAAGGTATACCTTAGTTGCCTACGAGCATAATTAGGGTATGTTTGTGGCTAAATGCATGGAATTGGGTGATTGAATATGTTAGGGGCATAATCGGCATTTAATTATTTCTCAATGGTAAAATGGTAATTTGTACCTATGGACTAAATTGCATTAAATGATAAATTGTGTATGTCAATCCATGAATTAGACTTAATTATAGGGTTAATGTATGAATAGCGGGAAGATTGGGACTAAAGTGCAAAGTCAAGGTTTGTGCCAATAAGGTGTTGACATTTGAACTAATCACAAGTTCACACACTAAAGTCTAGTGACCGATTCTCATGGTCTATAAAGACCATGAATGTAGGCAAAACGAGGGTTAGAAATTCCCTCATTCTTTTCCCAAATTTAGCTCATTTCTCTCATCTTAAAACCCAAGTTAAGTGTCATAAAAAATTTGTCCAAGGTGATTCTTAAATAAAGAAGGAATTCATAGGTAGTTTTAAGCAAAAAGGTAAGGAAAATATTTGGTGTAGCTCTCTTTCTATCTTTAATTCATTAAGGTTAAGAATTATGGTTTTGAATAAATGTTAATAAGAGTTTGTGATGCGAATTTTATGAGAAAAATAAATAGGAGCAAGGAGAAGAAAAGCAGGAGAAAAGAAAGAAGTAAGTTAAGGGAAGTTTTGGCACACAAAGACAGGTTTGGGAACTCTCTCTGTGTTTTGTGTTATTTTGAGTAAATTAAATGATATTGGTGCTATTATAATTTGTGTTTGATGATTGAGAATGACTTGTGATTGATGATTGAGTATAGTTTGTGGTTGATGGTTTGAGTAAAAGCATGAAAATGGATATAGAGAAGTTTTAGGGGAAGCTCTATCAAATGGTCATCAGACCTAGTGTCAGTGTTTTTTGTATAAATGGAGTTATAAAACTCCAAATTGGGTAATTCAAATTTAATATTAACCCTAAATATATTTCTAGAAATGTCTAGAAAATTTCAAGAGCTAACTCTAGCTCTAAATACCTCAAAATTGAACAAAACTGTAGGGTTCCTGTTCTGGCAAGGTCAAGGGAATAGTCTATGGTATAAATTGAATGAATCAAAATTATGCAGACACTAGACACCTAGGAGTGTAACTTTTATGAAGGAAATTTGGTCAAAATATGTCTCTATCATTCCCAGTAAAATTCTCAAAATTGGGACACAATTTTATTCCTGGAAGTTGTCATGGAATAGTCTATAATTATCAGGCCATATCTCCTAGGATTTAACTCCAAATAACATGAAAGTTTTCCAATAGAAAGCTAAGACATAGGGAAAAATTTGTTAAGAATGCCACTTTCGCTGAAAATTCCATTTTTAGCTCGTTTTGGACACACAATTAATAGATCAGAGTCTTCGCTGAAGCAGATTAGGTACTGAGTCGGCACAGCAATGTTTGGGTTCTATCTCAAGTCAGCACAGCAACCCACTTTCACGAATCATAGCATGTGGCATGACTCGTGACAGCCTAATTCATTTATTTTTATTTTCTTTTGGTCCCATTTGTGCAAATCTCCCTTTCTTTTAAGGTAAAATGAATTAGTGGGAAACTTTAAGTCTTGCAAATGTAATGGAAATGCATATTAATTTAATTATATTATAATATTTTATAGTTATAATTATATATATATATATATATATATATATATATGCACCTAAATGGAATATATGAACCCAAATGTGATTTTATTTATTAATATTATTTATGGAATATGCATGATAAAATAATTGAATTAATTTGTTCATGAGATAGAAAAATGAAATAAATGGTTCAACTTGAATTTAATTATGTATATAAAGTGAATTTATGAGCAATAAATTAGTCAACTGCTTGTGTCCGGGTTGTGGATAGATAGGCATGCCTATAGGGACTATAAATGTTGCAGCCTACAGTTCTATTCTATTGGCCCCATTTGGGTCATTACTCCAGCCTCATTTGGGTCTTCTATCGGCCCCGTTTGGGTCACCTTCTATCAGATAAATATAAATAATTAATTAAAATGAATTTGTGCCTACGGGTACCTACTGTTCTGTATACCCATTATTCACTTCCTTAGGCATTGGAGGCTATCTTGTATCTGACAAATGGATATTTATTATATGGAATATATTGGTTATGAATATTATTATGCATAATTGTTAATGGTTAAAGGTACATACCCATACATGACAGAGCAAGTTATATAAAGAATGCTTATGGGATGCATTTATTTATATGTATATGTGTATGAGTACTCTATGATTTTGACTAGTTATTTATATCTTCTTAATTAATAAAGTAGTTTTAACTTATGTTGATATATAGTATGGTCTTTGGTAATGTTTTAAGTGGTTATAAGTAATAAAGGGAGAGTATATGCTTGCATTGTAACCACGTTCTTTGACGATGAATAATTGACTACGCAAGGATATTTATGATCATTTGTGTATGTGTGCATTTAATGACTTATGTGAGAGGTCTTTCACATCATGTTTGCTCCCCACTAAGCTATATACTTAGCATGGGTGTTCTATCCATGCAGGTATCGAAGATAGGAGTGACTCCAAGGACATTCCACAAATCTTCAAGGCCAACACACTAGTCAGTGTTTCCTTATGTAGGTTTTGTGTTTTGGTACTACTTTATAAATATAATCTTTTTATAACAAATATGTATTAAGTAATGCATGCCTATATGTATGTAACTAATAATAGCTTTGTATTGTGAATTAATATGAACTATAGCAAGGGTAACTTGAAATGGTACTTCTATATAGATAGGAAATTTTATAATTTTGATTTCTAATAGTTGTTAATCTATCCTTCACTTGTCATCATAAATTGGCTATGTTTTGTTATGGTTTACTATGTATAGGTAGAAGCATCATGCCAAAGCTGACTTACAGTTAAGTGAAATATGGATCTTAGCCTACTGAATTGTTACAATTGTTGTAATTAAAATTGAGGGTTATTTTAGTGGGAGTTTCTTGAGAAAACCTAAAATGAAATTGGTACTAATAAATACTATTTTGCATGTTTGTAGTTCAATGGAATCAAACAGTACTTCCACATTATCACTACGATATGTCCTTGAGAAGGACAAACTTAAAGAAACTGGCACAAACTTCCCCGACTGGTTTAGGAACTTAAGAATTGTTCTCAAACAAGAAAGGAAGCTATATGTGCTGGATGAGTCTATTCCAAATGACCCGCCTACTGATACCAGAAGGGCCATCAAAGAGAAACACAAGAAACAGGTTGATGATTCTGTAGTGGTGGGATGTCTCATGTTAGCTTCTATGTCTCCAAAACTTTAGAAGCATCTGGAGAATATGGAGGCTTATGAGTTGAGTGCTCATCTAAAGCAGACATTCCAATAGTAGGCAAGGCAAGAAAGGTATGAGACTATCAAAGCATTGCATTCTTGCAAGATTGACCACCTTAAGAGGCTTCATGTTTTAAAAATAAAGGGCTATATCAGTTTAGAACTGGCAATAAATTTGATCCTTAATTCATTACTTGATAGTTATGGCCAGTTCATAATGAGCTATAATATGAACAATATGGAGAAATCCATTGTTGAGCTACATACAATGATTCAAATAGCTAAGCAAAGCATTAAGAAAAAGCCTGTCCATACACTAATGGTTAAGAAAGGAAAAGGGATGAAAAATAAGGGTAAGGGTAATGCTAAGGCAAGAGTTGATGGTAAGCCTAAGCCCAAGGCTAAAGCTCAAAAGGAAGGAGTTTGCTTCCATTGCAATGAACCTGGTTAATGGATGAGGAACTGCAAGCTCTACTTGGAAGAATTGAAAAAGAAGAAGAAAAAGAGTAGTGAGACTACATCTTCAGGTATTTATGTTATAGAAATTAATTTATCTACTTCTACTTCCTGGGTATTAGAGAATGGATGTTGATCTCACATTTGTACAAATATACAGGGACTCGAAAGGAGTAGGCAACTAGAAAAGGGTAAAGTGGACCTACGAGTAGGAAATAGAGCAAAAGTTATTGCTTTAGCTGTAGGCACTTATGAATTGACTTTGCCCAATGGGTTTTTATTAGTTTTGAACAATCGCTATTATGTTCCTAGTTTGAGCAGGAATATCATTTTAGTTTCTTGTTTGGAAGATGAAGGTTTTTCTTTTCTTATCAAGAATAAAAGATGTTCCATTTATTATGATGAAATGCTTTAAGGTATTGTTGAATCATATAATGACCTTTATGTCTTAAATTTAGAAAGATCCAATAATTAGGATATTTATAACATAACTACAAAGAAATCCAAACCAAATGATTTAAATACAACGTATTTGTGGCATTGTTGCCTTGGTCATATAAATGAGAAACACATATCTAAACTCCATCAAGATGGACTTTTGTAATCATTTGATTTTGAATCATTTGAAAATTGCGAGTCTCATTTATTAGGCAAGATGACAAAGGATTCTTTCACTGGACATAGTAAAAGGGTCACTGACTTATTAGGCCTTATACATTCTGACGTATATGGCCCATTAATTATAGTGTCGGGAGAGGATTTTAGTACTTCATTACATTCACTGATGATTTTAGTATATATGGTTATGTCTCTCTAATGAAACATAAACATGAATCATTTGAAATTTTCAGAACCTTTAAAAATGAAGTGCAAAATCAGCTTGGTAAAACTATTAAGGCACTTCGATCTAATCGAGGTGGTGAATATTTGAGCTAATAGTTTGATGATCATCTAAGAGATTGTGGAATTGTTTCATAATTAACTCCACAAGGAATGCCACAATGGATTGGATAAAAAAGAGGAATCAAACTTTATTAGATATGGTTTGATCTATGATGACTCAAATAGATCTTACTTTATCCTTTTAGGATTATGCATTAGAAACATCCGCGTTCACTTGAATGGAGTTCCATGTAAAGCGGTTAAAAAGACATCATATGGATATTGATTGGGAAAACTCCTAGTTTGTCTTTCCTAAAGATTTGGGGTTGTGAGGCTTATGTCAAACGACAAGTCTGGAATAAATTAGCACTAAAATTTGATAAATGTCTTTTTATGGTATTTCTCGTGATGAATAGTCATGAAGTAATGCTCATAGATCAAGATGAGCCTACTACCTATCAAGATGTTATATCAGGTCTAAAATCTGAGAAATGGCTAGAAGCTATGAAATCTGAGATGCAATCCATGTATGATAATCATGTTTGGAACTTAATTGATCCACCTGCAAGAATTAAGACCATTGGGTGCATGTGGGTTTTCAGAAAGAAAACTAACATGGATGGCAAAGTGTATACCTTTAAAGCAAAACTTGTTGCAAAAGGCTTCAAACAAACTCATGGTATTGACTATGATGAAACTTTTTTGCCAGTTACGATGCTTAAGTTAATAACGATTATTATTGCCATTGTTGCGTATTATGACTACGAAGTATGGTAGATGGATGTGAAAATAGCATGTCTTAATGGAAACTTACTTGAGGATGTATATATGACACAACGTAAAGGTTTTGTCCATCCTGAGAATTCTAGAAAGGTTTGCAAGCTGTAAAGATCCATTTATGGATTGAAGTAAGCTTTTCGGAGTTGGAATCTTCATTTTGATGGAACAGTAAAAGAGTTTAGATATTTCAAGAATAAAGATAAACCTTGTGTATACAAGAAGGTTAGTGGGAGCACGATTATGTTTCTTATCTTATATGTTGATGACATATTACTCATTGGGAATGATATCCCTACCATGCAAAAGACCAAAGAATGGTTATGAAAGTCTTTCTCAATGAAAGATTTAAGCAAAGCTACTTATATCCTTGGGATTAAGTTCTATAGGGATAGACAAGGTGCTAAATAGGTTCAGCATGAAAAATTCTAAAAGAGGATTTTTGCCAATGTCTCATGGCATTACTCTTAACAAGACTCAATGTCCAATGACATTTGATGAGTGAGATCGCATGAGTATTATTTCTTATGCTTCAGCTATAAGATCTATCATGTACACCATGTTATGTACACGACTAGACAATTCATATGCCTTGAGAATGACGAGCAAATATCAGTCAGATCTTCGTGAGAGACACTGAACAATAGTTAAAAATATCCTTAAGTACTTAAGAAGAACTAAGGATGCATTCTTAGTGTATGGAGGATTGGAAGATGAGATAGTAGTAAATGGTTACATAGATGCAAGCTTCCAATCTGACAAAGATGACTATAGATCGCGGTCAGGATATGTGTTTGTCTTAAATAGAGGTGTTGTAAGCTGGAAAATTTCTAAACAAAGCACTGCTGTTGATTCTACAATAGAAGCTGAGTATATAGCAGCATCAGATGCAACTTTCGAGTATCACAAATCGAGTGGATCTTTACTGTGATAATAATGGTGCTATTGCATAGGCAAAAGAGCTTAGACCCATCAGAGATCTAAACATATACTCAGGTATTTTATCTCATTTGAGAAATTATTGAGAGAGGAGATGTCAAGATATATAGAGTACCAACATATGACAATATTGCTGATCCACTTACCAAGGCTCTCCCACAAGCCAAAAATGATGGACATAGTATGTCAATGGGTATTAGATACATGTATGATTGGGCCTAATGCAAGTGGGAGATTGTTGGTGGTTATGACCTAGGCCATGTATTTAGACCTCGATGTAATGATTGTATTTTCATTTATAGAATGGTTTTCTCCACATTAATATTATTGGCATGTTACATTATTATAATGTTTATGAATGACTATGTTATTAGTGTTTTCTCTAGTCATTTATCACTAAAAGGCATAAAGATAAATTAAGACTAGTATAGGTTTGATTGATAATCATGAGATGACTATATATTGTGATATAAATCAAACCTGTAGGTACTTATTAGAGAATAAGGTACTGGATAGACCCGCTATGAGATCACTACATGGGTAAGTGTCCTAAGTGATCTCATAACAATTATGTTATTAAATCCTTGTACCAAAGACTATCACAGTTTCCTACATAAGGAATATTATATCTTGACATAATCAAACGTTATCTTTAATTGGATAATCATAAAGGTTATGACTAGAGATTATGAGAATTATGCAGAGGATAGTGAATAATCAAGATGGAATTTGTGCCTCTATTATGAGAGAGATATCTACTGGGCCTCTCGATAAGTATGACTGAGAAATGAATGGTCGTGCTCAAATGAATTAATAGTGTGATCAGTATCATTTGAATTTATCGGTCTACTTAGTGATCGAAAAATTGTATGTTTGAACAATATAAGTTTGACATGAACCATGACTTATGTTCAATAAGATATCATGTGACAAAATGATTATAACATGTACTATTGGTTAGGTTAAAATTAAACTATCGATATTTATATTATTTGGGTAGGCATAATATCTTGCTAGAGGCCACTTATGACTTGTGGGCCTGCAATGGCATTAGGTCCGCTGCCAACATAATATGAATCTATTGGGTCGCACATTTAAAATGAAATGAACAGACTAGGATTTTAATTGGGTTTTAGAATTTAAAATATTTTAGATATTAGAATTCGAATTGATATTATGGAAATTAGGAAATAAGGAAAATAAAAAATATTTTCTCCTATTTTACTTCCACGTGAACCACTAATTAAGATTAGGGTTAATATAATTGTGGATATATATATATATATATATATATATATATAAGCCCTAATTCATTCTTTTAAAAGGTAAGAGCCGCCATTTAATAGAAAAGGGGAGAAAAATGTTTTCTCATATAGAAAAGAAAAACCCTAGCCTCTAAAAAAGAGGAGCTAGCACTCTTTAGCAGAACCGTTCAATCTCATTTATATGTGGATACTAGTAAAAGGCATTTGTGTAATGGCCTGAATATTGGGTTAGTCGTGATCATTAAATTCTGTAGAGTATATAGTGAGGTTTGGGTGTGAAAATAACAATATTAGTACCTTGAATGATAGAGGAGTTAAAAGGTTAAACGTGTACCATGCAATGAAGCCCTAGGATGGGTGACCTCCTTGGCACCCAGAAGAGAAAAATATTTTATTTGATTATAGGGAGGCACAAGTTTAAAGGAGTCCAGTGATAAAATGTAGAGTGAAAATGAGGTCAAATAGGTCCTTAAAAGTAAAAAAGAAAGAATACCTCTACTTCGGTTCAAATAGTAGCTGAGTTAACTAAAGGTTTGACCGAATTTTTAAAAAATAGTAAGTGGTCTCTAAAAATTATTTTAAGAGTATAGATGGACTTAGAATAATGTTCGAAAAATTTTTATAGTGAAAAATAAATTTTACAGTAACACTAAAAATTGGCAAATCGGACCGATTTAAATGAACCGGACTTAAAATGGACTCCGATTGAGCTGAAATTTTATGTGGAGGCTAATTTATGTATTTTAAGAATGATAGAACTGATTTTTTGAGAAAATAAATTTGAAAAGTAATAAAAATAATTTTGAGTTGGAAGGCTTAAAAACATAAAATGGGCTTAAATGGGTTGGCCCAAGCGCAGCCTATTTACTCACCTATAAATACCCTAAAGATTATATTTCTCTGGAGAAATCTCCATTTTTGCAACTTCCTCTTCTCTCTTCTTCCTAGGCCGAATTCTCCTTCATTGTTCTTCTACCAAATTTCTTCAATTCTCCTCAAATTTCTCCCTAAATCCAAGCCTCCTAAGTAAAGTTTAGTTCATCTACAATCTATTGGTGGTGTTTTAATTTATGCATGCATGTATGATGAATTATGTATATGTTAATGAATAAAAATAATGTGTAAGTTTTAATTTATGCATGCGTGCATGAACTTAGATATTGAAAATCTAGGATATGTATCCAACACATAGTTTATTTGACTGCGTGTAGGTATCAGAGCTTAAGGATCGAAGCAAGCATACAAGGAGAATTTTGGGAGCTGACTGATAAGTAAGAATTATGGGATGCTTTGTATATGTAAGTAAGATGGCAAGTATAAATGAGTTTGGCTATGTAAAATGAATTGTGTAATGCTTGTAAGGACTATTTAAATATTTTAATAGTTATGGTATGATATTGTTGAATGATATATTTGAGACTGTGTTATAAGTATATTATGCTATATGAACTGTTATGCCCTTTACGGGCTATACTATTGATTGATATACAGGAGGATAGTTATATTTATAGCCGTCATACTGTCTAATTTTATCTAAATAAATAGTCAATTAGATAGTTATAGGTCAATCGACAAAGGTAATAATAAAGAGTTGAATTGTAGAGAACTAAAAGGATTAGAATTTTAGATTAAGATATATAGTTGGTTCACAGGTCGAAAAAAAAATTACCCGTTTTAACAGTTAATCAGTTATTAATGCACTTTAAACAATTATGGTAATCGTTAAGGTAAGAGATAATTTACGTACAGTATGCAATGATAAGGGTGTTACATTTTATTGGTATCAGAGCAAAGGTTTAGATGGTCTGAAGATTGGAGTGGGTTTAATGCATATACATGCCAAATGATAAATGTAAATATTATTGGATGCTTGCTCCTTTGTTTTATAGTAAGTGATGGCATTTAATTAAGGTCAACGAGAGGGAGAAACTGGAAGTGAAGCTTCTATTAGTGCTAGGCAAGCGAAGGCTTCACAGCCACAAGCTGCCCCACCACCAGCACCACTACAGCTGAATTTCCTGAATATGATGGTTGACTATATACAACGCCGTTTGCAAGCTCACTAGGGATAGCCAGTGCAGCCACAAGCTCAAGTACAACCTCTTGCTCCACCTATAAAGAAATAAATACTGGAATAATTAAAAAGATTGGGAGTAGAAGACTTTTATGGCCGAGATCCTTTAACTCTTATACAAGCTGAAGAATGGCTATTTAAATAAAGCGGCTTTATGAAATTACCCACAATCCTCCTGAAGAGATGTTAGAGGAGACAATTGCATTATTATGGGGCCCCATATTTATATGGTGGGATTCAGTTTGTAAACACACTTCCGTTGATCAGTTAACATGGGATTTCTTTCTGAAGCAATTTGAAAAATTGAATACAAGGTTACTATGCAAGATGCCTTTTGGAGGCTTAAATAGGGTAATAAGACAGTGGCTGAATATGAGTGAGAGTTTGAAGATTTAAGTACTTATCTATATGATTGTTAATTGGCTGAAGAAAGGTTATGTCAAATATTTGAACGAGGTTCGCACAATAAGGTTAGACAGATTATTGGTGCTTAAAAGCATAAAGATATGTGATCTTTGGTAGAAGCAGCTGAAAAGGTAGAAGTAAACAGAAAATCAAAGTTCCAATAGAAAAGAAAGTCAGAACAATTAAGTTCCATAACTACAGAAGATAACAAAACTAAGGCATCTCCATCTCAAGTACAAGCATCTGTAGCAGCAGCTCGGATTCAAATATCTACTGCAGAGGTTAGTGCTCCAGTTCATCTGTAGCCAGCACGCCTAAAGTACAAAATGGAAAAAGTGTCCATAATGTGATCACTATGGGAAAAAGAATATGGGAGAATCAGCGAATTCCATAGAGTGTATAGTGAGGTTTGGGTGTGAAAATAACAATATTAGTACCCTGAATGATAGAGGAGTTAAAAGGTTAAACGTGTACCAAGCAAAGAAGCCATAGGATGGGTGACCTCCTAGGCACCCGAAAGAAAAAAATATTTTATTTGACTATAGGGAGACATGAGTTTAAAGGAGTCCATTGATAAAATTTAGAGTGAAAATGGGGTTAAATAGGTCCTTAAAAGTCAAAAAGAAAGAAAACACATTGTTTAGTTCAAATAGTAACTAAGTTGACCAAAGGTTTGATCGAATTTTTAAAAAATAGTAAATGGTCTCTAAAAATTATTTTAAGACCATGGATGGACTTAGAATAATATTTAGGAATATTTTATAGTGAAAAATAAATTTTACGGTAATATAGAAAATTGGCAAATCGGACCGAAAATGGACTCCGCTTGAGCTAAAATTTTACATGGAGGCTAATTTATACATTATAAGAATGATGGAACTGATTTTCAGAGAAAATAAATTTAGGAAGTGATAAAAATCATTTTGAGTTTGAAAATGGGCTTAAAAATATAAAATAGGGTTAAATGGGTTCGACCACTTTGGTTGAACCAAGCCCAACACATTTACTCACCTATAAATACCCTAAAGATCAAATTTCTCTAGAGAAATCCCCATTTTTGCAGCTGCCTCTTCTCTCTTCTTCTTAGACCGAATTCTCATTCATTGTTCTTCCACCAAATTTCTTAAACTGTTCTCAAATTTCTCCCTAAATCAAAGCCTCTTGAGTAAATTTTAGTTCCTCTAAAATCTAGTGGTGGTGTTTAAAGTTCATTTGAAGTGTTAGATGTAAAGGAAAAGAAAAGTTCTTAAAAGCTAAAAGTAAGGATAAGGAAGCTTGAGAGGTGTAGAACAAGAATGCAAGGTTGGTGGATACAATATCCTTTATTTTCCATGAATTTTATTTAGGTTTAAACTTATGTATATGATGGAATTGTGTGAACTATGCATGTATAATTGAAATAAATGTTATAGACATGTTAATTGAGGTTAGAAATGATAATTTGAGTGATTAAAATTGAAAGAATAAATTTATAGGAAGAAACCTAATGTTGGCTAAATGGTTTTTTTAAGTTTAACGTGGATTATTTTAAGGTTTAATGATATTTAACTATGTATTTAAGCAAATTTTCATGTAATTAAGTTAATTAAATGATAAAATAAAGGAAATTAGATTTGTATGAAAATTACAAGTCATGGCCGAATGGATATACATGGTATAATATGGTGTACTTTGTTAATTTAATAAATATTAGAATATAAAAAGAATGTATAATTAAAATAGGATATATAATAAGATATTTGGAATTTTTAGATTATTAATGAATATAAATTATGTTAAAAATTGTATTATGTATTAAGTGAGTATTAGGGAACAAGTTATGTTTAAGTAAAGAAATGACATAATGTGATTAGGATAAAATAATAAGTAAAATGGAATTGAATTTAATGGAAAAAAAATTAAGTGTATGAAGAGTAGTGAAATAAACAAGTAGTATGTGAATATAAAATGATTACTAAATAATAATATATATAAGTATAATAAAGAAATAAAAGGTAAAGTATGTATGTTCATGTATTTGAAATAAGAAATTTAATTATGTTTAAGAATAAAAAGTAAATATGAAGCATTAAGGAAATGAGGTATGTTGATTGTTGCCCTTAGTATACTGGTAGAGAATTACTAGTACAGGATATAGTTGGCTGGCGATAGGGACATCTACACCGCGGTTCGAGTCATAGCGACTCGTATGTATGGGCCAATGACGGTTTATTATGTATGGCATTATGCCATTATGGCTTAAGGAATTGACAGATTATTTTTATGTCTCGGAGTAGTGATCCTTAGTGATCATTTACTCTTATGGCACCTAGAGTAATGATCCCTAGTGGACATTTACTCTTATGGCTCCTAGAGTAGTAATCCCCAGTGATTACTTACTCTTATGGTTCCAGAGTTAATGGTCCCTAGTGATCACTATCTCTTATGGCTCTTCATCCCGTGTATCCAGTTTAGAGATTTCTACTGGATAAATACTAGGGGCAAATTAAGGAAAATTGAATAAAATGAATATATATGAAATAATAAGAAAAATAAAATGAACACAGACTAAATTGTAAAGATTTAAAAGTGTTAGGGTCAAAATGGTAACTATGTTTTATAGTGAGAGAAAATAAGATAATTATGGAAATTAAGTAATTAATTGGTTAAAAAGGTAATAAGATGAATAAATAAGGATTAAATGTGAAAATACACATAAGACATAGTTTAAGGCCTAAACGGTAATTCTATATGTTGAACAATAAATTAAGTATGAAATAGGGATAACTAATGGCATAATTGTAATCATAGTGAAGTTAAATAACAAAAGTGTAATTTAATAGAAATATAAGGATTAAAATGTAATTGGGCTTAAAATTAATATATTAAGGACTAAATGGTAATTTGTATGTCAAATAATGAAATAAATGTAAGAATAAGATTAATTAATGGTATTATTATAAATAAAAGAAATGGAGGGTAATATGGTAATTTAGTAAAAATATAGGGACTAAATTGTGAAATGTAATAGTAATGTTAATTAAAGGATTAAAATATAATTAACTATAAATAGGATTTAAGTGTAAATGTAATGTTAGGAAATAGTGAGAATTATATAATAATAATAATAATAATAATAATAATAATAATAATAATAATAATAATAATAATAATAATAATAATAATAATAATAATAATAATAATAGTATGATAATGATATGGAATAATAAAAATAATAAGGATTTTAATAAAGGAAATGTTAGTAGGGATAAAAAAAAATAGTATTATGCATATGTATAGTAGTAGTATTTAATATGAAAAAAAAATAATGACAATTTAACTAATAAGAATAAATGAATTAAGTTATATGCTTATTAAAGGTTAAGATATGAAATTGTTTGTATGGACATTAATGCATTATTAATTATAGGAATATAAGATATGAAAATAAATTTAGAATAAATAATGTGAATTAAGTAATTAAATTATATGATGAATTATGTATATGTTAATGAATAAAAATAATGTGTGTAGGTTTTAATTTATGCATGCGTGTATTGTAACGCTCTAATACCCCTTGGGAGGATATCGGAGTTGCTACGCACACATAAATGCATACATATAAACGTTTAAATACAAAGCGGAAAACAATCATACTAATCGGAAGAGAAACATCATTATCTAAACATATTTCTTCATATACACTTAATATACCAGATACAAACTATCAATATCCAAATTACTTGCCTCTAGTAACGATTACATATCATATTCAAAAAAAAAAAATTTCTCTACATATATACTTTACTTAATATTACATAAAGAATCAAATACAAAAGCAAGACTCCACTTCTCAACTCCTAGTGGCCAGCAGATGAACAACTCCCACAAACGGTCCGAATTTGCACACCTACACGGAAAAAACACCCGTGATAAGCGATAATGCTTAGTGGGGATATAGAAACAAAGGACTTATAACGAAGTCACAAACATTACATATATACATATCAATAGCACACAATTGTCATATACATGCACACATTACATATCATATGCCTTTATAATATACATATTCATATTCTTGAGCATTCACATTTATCATATACGGTAAGAGATAAAGTATCAATACATCTCATATACATGTACATTCTTATACACACACTAGATTATAGTTCCACTTGTTCATACACAAACATACAAAAACTATTGCCTGAATTCATATCAATGGTGGAAACGGGTGCTCTAGATACTGCTAGCAGTACCAACCTTTAGAGACTGAAGCCTCAAATTATATAGATACCCAAAGGTAACAAGCTCTAGACCCATACAGGCCAATCTCTAGACCCAAATAGCGCCAACTGTAGCAGCTGCAAACTCTAACCCTTTATAAGCATGCTTATCTATCCACTACTATGAATCCTTCAGGCTTAACATATAAATCAAGTATAAGATAATTGATATAACAAATAACAATCCAAACATGAGTCATGTATATAACATAAGTGAGAAACCATGCAAAGTATAAGTGAAAAGTCATACATAGTATCATAAATAATGAACATTCAAAGCACAAAGGAGGGTTGCGCTCGCGACAGAGTGCTGTGCAGCCTCTGTCACACCCGCGCACCCAGTCGCTCTAGCGATAGAGGGCGGAAGGGCCACAGTCATGCTCGCGCATGCAGACAGGCTCGCGTCAGAGGATAGCCCAACATAAGTTTAGCTATCAGACTTTCTGTCGCGCTCACGACCGAGGTCACGCTTGCGATAAAGGAAACCTCAGCAGAAGCTCGGATGACCGAGCTGTAATAGCCCGAATATTACCCTAGGAGTAAAATTGGTTTAATTATGGTAATTGGGTAAATTTAAATTAAAGTTTGCACAAAATCATGACTTAAGTGTAAATTAATTAAGGACTTGATTGCGTAAATAAAATAAGTTCTAGTGACCAATGTGTAATAGAGCTTGATTAAGAGTAAATGGGTTTGATTAGCACTAATGTGGGTTTATTAAGTCAAATGAAAGTCAGATTTTAAGTTAGTGGGAGTGATTTTTAGTGGGATCCATGTGTCCATTTGTGTCTTTGCCACCTAGGCATGTTGCATGCAATATAAGTGCTTGGAGGAGAGAGAAATCCATCTAGTGGCTGCATGTAGGTCGGCCACCTCTCCTCTCTCCATTCCTTTTTCTGCTTTTTCTCTTCTTTTTTCTCTCCTTCTTCATTTCTTTTTCTTCCTTAGTCTATCAATGTGTAATTTCTGCTGTATTTTGAGTCTAGAGGTGTGGATGCGTAGTTTATCATCTTAACAAGGTAAATGGTTTACTTAGCTTAGTTCTCCTCCTTCTACTCCTTCTTGTTCTATATTTTGGATGGATGTGGTATTGACCTCTTATATCCAATTTTAGAAATTGGATCTTGGTTGTAGTGGTAGAACCAAGGAAAGACAAGGATAAAGCTAAGGTGGGTGAATCAAGTGCAAAGTGAGCTTTAAGGAGCAAAGGATTTTGAGGTTTGAGAAACATTATATTTGTGTGTTATTTTAATAAATCATGAGTTAAAATTGTTTGATTGAATATGTGATTGAAATGAATAGAAACTGAATTTGTAAGTGTTGATGAATTAGTTGGATATGATGAGTTGATTTATCATGATGCCCTATTTTGAACACTTAAAATTAGAGCTATGCATAAGCTGTGTATTTTGTGTTTATTGATAAATTGATATTGCTGAGAGACTTGTTGGTGTGTTGGGTAGGAATGTGTGTGAAGGGGTGTCTTAAAATTTGCGAAATTGAGCTTGACTAGTTGTTATAATAAAACTGGTTTTGGGTAGAGTAATTGACTTGTGAATTCGTGTGAGCTGTAACTTGTAAAGTTTAGCTCTGTTTTTGAATGGGAAATAAGTGTTTAGTCCCTAAGAGGTCTACCTATAAAAGTGTAGAAACAACTATGTTGAATTGGGGACTGTATGATCTTCAATTTTGAGTACCTAAGTTGGGTTATTGGGATAGGAGGGCATTTGGAGCATGTAAGGTTCCATTGGCTATAACTCCTTAAATATGAGACTATGAATGATGAGAATTGTGCCATTGTATTCTTAACATGTATATAAATTAGTGTTTAACAAACCATGTCAACCAATAACAAGGTTAGAATGGGTTATGAGAGCTCTATGTGAGAGGGTGGCAGTAAGAAGTTGGTTTTAAGGAGCTTTGAATGGAAAATTTGGTTCTGTCGCGAGTGCGATAGAATGCTCCTTAGGTGATATTTGGCTTCTTTCGCAAGCGTACATAAGTGCGCGAGTGCGATAGAGGCATGGGCTGAGTTCTGTCGCGGAAGCGAATTGGGTCGCGATCGCGATAGAAGCAAATGGCCAAGTCTGTCGCGATCGTGACACTTCTAAAAGTTTGAAATGACTTCTTGAATGACTATAATTATTTAATCAATATGTATGAATGATGAAGGAACATGTATATGAGAACAACCTCTATGATATGCATGAGATTATATATATATACATACCATGGGAATGAATTCTGAAGCAAGCCATAGCGCAATTGAGCAAGGTAATGTTACTTTTCATATGCTATAATAATGATATATTTTCTCTATTAATGTGAATAAACTGGACTAATAATTTAGCCTGTGAGTCAAGTAGTGGATAGATAGGCATGCCTATAGGGTATAAGTGCTACAGCCAAAAGTGTCTGATTCCTTTAGAATCCCAATGCGTATTGAATCCTTTGGATTCTTAAAGTGTATATTATATCTCTTATTGATTATTTATGTACCTTTGGGTGCTGATACAAAAGTGTGTATCTTCGGATACCAATGCGATTACTGTACTCTCAAGTATTGACGCGATACCTGTTATCCGCGTCTTTGAATTGCAGGTAAGGATTTAATAATAAAATGAGCTATATTGTGCAAATGGATGTCATTTGATGTGATATTGTTAATGCGATGTGTTATAAAATAATATGTATCTATATGACAACCGTATATGGTATTCTGATATATTTTATGAGTATTAACAGCACACTCAATTATATGAATGCAAACATGTTAGAAATGAAGGTTGGATACATGACATGTATTGGTATTAATGATCTTATGCTTGATTATATATATGTGTATATTTGTGTACATTGTTATTGTTTCTCGGCTAAGCGTTATCGCGTAGCATGGGTTTTCAATCCGTGTAGGTTCCAAGGCGAAGTGATTGGAAGGACGGTCCTGCATTTTAGTCGATCAACACATTAGGATTCAATCCCTAGTGTAGGTTTTGTTATTTTGTATCAAGTATATGTAATTAATGATTTTGGGCATGTAAGATTTATAACTTAACTTGGTATATGTGATGTAATCTAAGTTGGTAGTATGAGGTAATGTATGCATAGTGAATGTCTTCCGCTGCATGTGAATTAAATTAATTGGCTTAGAGTTGTGTATGATGATGATATAGTATGGGATGTGCATGTGTGTGTGTTGTGACAACCATTCTCAACTACCGCAACGAAGTTGTATGAGTGGATGGGAATGGGGTGTTATACAAGCTCTCTATCGCACTCGCGATAGAGCCGAGCTTCGCACTCTGATGCAGACCTACACAGCTTTTCTCAAGCCAACTTCCCCAAAAACATGCAATTGACTCAAAACTTTAACCACTCATCACACAACAATCAAAATATGCTTTCCATCTTATTACACAACTTTTACAATTAAGGGAAGTGACTAACTATCAACAAAAAGGAACAATTTGAAACAACAAAGTTTCAAACCCAAAAAATTCCCGTTAGCCATATAAAATCCTTCCTAAATTCTATACTCTACTATCCATTCCAATATCTACTTCAAATTACTAAAACATACTTAAAGATATACAAAAAGATGATTTTAAACTCAATTTCTCAAAAATCTTAACAATAATTAAAAACAAAATCATACAAAAGCACGTAAATCCCAAACCTTAAAAAAAGCTTAATCTACTCTTTTTCAAGCTCAAGCCTTCTCTTTGCCCTTATCTTTCCTCTTATCCACAGATCGTTGCACAAACCAACCCCAAATACACTTAATCTAATAATCAAAGATAACTCAAAACACATCCAAATGAAAAGTTAAAAGAAGAAGAAGAAGAAGAAGACAACTTAAATTCTTACACAACTTGCAACCAATCACCTTGAAGATTAACTAAAGAAGAAAAAGCAAGAAGCAAGAAAATGAGGAAGAAGAAGAAAAGACGACTCACGCAGGAAGAGGAGGGGAAGAAAAACAAAAATTTGATTTTCCTCACCCTCTCTCTTCCTTTTTCTTCTTTTCATTTAATGCTTCCAACCACCCTTCTTAGTTGTCACTCCCTCATTGGCCAACTTTAATAAATCCTTGGCAAATATCCTTTTAGTTCTTTGACAAAATACCATTTACTCACTCAATTAAATTCTTTCTCTTAAAAACTTAATTTTTCTTTCAATTAGTTCCTCACTTATCTCATAATTCATACTTATACAATCACTCTTGTACCCATTTTATATAATTAACACCGCAAATCCTTACATATATGAACTTAGATATGGAAAATCTAGAATATGTATCCACCACTAGGCATAAATAATGCTCAGCATGTCATTTATTTGACTATGTATAGGTATAGGAGCTTAAGGATCGGAGCAAGCATATAGGGAGAATTTTGGGAGCTGACTGATAAGCAAGAATTATAGGACGTTTCGTATATGTAAGTAAGATGGCATATACAAGTAAATAGATAAATGAGTTTGGCTATGTAAAATGAATTGTATAATGCTTGTAATGACTATTTAAATATTTCAGACAGTTATGGTATGATATTGTTGAATGATATATTTGAGACTGTGTTATAAGTCTATTATGCTATATAACTTGTTGTGCCCTTTACGGGCTATAGTATTAATTGACATGCTCGAGGGTAGTTATATTTATAGCTATCATGCTATCTAATTTTATCTAAATAAATAGTAAATTAGACGGTTACAGGTCAACCGACAAAGGTAATGATAAAGAGTTGAATTATAGAGAATTAAGAGGATTAAAAGTTTAGATTAAGATATATAGTTAGTTCACAGGTCAAAAAAAATTACTCGTTTTAACAGTCAATCAGTTATCAATGCACTTCAAACAATTATGGTCATCGTTAAGGTAAGATAATTTACATACAGTGTGGAATGATAAGGGTGTTAGAGTTCGTCCTTGGAATAGCGCCTATAATCCGATTGAATTAAGGAGTTAATTCATTTTTCTTCCCTACAATAGGTTGGTTAATCTTTCCATTCCTTTTGAATCAGTTGGATCCCATGGATCCTGTTTTGGTTTTGTTTATTTCGCTGCGCGATAATTTTAATTCTTCCGTTTAGAAAACCCAATATATGTCCCAAATATAAATACTTGACCAATTACATAACTTAGGTAACTTAGGCCACTCTCATACCCGAATGGTGTTTAAAATGACTAAGGTATAAGTCGGGGGCCTTACAATATCCCTTTTTCCATTATTTTTATGTGGATTTTGGTGTATGTTTAGTATATAAATGTGTGATTTTTGCATGATAAATTGAAATTAAGTGTATAAGCATGTCAATGGAGCTTAAAAATGGAAATTAAAGTGATTAAAATGGAAGGAAATAAATTTAGAATGAAGAACCCTAGCTTGGACAAATTAGGTGTTAGGGTTTAATGATATTTACTTTGATGATTAATGATATATGAGTATATATTTATGCTAATTAGTCTGTAATCTAGTAGATTAAATGATAAATGAAGAAAGAATAAATTTATAGGTGAAAATGATACCTTGGCCGAATGCTTAATCACAGGGCATAAGTGTGTGTTTTGTTAATTTAGTGAAGGTGATGAAAAGAAATGACATAGAGATAAATTGAGTGCACCCTAATTTATTGAGAATTTTTAGAGCTTAATTAAATATCATTTAAGTTGATATTGTGTTATATCTTAAGTGAATTTAATAGAACATGATGTTTTAAAATGAGGTAATGGTATAAATGGAGAAGAAGATAAATGATAATTAACATGGAAGTAAAATAGAGACAAAAAGAATCAGAAGTAGATATAAAGTATGTTGGCCAAACGAAATAATTAGGTAATTAATGGATTAGCTTGATAATTTAATGAATATAATATTTTAGAATGAATATAGAAATTAAAATTGAGTGTATAGTAATACATTGGAGAACTTTAGAATTTAATTGAATATATATATGTATAGACATTGTCACACCCCAAAATGGCCTTAGTCGGAATTTGCATGCTAAGTCGGATAAGTGAAGGGTATTTCGGTAATTTGTATGTGAGTGAATTTGATGTTAAGGACTTAATTATAAAGCGATTAATTAAATAAGTTAAGTTAAGTGAGGAAAGGTTAGAGTGTGCTTGTTGTGTATGGAAGTAAGGTATAAGTGGGTTTTAGGAAATGATTTGGTGTGACTCAAGTGTGGTACCTTGAAGATTTTTATTCAAGAAATGTTTGTATGTGGAGTGAGTATGGTGCAAGGAGTGACTAAGTCAAAGGTGGTTTGTGTGCCCAATGGGAGCTTGCCATGTGGAGAGTTAGGTGAGAGCATTTAGTGTGATTTGGGTTTAGGAAAGAGGAAAAGAAGATTTTTTCTTGTTCTTGTTCCCGTTGCCCTCTCTTCCTCCTCATTTTCCATTTTTCTTTTCCTCTCCTCCCCGTTTCTTGCTCAATCTTTTGGTTTTGAGTGAGTTAGAGTTAATTTGGTAGAGCTTGGGGAACATGATTGAAGAGGTAAGTGGTTGGGGTTTGGTTATTGATGCTTTGATTTTCTTCTCTTTTTAAGTTTGCTTTTGATTTTGGATCTAGGGTGAGGATTAAGAATAATTTTCTGGGTTTTGGTGTGTGCAAGCTTTGGTAAGCAAAAGGAATAGCAAGGACAAAGGAAAAGATTGAGGATTAAAGCTTGAAGAGAATAGTGGGTTGTGCTTCTTTGAGGTTTGGGAAACTTTCTTTTATATGTATATGAATTTTTGTATATTCATGTATGATATAAGCTTCTTGAGGGTGTTGTTGATGATTTGTGATGATGGTAGTGAGTGTTGGTTTAAATTGTTCTTTTGTGTATGTGAATAGGATTTTGGGTGAAAAACTGGATTAGAATATACTGGACCTTTCTTCGGTTATTAAGCTATTTTGGGATTTTTAGAACTCCAAATGGTATGCAATTAGTACCTTTAGAAAGCTAAGATCTATGCCTACAAATGTGTTAGAAATAGGTTTGAGCTAATTGCAACTCTAAGTGTCCCAAAAGTGGTCAAGAAGTAGAGTTATCTTCTTTGGACGGGTTCAGGGAAGCACTGTGGGTTGTTTAGATCATATCTGGATCTATAGATGTCCAATTGACCTGGAATTTGTTTCATTTGAAAATTAACATCCTAGGAAAGATTTGTTAAGAAGAAAGTTTTGTCTAAAAATGTCGTTTAGATTCCCGTTTAGGCTAAAAACAACGTGTAGTGCAGCAGTCCTGAGTTTTGCCTTCTGTTTTGCAAATTTTTGGTATGTCACGGTCACAATGAATTTCATTGCCACCGTGACATACCAAAATGCTGGGCAGAATGCTTATTTTTAGACCTCAGGGTCACAATGAATTCATTGCCACCGTGACCCCTTATGTCTTGACCATTTTATGTGTTTTTCTTCCCGAATTGAACCCGTTTTGCACCGGAACTTCCTAGGATCCATCCGATGCATGTTTAGGACTGTTAAATGAGTATAAGAATAGTTATCACTTGGAAAATAAATGTGAATAGGATTAAGATTAATATAAACTAAAAAAATAATTAGGTGTAATTGTATGATTAGAATCTAATCAAGTTAAATGACACTTAAGGGTTGTAATACCTTAATCTGTATGAGCATGTGATATTGAATGTGAAATGTATTATGCATATCTGTACTTATGATCCTTCTCTAAGAATATTATGCTATGCTTAAGTGTAAATTGTACCATTGCATGACTAAGACTTTGCATTGTTAAGTGTTAGCATGAATTGATGTAATGTGATGTTGTTCTTCGAATTCATGTGTAAGACTTATTAATGGCATGATTCAATGATGTTTGATTTGGGTTTTTATTGCTATTGCAATGAGGATATGTTGTTTGAAATGAGAATTTTGGGATAGTTGGATTGAATTACCTGGAAATCGCCCTCAGGAATTGCATCTGGGCATGGGTCACGGTGGCAACCAATTCGGTTACCACCGTGAGGCACAAACCAGATGCATTTCTGCCGTGAGTTTGAATAGGTCACGGTGGCAATCAATCTGGTTACCACCGTGAGGTGTTCAGACCTTAGATTCTGTTCTGGGTTGTGGGTATGTCTACTGTGATCCCTTGTCTGTTTGGGGCTTTGCTTAATATGATATAAGAGTGTAGTATTCGGACGAATATGATATTGAGACGAGCACTCAGGTAATATGTACAAGTATGTGTATATGAACTTCCGAATGCATGGTTTTCCTATGCAGGCTTATTTATCCATCTGTTGTGATTATTTGTATATGACATTTGTGTATGTAATTTGTTCTGGCGACCATTGTGAATGGCCGTCCATCTTGCTTGTGTGTTCTCCCCACTAAGCGTTTATCGCTTAGCATGGGCTCTTTTCCCGTGCAGGTGGCAGGTTTGGTTCGGTTCGAGTCACGCATCTGCAGGGTCGGCCACATAGGAGTTAGTAGTGTTATGTAATTCTGTTCAGCTTCTGTATTTTGATTTCTGTAATTTGTAGCCTTTTGATTATGTAAGGATCTTATTATAATTAAGTTTCAGTTATTTCTCCGCTTTATGCTTCCGCTGAATGATCATATGTATGCATGTGTATATGTTTTGGCTTATTGCCAGCATGTGTGTGAGTTAATGTATGTCCAGTTTTGCTTCTCAAGATAAGTTTTTAATTTTCTGTGTTTTTGCATGAACGTATGCTTTCGCTTAGCGTATGTGTGCATGTATGTGAGTGAGCGTCGGTAGCACACCCACGTCCTTCCAACGGGGACATAGGGGGTGTTACAGACATATATTATGTCTAAAGTGAATAGTATTGAATATGTATATTTAAAGTGAAAAGATGGTGTAGGTAAGTTGAAAATAAATAGCTGATAACATAAATATTGAAATGAAGGAAAAAAAGAAATGAAAAATGGGATAAAATATAGGTTGGTCAAACAGTATACTAATAAAGTATAAAGGATCTTTGTGTAAATTACCAACCTAATTGTGAATTAAGAGAATTGATATTGATAAAATGATATGGAAAGATATTGGTAATATGACATGGAATAATAATGATAACAAGTGTAATTGTAAATGGAAATGTATATGTATATACATGAAAATAAATGTGAATTATGATTGACAGTACAAGTGTTAATGATATGACATGGTATGTGTATATGGAAAGTACATGATTATTTATAGTGTAAACTGGATGAAAAATATTATAACAATTGAATGTGTAAGTGAATCAGTGAATAAATGTAAAATGAAAAGTATACATTACCCTTAGTGATCTAGTAGTTAAATCTAGCTCAAGATATAGTTGGCTAGCCATAGAGATATTATACCGTGGTACGGGTCATGGTGATCCACTTTGGTAGGCTAATAACGGTCTACCCTACTGATACTGTCATTGTCACTATCACTATTACTGCTACTGAAATTTACTGTATACTGTTTATTATACTATGGTGGGCATATGGGGTCCACGTTTTATATAACTGGTTCAGAGATTTCTATCAGATTGATACTAGTGGCAAAATAATAAAAATGAATTAAAATGAGTAAATAAATGTTAATAAGCAAAAATGGAATGAAAAGGGACTAAATTACAAAGATGTAAAAGAAATAAGGGTAAAATGGTAATTATGTAAAAGAATGAGATAAATGGGTAAAAATGAAGAAATAAGTGACCAAATAGTAAATTAAATAAAATGGTAGTAAAGTAAGGATTGGAAAAAAAAAGAAAATTGGTATAAAAACAACATTTAGGGACTAAATGGTAATTTTATATGATAAGTAATGAATTTAATGTGAAAAGTAAATAGGAAATGGCAATAGAGTAATTGTAGTGAAAATAAAGGGTAAAATCATAAACTAAATAAAATTAAAGGACTAAAATATAAATTGTTCATAAAACGCCTATTAAAAAGGATTAAATCATAATTCGACAAGAATTATGATTAATAAGTGTAATTGTTAAAGGAAGTTGATAATTATATAGTAAAGTATGGGAAAATGATAAAATAAAGGTTTAAAATATAATTAAGAATTAAATAAAATGTAAGGGTTAATTAGTAATTTTACATATAAAAGAATAGGTTAATTGTGAAAAATGATTATATTATGGTAAAATAGTAATAAATGGACAAGTTAGAATATAAACGTAAATAAATGAAAGTATAAGTACTAAATGATAATTTGACAATGTTATGATTAAATGAAGGACCCAAAAGAAAACTTGAACATGTATATGATACTTAATAAAGTTAGTAAAATTAAGTATATTTAACAAATAATGAATGTAGTAAAATGTGTAACGCCCATTCCCGACTACTAGGTTAGCTTAGCTAATGCAGTCAGGAACGGTTGTTACTCACAAAAACTCAATCACATTTCACTATCCAAAATCTCATACCAATAATCTGAATAATAAAATCTCATCATCAGCATACATTCTCATGTATCATATATCATAAGTCCCCATGCCATCCATCATACTCACATACTTACATGTATATACAGGCATTCATTAAGTTTACAATACTTAGTTATATTAGCTTTACATATTTCCGTAGACAGCTATTACACACAAAAACATATAGAATACATTGCCGATCCCCAAAACCTACACTATGAGTATTCCTAGTGTTGACCGTCGACAATGCAGACTCGTCCTTCCGATTTCACATTGCGTCCGTACCTATACGGATTAGAAAAGAAAGCCGTCCTAAGCGATAACGTTTAGTGGGGAACACATACATAATTTACAGGCTCAAACATAGCATTAATATTAAACATGCATCATCCTGGAATCATGCTTAGGCCTACAAGTCAAAACATTTGTTTATCATTACACTCACAGCATTGTCATTAATTCATATTTTCCTAAAGCATGCATAGATTGGCATAAACAACTACTTAATCACATGTTTGAAAAGCGTACATAGGTTTGGCATAAATTCATCAAATACAAAGCATTCACACATCAACTTAACCATTAAGATTATCTTTATCTTTTATATTTAGGTTTGCCTGCAATTCAGAGACGCAGATAATGGGTATCACATTGGTACCCCTGAGGTACTATAATTTCATTGTATCCGTGGATACACATATATGCATTTGTACCCTAAGGTACAGTAACTCAACAAGATCAATATTCCACATTAAAGAATCCAGCAAGGATTATTTCGCATTGTGATTCCAGAGGAATCGGACATATTGGGCTGCAGCACTTGACCCTATAGGCATGCCTATCTATCCACTACTTGAATTGTAGGCTAAAGTTGATTAATTTCATTGTTGATTTCACAATTAATAATCCCATTAGCACATTCATATACCAACACCAAGTTCTCCTTTTCACATACTTCCAAGCCATTAACAAATTTACATTACTCTTAACACATAACACTTGAACAACTTGTATCGGTTATTAATTCACAAGTAATTGAATTCATTATTCACCTTTATGTATACATATATTTACTTCATATAACCTTGATATCATGCTCATAAAACATACCAGCAAGTCTGGCTAAAAGCCACACAATTAACAATCTAAAATCAATTAGGGTTAATTGCCAAAACAGGGTACCTCATGGTCACAACCAATTTGGTTGTCACCGTGATATACCAAGGACTCCCAAAACAGAATGCAAAATGGGGTATCTCACGGTCACAACCATTTTGGTTGCCACCGTGACATACCACGCACTCCCAAAACAGAATGTAAAAATGAGGTATCTCACGGTCACAACCATTTGGTTGCCACCGTGACATACCATGCACTCCCAAAATAGAATGTAAAAATGAGGTATCTCACGGTCACAACCATTTGGTTGTCACCATGAGATACATCACACTTGCGGCAGAATGCAAACTTTGGCACCTCACGGTCACAACCAATTTGGTTGTCACCGTAACATGCCATGCTCGGTCAGGCATAATGGATTTCCTGCATACCTCATGGTCACAACCATTTTGGTTGTCACCGTGACATATGCAAAAACACTAAACACAGCTGTGTTATACCAAAGCGCAGTTGTGCTCCCTGTCTCAATTCTCATATCACTTTCAAGACCTCAAAGCTCATTCCCTTTTTATCATTAAAACCAATTCATTCTTCAATAATATAACAACCAACACATACCTGGTTTCCACTAAGCCAATCTCATCCAAATGTATAGAATTTAACACATATATAAGCTCAACACTCAACATTCCATTCAAATATCATCAACACAATAATAGCCTCTAGCCTATTCCACAAGATACAAACTTCTGGTCTTTAAACCTAATCAACTCATTCATTTATGTCATTAAGAATTTCAACTACCAATTTAGTTCATGATTAATCAAACTACACAAGCAAATACAATCATGCCATTACACAAATAGGGTTAGTTTCCAAACCTCATCGCCTATGCTCCTAACATTCACTTAGCACTTGTTTCCCCAATCTTGGCTTTTCCCTTGTCTTTCTTTACTCCTTCCTCTACAAATACCAATCCAATTTCCAAAATTGGACTTAACTCATCAATCCTCAATCCACATTAAACCAAAACCAGAAAGAGTAGAAGATAGAATAAGTAATTGACGACTTGCCTTGCAAATGCAACAACTTAGTCTACCCTTCAATTAACTTAATTACTATAACAGAATTCATGAAATCAATTGGAAACTCATAAGAAACTCACGTATGAAGAATGAAGGAGAAGCAAAAATTGATGAAAGAGAGAATGGCTGAACTTCAAGCAAGTAATGCCCCTTTCTCCCTCCTCAATTCTATATATTGCATGAGAGTGGTGGTGGTGGCAGCACAATGAAGTGCGACACGGATTCCACCTTCAGCAAATCTGCCCTCCACTAACTTAATTAATCTCCATTAATATTAGTTAATCCTCAATTAGCTTAATGATGTAAACTTACAACTTAGCCACTTAACTTTCCTGTAGTTTCTCAAGTAGGTCCTTACTTTTATTACGATTAAGTCCACGTTACACCCTTAGGTAATCCAATTACACCAATTACAACTAGGGTACATTTTCGGCGATTACAAAATGTATATAATAATAATAGTAATGAGAGTAATATTAATACCACTAGTAATTATAGCAATAAGATTTACATTAATATTGTAAATAATAATAGTATTAATGTAAGAATAATAAATATTAGTAATGTTAGTAAATTAGTGAGAAAGTGCTATTATAATGTTAAGGTATTATAGAAAATTGTTTAGAGAAAATATGAATTTAAAGTATCTATATAGATAAGTTGTATGAAGAAGTTAAGTTTATTAAATAATGAAATTGATTAAAGTAATATAATTGGTATGAGTAATATGAATATGGGCTAAATTCTCTAAATGTAAATACTAAAACCTAATGCTTTTAAAATATTATATATATATATATATATATATATATATGTATGTATGTATGCAAATTTAGTAGAGTAATAATGATAGTGATGTAGTTAGTAATGTAGTGTTAATGTTAAAGATAATAACGGTAATACTACAACATTAATAGGAAAAGAAGTGTGAATAATAATTATAGTAATGGACATAAAAGATGTAAATAGCAATAATGATAAATAATAAGAAGTGTTATAGAAATGTTATCAAAATAATAAAATAATTGAGGAAAGACCTATAAGAGTACAATAGCAGAACCGTCTACATCCAAGAAACATAGGACTGTCAATAAAATGTTAAAAGTTAAGAACGAAATGATGTTAACTATTACGAAAGTAATAATGGTATTAATGATATAGGTAGTATATATATTGCTATTAACAATGATAATGTTAGTGACAGAATAATGTTAAAATAGTTAACAAAATGATTAAATTTAAAATTAGACTAATATCATGAGAATGGAATGAATGCTATAATGCTATGACAAATTGAGAGATTTCCATATTTGTATATTATTAAATTGTTGTGCCCATGATGGGCTGTGGCATTGTTTGCTTTGCAGGAGGTTAAGTAAAGTATTTAGCCATTATACTGCCGAAATTGTAACCAAATGAATAGTAACTTTGATAATTATAGGTCAATCGGCAAACATAATAATAAAGAATTTAAATGAAATGAACATGAATGATTAGAAGTTAAGGATAAGAGATGTTAATATAAGTAAACAATGAGAAAATATTAGTAGTGACTAAAGAACAGTAATAAAAGTACAAACAACATAAAGGAAATAAGAAAGTTAGTGTTATAAATTACTGATTGTAATAGTATAAATGTAAATGTTAAAATTAATAGTGTAAACAATAAATAATTTGATAACTAGAACTAAAATATTAAAGTATAGTGATAGAAATAGTTATGAATATGGTGATAACTGAATCGAGTAAAAGATTTAGTAAATTATAAATTAGGATATAAAATAAGTAAAAGTTTTAAAGAATTAATGTATATACAGTATATAAGAGGAGACATGCTTGTATGTGTGCATGCATGTGATTGTAGGAGATGGAAAGTTTGGAATATGTATCTACTACTAGGCATTTTAATGCTCAGCGCATAGAACTGCTAATGCGCACAGGTTATGGAAGATAGCAGATTAGAAGTGGCCGAGACTCTATTGATGATCGAGGATAATGATGGATAGCAAGAATTGAACCGTAGACATGGCATGTATATGATTGAATTGGATAAAGAGAAAAACGTGTAAAAACATGTTTATAGTTTGTATCTATGTGTAGGTAAAGGATCTTAATAGGTCGTTGCTTAGATCATTACATTGTTATTGTTACTAGTACATAAATGATATCAATGTTTAAAAAAAAGAAAAAAAAAATTGCCCATTGGACTATCGAGTACATTATATTGTATAACAGTGTTGTGTTGTGACATCCGATATGTATACCATTTACGGGTATAAGGTGTTACAACAATTACATTATTAAAACATTTGCATGTTCTCTACTCTTATTTGTGACCATTTGATTCTTGTGCGTACATAAATTTCACTTCCATTATGCCATTAGTTTTTTAAGATCATTTACTATTATTGTTTATTTAACTAAGATTTTATTGCCCAAAGTAATCCAAATGGCCTTATAATCCTGCTTGGATTGGAGTGGTCGAAACCTGACACTGTACTCTAACTCGGTGTAAAAAGAGGTTGAAACTTGACTACTTTTTTTACACCAAATTGTAAGTGTTTGGATTGGAGTGGTCGAAACCTAAAAATGCACTCCAACCCAATGTAAAAAGAGATTGAAACCTGACACTGCTCTTTTTACACCAAATCGTGATTTCCATTTTCCTATACTATGTCATAATATTGCCTTTCTTTGTCATTTTCCAACCAAAATTTGTCATTGGGTACATCATCAGTCACCTTCTTCAAGTTATACACATAAATTCATAATCATACTCACTTTTAGATTGCACGCATATTTGAATGATTGACCATACATGTATCGAATTTCTCTTAATTTACTATTCACTTAATTATCATATTTCATTTTATATGCATCCATTGAAGTTTTCAATCATGTTCAATCATTAAGAATTAATATCAAAGAATCACATGACAAATAATAGTGATATGACATTAATTCACTTTATTGGTATGACCTCAAATAGTATTACCAAGCAAGTAAACCAATTTATTTTATAGTGAAACACGAATTCAATAAAACAACCATAATTATTCTGCCTAACTAAGGTAGCAATTCACCTAACTTACACTTTTAAACACTCCATCAATTCAAACAACAACACTTTTTCAATCAAGTAAGAGCAAACTAAAGATCCAGTTCTAATTACCATAATCTTACATATATAAATGTTTTATTAAGTTAAACACCTCAACTAACAAGTAATTGACAATTGAATATTATAACGTTATCCAATTCTTCATTATATTGTCATGAATTATCACTTTATTTTTATTGTATTAGTTTACTTTCCATCAATCCAACTCTCATATTTTAAAGCAACATAAATGAATTATTCCAAGAACAATCTCAAACAAAATATTATTAGTAGCCCCTTTGATTCCCATAACAACTGTAATGCCTATTCTCGACCACACCATTAGCATAGCTAGAGTAGTCGAGAACGGTCGTCACACAACAATCACATACACAAAATAACTCTTAACACACATACGCCAAACCCTATACTATTAAATTTCATTTCACATACATTCATATGCAGCGGATAACTTATATAACACATGTCTAGACATACATATTCATATACAAATATAGATACCATTAAGTTTGATATTACATAATTTACATCATTTATTACAAAACATACTTTATATTACCAAAAGATTATACAACATGCTCTTCATACATTAACCAAAACCCCAAAACCTACACTATAAGTACTCCTAGTGTTGACCGTTGCCAATGAGGGATCGTCCTTCAAAATCACTTCGCATCCGAACCTACACGGATTAGAAAACCCGTTCTAAGTGATAACGCGTAGTGGGGAAAACAATACACGGAACAACACAAGATATATACATATACATATAACATATTGTAAACAAACAAAGAATCATGCCTACTTCTATATTTCATAATCAAATAAGCATATATTCAATGTACATAGCCAAATAAGATAGTCACACTTTAGTTTATACTACCACATCGTCTTCATATGCCCATTATATTCTTAATCAAAGATATTTCATGTAACATCCGCATTATTTAGTTATTTAACACTTTCAATTAAGCCTTGCCTGCAACTTAAAGATGTGAATAACGAGTATCGCATCAGTACCATAAGATACAGTAATCCCATTAATATTCATAAATACCACACATTCGCATTAATACCGGTAGGTACCGGAAAGATCAATAAGATATTAGTATATTCGCATTAAGGAATCCAAGATGGATTCAATTAGCATTGATGATTTCAGAGGAATTGGACGCATTTGGCTGCAGCACTTAAACCCTATAGGCATGCCTATCTATCCACTACTTGACTCGAAAGCTATATTATTAATCCGATTTATTCATATTATCACATTTTATCTGTAACACACAATTCATTCACTTTAGCAAGTGTATAAGATGGTATTCACATGTATAATACAATGATTATTCTCATGCACATGTTCACTTACATATAAACATATAGATTAATCAATTAAAGTCATTTAAGAAGTAATTAAAATCATTTAAAAGTGTCATGCTCATGACCCATGTAGCGCTCGAGATAGACTTGAATATTGGCTTCTGTCGCGCTCACGATGGAACCCTGCCTTTGCCTCTATTGCACCCATGCACATGCCCACGCTTGCGACAAAAGTCCACACCAACTTAAGGAGCTTTTTGTCGCTGTAATGCCCCAATACCCCTTGGGAGGATATCGGGTTGCTACACACGCATACACACACTATACACTCATGTGGAAGCAAAATAATAAATCATACATCACACTTACAGTGGAATATTATCTCTTTACACATTCTACTATACATGCATATACAAATAACCTTATCATATGCTTTACTATACTTACGTATATCAATATTAATGTCCTTATATCATGAGTATTCCTTTAATAAACATTTACATGACTTATACAAAATATTATATCAAAATAATATACAAAAAGGGACTTCAACTTGCTCCTAGTGGCCTTAACCTGCAGATGCTCAACATCTCTCTAAACCGGCAACCTACACGGGAAAACACCCGTGCTAAGCGATAATATTTAGTGGGGATAACTCAAATAATAGACTTCTTGCAAAGTCGCAAGCATTAACAATATGGCATATACATATTTGACATGTTAATCATATAACAATATTCATTCCAAGTATAATAATAGGAACATGAATTTAACATATAATAACATGTTGAACACTTAAATCATGTGCTATACATTTACCTTTGACATTTAGTAACTTTATTTATGTCTATGCTTTCTAACTTTACTTATACAATATTAGCATGTCAAAACATCTCATATTCATACATGTACTTATAAGCACATAACACATCTCTTGTATGATCCTATACAATAATAGCTTTACTTGTACTCTCAAGCAATAGTGCAAATACACATTTAGCATGCCAATCATATAACAATATCCATTACTGAACATATCTAAATGAACATGTAGTTTTCATATCATATCTAATAAAATAGACTATATCATGTGCATATTCTCTAGCTTTAGTTATAAGCAGCATAACATGAACATCAAGTCATTACTTCTAAAGTACTTTCATATGCATATAACCACAGGGGTACATCTCTAGCATTTTCATGTACAAATCTTAGCTTTTCATATACTTTTGCCATCATATATCGGTATCTCTGGTATAATAGTCATGTATAAATTATAACAGTTTCGATAATAATCTAACATATGATAGCATCCGATATACATTTAAAACATATAAACAAATAGCTCGACTTCATAACGATAGTGGATACGGGTACATATAGATATTGTTAAACAGTACCAAACATATGGAGACCGGAGTCTTAAATCATCTAGATACCAAATGTGACGCACGCCGAACCCTGGGGTGCCCCGAACCGCCTGACTTTAGGGCGATCGGGGGGAGGTTCATGAAAACTTGTAAAAAATTACAAGTGCGTCCATTTTGGGCAACAAGGAGCTTTCTTGGAGTCGCCACCCAATAGAACATTGGGAAAGGTCGTCTAGCCTCAGTGAGCCTAAGACAGTGCTGCTATGTCCATTATAGGCAAGCCATAGATGTCTTGGAGGCTTCCACCCTAATGATAGAATGGTCCTCTAGCCTCACGCTTGGGCAAACCAGAGGTGTTTTGGAGGCATCCACCCCAATAGAACATTGGGATGGCCCTCTTGCCTCGTGACGCCTAGGACTGTGCAATTTGGAGCCTTTTACGGGACACAAGAGGTGTCTTGGAGGCCCTATCCCAATAAAAAATTGAGATGGTCCTCTCGCCGCGTTGAGCCCAAAGACCAGAGAAGGTTCGGGACTTCCCATTTATTCATACCTTGATTAAGTTTACAATTGAGTTTTGAATTTATCGTTTCATCCCATTTCTCATTCAATTCGGTGCAGTTTAATTAAAGCGCAAGTTATTCATTCAAAGGAAGCGATAAATGAAAGTATAATTAAAATGAAGCGTATGAAAATAAATTACAACAAAACTAGGGGTGGAATACAACCCCCATTGTAAATAAAATACAAATCATACATAAAACGGGATATACATTAAAGATGAGGATATTGGTCCTCGTATGCATATATATTATAAAACAATTTTGATGTGACAGTTTTTATTTTGGATGGAGAAAATTGGGACATTGGTCCCATTTTTATTAGGAAAAGTTCCAAGTTAATTAATAAAAATGTTTTAGTGATTTTCTTTCTAGCGTGCCTAAATAAACAATTTTACTAATGATTACATGGCAAAATAAATGAAAAAAAAAGCCAAATAAATAAAATATTACAAATAAAGTAATAAAATATTTAATCTAAATGAGCTTTCTAGATCTCCTCGGGTGCTCACAAAAATGTACAAGTAAAAAAAATAAGTTTTGACATAAAAAAAAAAAACAAAGCACAAATGAAATAACGTTAGTAATTAAATCAATAAAATCAATTAAATATATAAAATAATGAATGATAAAATAAAATAAAATAAGATGAAATCATAATGACAAATGAATTAAATGATGTGATTGAAATAAATAAAAAATATTAATGAATTAATACATAAAAATATGAACATGATGATAATAATAATGAATAATGAAAATAAACAAATAAATGAATAAACAATAAATATACAACAATAGCAATGAAAAAGAATGATAAAATATGAATAAAAGAATGTTGAAAATAATTAAATAAATGATGTGATTAATTAATGTTATCCCAATTAACATAAAACATTTACATGTTAAAAAAATCAATTAAAAAAAATTAATTAAATACATGTTAAAAATAATGTGAAATCAAAGCAAAAATAAATTATTTACATGTGAGCAATAATAAGAAATCAATATTTACATGTTAGAAATGATAGAAAATCAATATTTACATGAACAAAAATAATATATTAACATATTAAATGAGACAAATATAAAAGCAATAGAACAAATAAATAAATAAATGAAAATAATAAAAAAAATAATAATATACATGTTAATAAATTAAATATGATCAAAATAATAAAAATAGAAATAAAAAGATTAGGCCCAAAATACTTACCCTCAGAGTTTTGGATTCGATGAAGGTAAAAAATGATATTGATTTCCTTGTTTGTGGTTTGCAGGATTAGAATTGGATGATAAAATGTTGGAATTTTATTCCAAGGAGAAAGATAGAAAAAATAATCAAAAATTCTTTAATAACAAAGAATTAATTTCTTTGCCAAAAGAATTATTTTTATTTATAAAAAATGAAAAACCATCTCAACAACAAACAACTATTTTTTTTGTCTAAAAAAAAATCATTTTAAAAACTTATTTTTAGAAAATGAAATGAAAATTAGATTTTAAGAACAAACAATTATTTTGTTTGCCCAAAATCAATTGTTCATCAAAAAGGATTCAAAATAAAAAGAAAAAAAACCTTGAAAAAAGTCTAATTGAAAAACAAAGATAAAAAATTGAACTTTGAGAGCAAATAATCAATTTATTTGTCTCAAAATTAAATTCATCAACAAAACCTCTTCCCAAAATATGTTTAGAAGAAATTGTGTTGGAAAAAGAATGAAAGATGAACTTTTTTCTTTTGATTTTTGCTTGGGGAAAATCTGAAAATTTTTAGAGCGAATTTCAAAGGAAAAAGAAGAGAAAACATAAAAAAACCCTAAAAGAAATTCCCCCCTAATTAGTTTCATCCTCTTCTTTTTAGAATCCAAGAAAAAAGGAAAAAACCCAACTAATTAATGAAAAAAATCTTAATTAAATCAGATATGAATTATTTTAAATTTTAAAAATTGAAAAAAGCCTCAAAATCCCTTAAAAAGTGACAAAAAATCAAAATTTGTGGAAAAAAATCGGAAAAAATAAGTTTTTGGGCGAAAATGGCCATTTGCTGCGGAACAGGGGAGACCGACGCCCGTGGGACTCGCGTGACGGGCATTGGTCGCGTGCGCTCGAACACCACGTGGGCTGCGCGTCGCTCGCGTGCAAGAACCGCGCGCTAGCGCTCCGCAAGCAGCGCCCGCGCGTCGACATTCGCGAATATTTTTTTTTATATTTAACTAAAAAATACTATAATTTCTAAATCCCATTTTTTAAATATAATTTTAAAAATATTTTTTATTATTTTTTTATTTTTTCACTCTAAAATGCAAATTTGACAAAGAAATAATCACTTTTAACCTTTTTGCCTGTGAGTAGGCATCTTATCATCATTGGGTAACTCCGATTTGGGCTGTCTCAGGACCTGGTGTCTATAGTTGCCCCCAATTTTGGGGAAACTAGTGCACTAGTGCCTAGATGAGCAAAAATTCAAAGATGAAGAAAAGAGATGCGTACTTGAGGCAACCCTTACCTTTTTGCCATGTGGAATGTTGCGACTTGTTGCCGTTGAGCTGTAGTGCTATCCGACTGTGGCTCATTTGCAATCTTTTCTATCGCATTGTTCCACTTGCCTCCGGTCGGCTTGCACGGCGTTTGTGAGATGTGGTGTCCTGTAACCACAATCTCATTGCGATCTGTTCTATTGCGTGTGCCCCGCTGTCGTCGTCTCGACATGCATGGTGGCTGATCTGTCCTGCTGGCCTCATCTCGGCTTGCACGGTGTCTGTGGGATGTGGTACTCTCTAACCACAGTCACATTGTGATCTGTTCTATCGCGTGTGCCCCGCTGACGTCGTCTCGGCATGTACGGTGGCTGATCCATCCCGCTGGCCTCATCTCAGCTTGCACGATGTCTGTGGGATGCAGTATTCTCTAACCACAGTCCAATTACGATCTGTTCTATCGCGTGTGCCCCGCTGTCCTCGTCTCGGCATGCATGGTGGATGATCTATCTCGCTAGCCTCATCTCGGCTTGCACGGTGTCTGTGAGATGCAATATTCTCTAACCACAGTCCCGTTACGATCTGTTCTATTGCTGGTGTCCCGCTAGCCTTGTTTCGGCTTGCATGGTGTTTGTGAGATGCAGTACTCTCTGACTACAACCTCTGTTTGCGATCTGTTCTATTGCTGGTGTCCCCCTAGCCTCTTCCCGGCCTGCACGGTGTATGTGAGATGCAGTACTCTCTGACTACATCCTCTGTTTACGATCTGTTCTACCGCATGTGCTCTGCTGGCCTCGTCTCAGCTTGCGCAGTGTCTATAGTGTTCTCTAACTACAATCCCATTGCGATCTATTCTACCGCATGTGGTTGAATGTTTTGTCTTGCTAGCCGCTTCTAGGCTTGCACAGCATAACCTTGGTAGCCTTCAACCGATCCGTGTAACATCTTATCTGCTAACCATTATCCGGTCAGAGTAACATCTGCTAACCACCATTCGGTCAGTGCAATATCTAATCTGCTAACCACCATCCGGCTAGTACAATGTCTGATCTGCTAAACACCATCCGATCAGTACCATATCTGATCTACTAACCCCCATCCGGCTAGTACAGTGTCTGATCTGCTAACCCCCATCCGGCTAGTACAATATTCTGATTTGCTAACCCCTATTCGGCTAGTACAATGTCTGATCTGCTAACCCCCATCCGGCTAGTACAATATTCTGATATGCTAACCACCATCCGGCTAGTACAATGTCTGATCTGCTAACCCCCATCCGGCTAGTACAGTGTCTGATCTGCTAACCCCCATCCAGCTAGTACAATATTCTGATATGCTAATCCCCATCCGGCTAGTACAGTGTTTGATCTGCTAACCCTCATCCGGCTAGTACAATATTCTGATCTGCTAACCCCCATCCGGCTAGTACAATGTCTGATCTGCTAACCCCCATCTAGCTAGTACAATATTCTGATCTGCTAACCCCCATTCGGCTAGTACAATATTGGTCTGCCGACCATCCTTAGGTCAGCATGGTGACTCACTTGTCATTATCTTTACTAGCGCTTATCATGAACCCTTTCTCCTATAATAAGGACAAAATAAATATCCAGGGTATATAAAAAAGGTACTTACCTGTGGCAGTGCATACCTGTTAGGGCCGATGTCAGACGGGTGCCCCCCTGAAGGACGGTTGGTTTTTCCCCAAATATCGATTCCTCTATCATCTCCAACGTCGTTGTTGAAAAGGCCTGCATACCTCTTGAGAGGGCTCTGTGCTCGTAGGGAGACTTTAAAATCTGTACTCACTGAGAGGCTTAAATGCTCACTGAGAGTCTTTGATGCTCACTGAGAGTCTTTGATGCTCACTGAGAGACTTTGATTTCGAGCCTCTAGAGAGGAAAATAGGTTTAAGTCTCCTCAAAGGAAAATTATATTTGAGCCTCAGAGAGGAAATTGGATTTGTGCCTCCTCAGAGGAAATTATATTTGAGCCTCCAGAGAGGAAATTGGATATGAGCCTCCTCGGAGAAAAATTATATTTGAGCCTCCTCAGAGGAAATTGGATTGGAAGTTTTGGTTGCTTGCCCATAGGTAGATAGGTTTCAATGTCTTTGGCGTCTTTTAAAATAATCCTTGTTTTTGTTTTTGTTTTTTTTTCTTGTAAGTTTTTGGGATTCTTACATTTTGGATGTATTTGAATTTTTTTCAGTATGTTGGATTTTCAACGCCTTGAAAATATCTTCTTATTTTTGTTTTTTGTTTTGCTTTGTTCGTTTTTGTTATTTTTGTGTTTGTTTTTTGAAAAGTTGTATTCTTTGTACATTTGAATTTGGATTTTGTGCACTTTGTGTGATGTGTGTGAGCGTACATTTTATGATAGAGAAACTTACCTAATTGCCCCCGGTATGGTGTGCATGAATAGGCTTACTCTTTTAAATGTCTTCTTGGGAGCAGGTCCACAAGGTTCCATTCTCGTGAGGACTTCATCTTGATCTGATTGTTCGGCATGGATGAGCGCCGATGTAGAGCTGAAACTGTACCTCGGCCCATTTTTGCGTCTAATTGCCTAAAGTGTGTGTGGGTAGTCCAGCTTCACAAGGGATCTTCTTTTCTGTAGCTTTGTGTGATTTTTTATTGCCCTTAGCATGGTGTGTCCGGATAGGCTTGCTCTTCTAGGTGTTTCACCCTTGTACATATTCACCTGATTTTATGCCGGGTATAATGGCCGATCATGTTGAGCTGAACCCATCTCTTGGATCACTCTGGCTCATGAGGTTTATTCGGACCTTTCCCTCTGAGTCATGTACACAATACCATATACAAAAGATTGTGTGTGCGTATGGAATTATGTGTGTGAACTATATACAGAAAACACATGCAAAGGATTAATTTATAAGAATTGTGTGTGTATATCTATACGTGTAAAAGACTGAATGCACGTGACATGCATGTGATATGCAAAAATGAATAGACCACATCCCAGGTGGTTAAGGGATTTGTTGAGGGTACTGCTCGGCCGCTCACATTGTCTGATGTCCCCAAGGATCTAGAAAAGTGTTGTCTTGGCTTTACGGACTTTGACTCATAATCTTTTCAAGGAGAACTGACCCGTACGTATCTTTGCCCCCCCGGTCAACGAGCATTTTGCCCCCAAGACTCTGAATCAAGTTCTGCCTAAAAGAAAGTCATTTGGAGTAATGCTACTTTATTGCTCCAAGCGTCAAAGGTCATTGTTTTAAAGGTAGTGCGTCCCTTGTGGATTTTTACACTAGCTTTTCTTAGCGGAAAATGCGTCCCTTTGGGGATTTTCACACAACCCTGTGCCTAATTTTTGCCTGGAATAGACCCAACCCACTCCAGTAGCTTTTTCTCGTTCATTTTTTTGAAGGACAGACTGCCTGTTCCTAGGTTTTCACCCTGTCCTTTGGCCTAACTTTTGCTTAGAGAGCCAGTCACGGTTTTCATCTCCAACGACCTTTCTTTTCTTTTCTTTTCTTTTTTGAGACTCTTCTGCCTTTCAGGTATAGCTATAGGAAAAGTTGAAACTACTATCAAAGCCTCTTCCTAGGGTAATTAGCAGTTGTTCTCTGAGGCATTTTCTCCTTAGGCATCGGCTGCATTCCTTTGAATGTGTTACTAGATCGGGTGAGGTGGCGGATAAGGATCAGGCTCCTTAGGGCTTCATGGGGCTGGTTTTTACCTTACCTACCCATTGTGCTTCATAGTTCTGGGGATTAATGATGTAGTGAGGCATCCCTATCTTTCCAGGGTGGACCTTATCTTTGGCTTTTACCTCCAGATACCACGGCCTCTAGGCAAGCTGCCGGTGAAGACTATTATGCCATCTATCGGGGTTTGTTCTTTCACTCCCACTAATGCACTCAAGAGGTAGGTGCTCAATCCCGCAATCGATAGCATAACTCATCGACTTAGATATCCGGATGGTGAGAACAGTAGCAGAGTGTAGCCATTTAGATTTCATGCATTCAGCAATGAACAATATTTCTCTTTTTATAAATGAACTAGAAAATAATGAACACATGTAGTTGCAAAGATTGTGTACATTTCGGTATTATTTCTCTATACATGATCATTATCTAACATTGATTCAAAATGCAAGTACATCTAATCTCAGAGTATTTCTTATAAGCATCAAACTCCTATCTCCAATCGGCCCTCTCGGGTTTTCTTAATTGGACATTTTCTCTCAAGCCTCTAATTTTTGCCTAGGGTGCCTTTTTCGATTTTCACCCTGACGAGGCACCCATTTTTAGCAAGGCCACCTTTTTTTGATTTTTGACCCGCGGGGCTTTTATTCTCTTCTTTTGATTTTTAAGCCTTTAGCCATGGACTTCTTGAGTCTGTTGATATTGATCGGTTCTTAAAGCCATCTTCATCATTGCCTGTTGCTGCTGTCTTGGATAACAATCTCTGAAGAACGAGGGGATCTTCTCACATCGGCCTAAATTTACCCCGTATGTTCGGAACACATGATCTCATTTGCTTGAAGACTGAATCTCCCTCTGTTATCGGATGCTTTCCAACTTCCTTCTCGAATGATCAAGCAGAGTGTTATCTGATAGATTTGGTTGTGGCAACAATCCTATGACTTGTCCTTATCTTACTTATTTAACTAGTACTGCCGTTGCTGCGTCCTGTTGGCTTCCAAAATCTAGGCTTCCATGACTGTCCTTAAAGATTCGAGCTCTACTTCGACCGGCCATACTGCCTCTGCCCCCTGTGTCGAGGAATAAAAGGTGACTCTTGTAGAGGTTCCGATGGTAGTTCTCTAGCGTCAAAGTGCAAAAGGCCATTTCTCTGCCCAATCCTTGTAGTTTCGAGCCATCTTGATCAAGATCTTCTTATTAGCAGTCTCTCCTGCCCTATTGGTTTGAGGGCAATACAGGGAGGACTTGTGGTCTTTAACGTCATACCTCTGGAGCAACTTCCTAGCCTTAGCCATAATCGTCCTTCCGGCCTTGAACCCTACGTGGTGTGGGAGACCATATCAATATATTGGATTTCCTTTGATGACCTTATCCTTTGGAGGCCATAGAGCACACCTCCCTATAATGTCTATTCCTATGCTCGAGCAACCCGTGTCCATTGTAAGTCAATATAACCCTTTTGGTCCTTCTCGGAAGTCAAGAAAAAATGGCAAAGTACGGGCATGTGTAGATCAGCGGGATTTGAATAAAGCTTGCCCCCCATGATGGTTTTCCAATCTACATATTGATTTTTTTCCTTCTCTCTTTTTTGTATTTTATTTTTCTCTTTTTTTTTCTTTGTTCTTTTTCCTGTTCTTATTTTGAGCTTTTGCATGGCCGATTCATGATTATGGTGTGTTTGAATGATGTGCCTAGTGATTCCACGATCAACTCTTAACGTGTCTTCATATATCTAGGTAAAGACCTTTTTTATATTTTGTTGAATTTCTCTCAAATTTTGATCTCTCTTCAGGAGTTACATTGGATGCTATCAAGATTTTCTTTGGACTTTCCAAAGTTTCTGAGACTAAATAGAGTAGCATCAATTGAATCAATGTCAAATATGAATGAGTTATGATCATGGTTATGCATAGTGAAATCATAAGAGACATAACACAAGTTAGCAAAAACGTTCATCTTATTAATGAAACTAACATGTCATTATTAAACAGTTCAAAAATAAAAAGAACATTCTAAATAGCTAATCAACTTCCGTTCTTGACAACACAGCTGTTACAGTCGATGGTCCATCATCATCCCTAAGAACCGTCCTGCCTTTCCACTTAATCACTTAGTCCATCTTATTCTTTTCCTCTCGCTTTTTTGGGTCGGAGATATGCTTGGAGTCAATCAGATCTTGAATAGCATGTCTCAAGGTCTTGCAATCATCTATGGTATGCCCAGTGTGTTGGTGGAAGGCACAATAATGATCCCCTTTGTGATCGGGTTGCCCTTAGCTTCTAGCGGGCCTAGCCGATAATGGCTGTAATATCCCCTCCTTTATTAGCCTCTTGAGGACCTAAGACAAAGATCTGCCCAAATTAGAAAAATGCCTTTGCTTTACTTTCATGGTTGGCGCTTCTACAATCTTTTCCTTTTCTGGGCCTGGCATCAGTTCTTGAATGCAATCTCTCAAAGGATGACAGTAGTCTATTCTATGCCCTAAATACTTATGATATGCGCAGTACCAATCTGCTCTATGTCTAGGGTATCCTTGACTTGGGGCAGGCCCAGCCGACAAGGGTTGTAACTTCCCTTTCTTAACGAGATGGGTGAAGTGCTAAGATAATGGCCTACCCAAGACAGTGAGGTGGGGCTGAGCTACTCTAGTGGCTGAAACTTCTGTAGGCTTAACATTTGCCTCACTGATGTTATGGCTTCCTGAGCTTTTTACCTTTTAAAATATGCGTGATTGCGAGGTCCTCTTCCTCTTCAGGCACAACGCTATATTCTAAAGTGGGCCTCCTATTTCCTTTTTGCTCAACTGGTGAATCAAGTGGCCCCTTACCTCTGGTTTCGAAAGAAAATGGAGGTACTGCAGCCGTCACTGTACGAGCCTTCTCGATCGTGGCCGACTTTACTTAGTTGAGAGCTGTTGCCATAAGATGAGCTTGAAGAACCAGCACCATGGCATCCATTCTTTCTTTGATCACAGCCAGCATCCTTTTTTCCAGCTCTTCAAACCTTTTATCTATCTCCTGGGCAATCAGGATGCGAGTCTCTTCTGTCAATTGTGAAGGGCCAGCCATTTCTAACTCCTTTAGATGCTCTAGTAAGAACGCTAAAACTTTGTCAGCCCATGTGAACTCTGATCGCTCCTTAGACAACTATTGGGATCCCCTAAGCACCCAAGCAAATGGTCTACAATGGCTGAAAAGCAAGGATTTAGGATGATGCATGAATAATATGCAATGCATGGTCGTGCTGTGCAACAAATGGTATACAATGGCTAAAAGAGATTACAATGATACATGTGAAAAACTATACACAGGACGATATATACATGTAATAATTATATGCAAAGAATATGATGTATACATAGGGAGAAAATAGAAAATTTTATTTGTGCATGAATGACATGAATATGCATTGCATCATCCACAACCACATGCAAGCAGATAGATCCTTCCAACCTTATTGCCCCCACACACGAGGTCGTGCGGTCTCTGTCCTAGGTGGGCTTGGCCCATAGGTTAACAGGGAACCCGATGGACGCGCATGGTGCCCGATGGGAAATCAGCAGTATAACCTCTCTTAACTAATGTGCATACGCATGGGTTTTGACCATTGTGTATTGAGGCAGTCTAAATAAATCGACATGGGCCTATCGGGGCATGAAAGCCTCTGACCAATCAAATTATCTGGGCTTGTCCAATACATAATGATCCATATAGCAAGCAAGGTATTATGGTTCATACCACCTAGGGAAAGTATCTATTGCCATTACATGAGCTTTGGCCAGGGTAATGTTACTTTAGGGCTACCCAAGCATGGTCCCTGCCAACGGGTCTAGCTCATCACGAGCGTAATGACCGATCGGGTCTCCATTTAATATACCATGATGGTACGAGGTTTGGGCTGGTGATTATCTTTAACACTTCCCTACATTGAGTGAACATAGTGTCGCGCTTCGGGACTTCCCATTTATTCATATCTTGATTAAGTTTACAATTGAGCTTTGAATTTATCGTTTCATGCCATTTCTCATTCAATTCGGTGCAGTTTAATTAAAGCGCAAGTTATTCATTCAAAGGAAGCGATAAATGAAAGTATAATTAAAATGAAGCGTATGAAAATAAATTACAACAAAACTAAGGGTGGAATACAACCCCCATTGTAAATAAAATACAAATCATACATAAAACGGGATATACATTAAAGATAAGGACATTGGTCCTCGTATGCATATTTATTATAAAATAATTTTGATGTGATAATTTTTATTTTGGATGGAGAAAATTGGGACATTGGTCCCATTTTTATTAGAAAAAGTTCCAAGTTAATTAATAAAAATGTTTTAGTGATTTTCTTTCTAGCGTGCCTAAATAAACAATTTTACTAAAGATTACATGGCAAAATAAATGAAAAAAAGCCAAATAAATAAAATATTACAAATAAAGTAATTAAATATTTAACCTAAACGAGCTTTCTAGATCTCCTCGGGCGCTCGTAAAAATGTCCAAGTAAAGAAAATAAGTTTTGACATAAAAAAACAAAACCCAAATGAAATAACGTTAGCAATTAAATCAATAAAATCAATTAAACATATAAAATAATGAATGATTAAATTAAATAAAATAAGATAAAATAAGATGACATCATAATGACAAATGAATTAAATGATGTGATTGAAATAAATAAAAAATGTTAATGAATTAATACATAAAAATATGAACATGATGATAATAATAATGAATAATGAAAATAAACAAATAAATGAATAAACAATAAATATACAACAATAGCAATGAAAAAGAATGATAAAAAGTGAATAAAAGAATGATGAAAATAATTAAATAAATGATGTGATTAATTAATGTTATCCCAATTAACATAAAACATTTACATGTTAAAAAAAATCAATTAAAATAAATTAATTAATTATATGTTAAAAATAATGAGAAATCAAAGGAAAATAAATTATTCACATGTGAGCAATAATAAGAAATCAATATTTACATGGTAGAAATGATAAGAAATCAATATTTACATGAACAAAAATAATATATTAACATATTAAATGAGACAAATATAAAAGAAATAAAATAAATAAATAAATAAATAAAAATAATAAAAATAATAATAATATACATGTTAATAAATTAAATATGATCAAAATAATAAAAATAGAAATAAAAAGATTAGGCCCAAAATATTTACTCTCAGAGTTTCGGATTCGATGAATGTAAAAAATGATATTGATTTCCTTATTTGTGGTTTGCAGGATTAGAATTGGATGATAAAATGTTGAAATTTTATTCCAAGGAAAAAGATAGAAAAAGTGATCAAAAATTCTTTAAGAACAAAGAATTAATTTCTTTGCCAAAAGAATTATTTTTATCTATAAAAAATGAAAAACGATCTCAAGAACAAACAACTATTTTGTTTGTCTCAAAAAAAAATCATTTTAAAAACTTGTTTTTAGAAAATGAAATGAAAATTAGATTTTAGGAACAAACAATTATTTTGTTTACCCAAAATCAATTGTTCATCAAAAAGTATTCAAAATAAGAAGAAAAAAAAACCTTGAAAAAAGTCTAATTGAAAAACAAAGATAAAAAATTGAACTTTGAGAGCAAATAATCAATTTATTTGTCTCAAAATTAAATTCATCAACAAAACCTCTTCTCAAAATATGTTTAGAAGAAATTGTGTTGGAAAAAGAATGAAAGATGAACTTTTTTCTTTTGATTTTTGCTTGGGAAAAATATGGAAATTTTTAGTGAGAATTTCAAAGGAGGAAGAAGAGAAAACCTAAAAAAAACCCTAAAAGAAATTCCCCCCTAATTAGTTTCATCCTCTTCTTTTTAAAATCAAAGAAAAAAGGAAAAAAGCCAACTAATTAATGAAAAAATCTTAATTAAATCAGATATGAATTATTTTAAATTTTAAAAATTGAAAAAAGCCTAAAAAAAATCGAATTTTGTGGAAAAAAATCGATAAAAATCAGTTTTTGGGCGAAAATGGCCATTTGCGGCGGAACAGGGGCGACCGACACCCATCGGCGCGCGCGACGGGCATCGGTCGCGCGAGCTGGGCGCGCGCGTGGGCTGCGCGTCGCTCGCGTGCGAGCACCGCGCGTCAACACATGCGGAATTTTTTTTTAAATTTAACTAAAAAATAGTATAATTTCTAAACCCTATTTTTCAAATATAATTTTAAAAATATTTTTTATTATTTTTTTTATTTTTTCGCTCTAAAATGCAAATTTAACAAATAAATCATCACTTTTAACTTTTTTGCCTGTGAGTAGCCATCTTACCATCATTGGGTAACTCCGATTTGGGCTGTCTTAGGACCCGGTGTCTACACCAAAATGTACCAAACATCTAGACACCCGTCGATGCCAAACATATAGACACCCTTCGGTGCCACTCTAGCAGCTGTAAATCATCTAACCCTTTATGGGCATGCCCATCTATCCACTTCTATGAACATCTCAGGCTTACAATAAACACTTTGTACACTTATCCATATACAATACTTCTATTCAACTATCATGTTATAATATTGCTCATACTACTCAAAAAATACATATATTAGCTATACATAACTATATACACATACATATAGTTCATCATACAGTACTTATGCCATTGTTCATACAACTCAATGAATGCGTGTACTAACTATAAACACATGCATATAGTTCTACATACAAATTCATATTCATTACTTATTTCCTCTTCATATATACACATATGGATTCATAGATTTATTACATTAAAGCTCATGATTAGCATTATTAACTTATTACAATTTCCATTTGGCATTCATGTGTATTTTCCAAGTGATAGCTATTCTCATACTCATTTAATAGTCCTAAACATGCATCGGATAGATCCCGAAAGGTTTGGTGCAATACAGGTTTAATTCGGGAAGAAAAACACATAAAATAGTCAAAACATAAGGGCTCATGATGGAAATGACTTTGTTGTGATCGTGAGGTCCAAAAATATGTAATTTTTCCTTCTCTCGGCAATGTTCACGCTGGCAATGAATTGGTTATCACCGTGACATACCAAAATTAAGCAAAACTCAGGACTGCTTCACTACTCTATTTTGTTTAACCTAAACCAACATCTAAACAACATATTTAGGCAAAACTTCCTTCTTAACAATTGTTACCAACGATGTTAAGTTTCAAATGGAACAAGTTTTAGGTCATTTGGACTTCTAAATCAATAGATATGAATTAAAAAACATAGATTGTTCCAGTGAATCCACCAAGGTAGAGACACGTCTGTTTTTACAATTTTTAAGGGTCTTATTCATAGTTATTGCTAGGAATTTTATAGGTATGGAAGTCAGGTTATAATGGAGCAATAATCACTTAATTTTGAGTTCTCAAACTCCATTTATGACTAAAATATCACACAGAAGTTGGTGAAATATAAACAGAGTTTTCCCCTAAAACTAGGGTTCATAGTTTGATAATAAACTCATGGCAATTCAATCAATAATTTCAACACACACCTCAATTACACATACCAACTTATAACATCTATCAATTATCACACACAAAAACACATAAATCTCAATCTAACAACACATGCACTTCAGCCAAATATAGCACATAATCCCTAACCTCTCAAAATGCAGCTTGAACCAATACTCTTCTCTTGATCAAATCTTATCCTTGCCTTAGTCCTTTCTCTTATCCAAGGCTTCATACACAATTAATCAATTTCATAATCTTAGTCCATTACACATATTAACTCAAAATCCAACAAAACAGAACTAGGTAGGAGGAGATAACTTCAATTCAACTTACCTTCTCAACTAGTCTCTTAACCTCTTTAACCAACCAAGCCAAACTCTTGAAATTAATCAAACAAAGAAGAAGAAAATAGAAATGGGACTAGGGAGAGTGGAAGTGGTCGGCCAATGCATGTGAGGAGAAGACAAATTTCTGCCTCTCCACTCAAGTCTTTATATTTCATGCAAGACTTAGGTGGCATTTCCAGCACAAGCCACTAAGCAACCCTACATGCCACTTGTCCATTTCCAGCCACATGTCAAACTTAATGCAAACTTCCTACTAAGTCCTTGGCAAACTCCATTTAAGTCCCTTCATTAAATTCTTCCTTACAAATACTTTATAATTCCTTTCAATTTCATCCTTACGTGTACCATAAACTAATACTTTCACAATCTCTCTTGTACCATTACTATGCAATTAACACTATAATCCTTCTAGGGTACAATTCGAGCCGTTACAGTCGCGCTCGCGCCAGAACCAAAATTTCCACTTCAAAGCTCCCAGACTCACTTCCTCACTTCCACTCTTAGCCCTTCTTTCACATAGGATCCTTTTAACCACTTAATTCTTATTGCTTGCTAACAAATTCTTCTAAATATTCATTTATCTACATGTTAAGCATACAATAATGCAATTCCTATTATTATTAGTCTTATGTTAAAGGAATAGAGTCACATTTACTCCTCAAACCTTCCTATCACCTCAATCCAATTAGGCAAGTCCCATGACCAATTCCAACTCATAATCCAACATACACATTCACAATTTCGCATGTTTAATTTCATATCAAGCAACAATTTACACAACAATTTCATAAGTCATCCAAAACAGAACAACATACTTATAAACATTAATTAGATCATCAATTCACCATTTCAATTCAGCTCATTTAAACACATAGATACACCATTTATGTCCATTACAAATGCATATTTCATCATTTAATTCAGAGTTCAACTATAGCAACATTAATACATGAGAAAGGGTGTTTTCCCAAACCTTTACTCCTAAGCTCCTCTTGATCACCTTGCACTTGATTCTTCAACTTTAGCTTTTCCCTTATCCTTCTTTAATTCCTCAACTAGAACATAGTCTAATTTCTAGAATTGGAACCACATTATCAATTCTCAATCCATCAAAATATAGAACAAGAAAGAGTAGGAGAAGAAGAACTATAATTAATCACTAACCTTGCTTAGGAATTACTCTACTCATTAACTCCACTTGATTGAAAAACAGTAAAATTACAGGTTAATCTAGAGAAAATCACTAGTGGAGAAGAAGAAGAAGGAGGGATGAACAACACATGCAGTAGAAAAATGAGGTTCTCTCTCCTCAACAAGCCTTTTATTGCATGCAATGGGTGAGGTAGCAGCACCAATGAGTGCCACCCGAAATTCCACTATCTCCCCTTTAATCTTCACTAGTCAAATCTGGTTTCCATTACCACTAATTAACCTCAATTAAATCTAATCATGCACAATTACTAATTAGTCACTTAAACTTATTTTATTTATTCAATTAAGTCCTCATTTAATTACACTTAAGTCCAAAATTCAGACAACTTCAATTAAAACTTATGCATTTACCACAATTAGACCAATTACTACTAGGGTATTGTAAGCACCGTGTCCCGAGGCAGTCCAGATCAGAGATTACCCAATAAAGAAATCGATGCCCGAGTCTGAATGAGCGGTTGAGATTCAGGGATTTTGGCCCTCTAGATTCACGAGAAATATGTTTTCTTTATTCACGACAAAGAGAAAAAAGATAATTGGGAGTTTTGGAGTAAAAAAAGGAAGTTTACCTCCACCAGCGGCCAGCCCGTCGATCGCGGTATGCTCGTCGCTCGACGGAGAGCCCCGATGCCTTTCCGTGGTCCTCCGACGCCCACCGGTAGAATTCGATTTCCTATAGGAAAATGGATTTAATCGACGCCCGTCTGTGGGCTTCAGACGTCCGTCGGTTAAATCCTGTTTCCAACAGGAAATAGGATTCAACCGACGCCCGTCGGTATGATTCCGATGGCCTTGATAAAGTTCAAACTGCTAAAGAGTATCTAAAGGCAGAAAGATTTTTCTTTGACCGCTCAAGCTCCTCTTTCATCTAACGGAGAGATAGCGAACTCTTCAAAACCAGACGATGAGTTGTGGGTCCTGTTTTGATCTGTCTTATTTTGGTACTCTCTCGGATCTCCTGTGGTACTAATCGGTCTGCTCGGTAATTCAAAGCCTATAAAAAGCTATTTTTCACCCGATTTTGGGGTTGGCTAGTTGGACGGATTTGCATATTTTTCTACCTAAAAACACATTTTCCAGCATTCTTTTTTTCATCTCAAGATTTCTCCATTCTATTTTTTGATCTTTTGTGAATCAAAATTAATTCAAAGAAGCTAAAATTGATTAGTTTTTAAGAATTTTGATTCTAACATTTGCGCATTTCGTGAAAACCAAGAAAGAAAAATCCAAATTCTTCTTTTCTTGATTTTTGCCCATTTCTCGTGAAGTGTGCGGGATCCGAATCATCAAGAATCCTTTCGAAAGGTAAAATCCGAGGGTAAATATTCTGGACACATATTTCATTTAGTTCACTTTAATTATTTTGCTTTTTTTGGATTTTTTATGTTGAAAAATTATTTTGTTTGAGAAAATTTAGTTTTTACTGTTTTTGGAAGAATAGAAGTGACCGACGGGTTATAAGGCCACCGACGCTCATCGCTCATTTGAGCAACGGCGCGTATGTGACGCGTTATTGCCCGCCGGTCATCCCAGGATATGCCCGTCTCTCGGATGAATGACGGCATGCCAATCCGTCGGTCGCTTCTAGCGATGCCCGTCTGTCATTCGTTAGTGGCTGTCCCTGGGATCTGTTTGCAATTCTCAAAACCTTTTTCCTCATTTTCTTTCTATTATTTATTTCTAAATCTTTTCTCTTCTGTCTTTTATCAATAGTTTTATTCTTATTATTCCAGTTCTGAATTCTAATCTTTATTTTCATTAATATTTATTAATGTTATGTTTTTTTTTATATTAACATTATTGATTATTTTGTGAGATTAATTTTATGTCTTTGGGATAATTTGGAGCTTAAGAGGAGTTTTGCCATGGGAGGCTCCATTTGGTTTATCTCTTTATCCTTTATTTATTTATTTATTTATTTGCTTATTTAATAATTTATTTATTCATTTTTTTATTGATTATTTTGTGCTCACAATGAATCATTTTATTCCGCATTAAATAAGAACGGATAAATATTTTATAGTAAATAAAATTGGGATTTTTTTCAAACTCAATGATCCAATGTCCTATTTTCCATCCAATAAAAACATCACGATAAAAACTAGTTTCTTTTATAATAAGTGCATGCGAGGACCAAAGTCCTCAAAATAAATGAATTTCCCGTTTTATGTATGTACCGTACTTTTACAAATGGGAGTTGTATTCCGCTCCTAGTGTTATTGTATTTATCTTTATAGTCCTTTTTTTGTTACATTTTATTTATTTATTTATTCATTACGCTTTTGACGTGAATAAGTGCGCTTTTAATTGAATTGCATCGTGTGGAGAGAGAGCGAATTAATAAATTCAAGATGGATAAAAGCGTCGTCTTAGGCTCATTGAGGCGAGATGAACTTTCCCAACATTTTATTGGGTGGCGACTCCATGAAACCTCCTTGTTGCCCAAAATAGACGCACTTGTAAATACCTTACAAGTTATCAACGGACCTACCCGATCGCCCTCAAGCGGGCCGATCGATGGGCGCCCCCAGGGGTCCGTCGCGCGTCACAGTGGCGACTCCACTGGGGACTCTGGTTTGAGACTTTGATTTGAAAATACCTTGATTAAAATTTATGATTAAATTTTAGTTTATAAATTAGCTTTCTTTTAAATTTGCATTTACATCCCATTAGAACCTTAGACTATGCTAGATTGGTCCTTTCTAAACCTCGGTGCATTCCCAAAGCACAACCCTATATTCACTCAATGTAGAGAAGTGTTAAGGATTATCACCAGCTCAAGCCTCGTACCATTTGGTATATAAAATGGAGACCCAATCGGTCGTTACGCTCGCAACGAGCTAGACCCGTTGGCAGGGACCATGCTTGGGTAGACCTAAAGTAACACCACCCTTAACTTAAACTCATGTAATGGCCATAGATACTTCCCCTAGGTGATATGAACCGTAATACCGTGCTTGCTGTATGGGTCCTTATGTGTTGGGTGAGTCCAAATGTCTTGCTTGGTTACCTAGCCAAAGGATTTCATGCCCCAGTAGGACCACGTTGATATATTTGGATTACTGAAATACGTAATGACCATTTCCCATGCGCTTGTGCATTAGTTTAGGAGTGTTATGCTGCCGATTTTTCGCCGCGTACCATGCGTGTCCATCGGGTTCCCTGTTGACCCATGGGCTAATCCTGCCTAGGGAAGAGACTATGACTACGTGAGTGGAAGTAATAAGGGTGGAAGGACCTATCTGCTTGTATGTGATTTGTGGGTGTTGCATATCACGATCATGCATTTCATTTGCAATCATGCATTATTCTAACTCCTTGTTTCTACAGCCATCATAGATCTTCCCAAGTGGAAGAGAGGACCATGTGGAAAAAAATGGAAGAGAAGTTCGAGGCAATGGCTCGAATGTTGAGTAGGGGTCAAGGCTTTGAGGCATGCAATCCAAGACCTGATCGATACAAAGCAGATTACAGACCCTGAGAAGAGGGAAGGCCAGAAGAAAGCCGGATATAACATGGTGCCCCCACCAGTGTTCATGATTGGATCCAATTTATCCGAAGAGTTTGTCTTGAATGAATTATACGGCATCGATGTAAACACTGCTGTCACGAGCCTCTATGAGGTAAGTGAAAAAGGGATGCCCGCTGCAGTGATCGATTGCTGGTCCACTAGTGAGAGTGGAAATGATGATGATGATGAAGCTGCTGAGTTTCCTGACCCATGGGGTTCAAAGGATGAGGAAGTAGAAGAGCACGAAGGAAAAGTAAAGGTAGGAGCGGTGACCTGCAGTGGGAGAATAGTGCCGGAAGTGGCAGTGCCTCAAGAGCCAGTGGAAGGTCAGAAAGAGAAGGGAAAGGAGCTAGAAGGAGATTAGATAGTCAAACAGTTGCAGAAGACACCGGCCCAGATTTCCATTTGGGATTTACTGAGATAATCCCCCTCTTATAGGCAGAGATTGGTAGAGGCTTTATGCGCAACGACTGTGGCTACAACGATTTTGCCCACTGAGCTGTTAGAAGTGGTGAAAGGAGGGGTTGGAGAGAGTGTGGTGTTCACGAATGCTGATTTACTCGCGGAAGGCCGTAACCACAATCGCCCCTTGTACATTAGGGCTCAAATCAATCAGAAGCACACTTCTTGTGTGATGGTGGATGATGGGTCATCGATTAATGTATGCCCTCAAGTAGCCATGGCAGCCTTTGGAGTGACTGGGGACATGCTAGCCAAGTCAGATTTGATGATCACAGCCTATGACAATTCTCGTCGGCATGCTTCAGGGACTTTCAAAGCGTTGGTCAAGACAGGGCCAGTGGAGACTGAGGTAGAATTCATAGTCCTGGCCATTCCTGCCAATTTTTCAACATTGCTGGGGAGACCGTGGTTCCACAAGTTGGGAGGTGTTCCCTCTACTCTCCACCAAATGGTCAAGATACCACATGAAGGACAAGTGGTGACCATCAAGGCTGCAAGAGAGAATCAAGTGTCAATACTCGAGATAGCGAGGCAGCCTTTCAGTTGATTCCACGTGGCCATGATCAATGAGGAAGGGACAATAGAAGGAAGCCCACAAGTGCTAGCTATGATGAAGAAGATGGCATTCCTTCCGGGTGCTGGATTGGGTAAGAACTCCCAAGGGATGCCAGAGGCCATCGCCACTAAAGGTCAAAAGGATAGAAAGGGCCTGGGCTATAAAGGAGGAGTGCAGAGAGGAGTGAAGCCAGCCAAGGAGATTCCCCACCTTTGGGAAAGTTTTGTGCCCGCAACAGCATCTTGCGCTTACACCGGGGAGGCCGAGCCTCAGCTAGTCGATGGAAGGATTGTGCAAGGATTTGAGGTATTCAGCGATGTTTATGATTGGGACATCGGGATGATCAAGCCAGCTGATGACTTTTGGGATGAAGAGGTCTTGACCAACAGAGCTATCTGGGACAGGGAAGAGCCTGAGGAAGTGGTGACCGAAGCTATGTTGGCCGCTTATGTCAAAGGGAAGGCGAAGATGGAAGAAGCTGCTCAAGAGGTGGATGAAGAGCCTCTGATCAACCCTGATAATGCAGGACCGTCGGCATTGGCAGATCCAGCGGGAGATGAGGAAGAAGCCGATTTAGATTTTCTTTTCATTCCTAAACTTTTTAGTGATGTAAATGACAATTATAATTTTATTAATAGAATGAACGATTTTGCTTACTTGTGCAATATTTCTGATAATTTCAACATGCATGATCATGATCACATTCCATTCATATTTGATATTGATTCTACTGATACTACCCCATTTAATCTTGGAACCTCGGAAAATCCAAAAGAAATCTTGATAGCATCAAACATAACTCCTGAGGAAAGAGAAAAATTTGAGAGAATGGTTAAAAAATACGAAAAAGTCTTTGCCTGGACCTATGAGGACATGCCAGGAATCGATTGGAATGTCGTAGAGCACGCTATTCCGACTTATCCAGACCACAAGCCAGTGAAACAGAAGCTGAGAACACTTAGGCCGGAATGGGCAGACAAGGTGAAAGAAGAGATTCGGCAACAGATTGAAGCTAAGTTTCTGGTGGAAGTATAGTATCCCACGTGGCTAGCCAATGTAGTCCCTGTGGTGAAAAAAAATGGAAAAGTGAGGGTATGCGTGCACTATCGAGATCTGAATAAGGCCTGTCCAAAGGATGATTTCCCACTGCCCCATATTGGTGTATTGATAGACAGTGCCGCCAATTACGCGATGTATAGCTTTAGGGATGGTTATGCGGGCTACAACAAGATCCTCAATAAGATAATCGATCGGATCAAAACGGCTTTTATCACAGAGTGGGGGACATATGCTTATAGAGTGATGCCTTTTGGTTTGACGAATGCAGGGGCTACCTATCAGAGGATGGCCACAAAGATCTTGAGTGACCTGATCCATAAAGAGGTGGAAGTATATATAGATGATATGATGGTCAAGTCAGCTATCAAAGAGGGCCACTTCGAAGCCTTAGAGAAGTTTTTCACCAGAATAGATAAGTACAACCTGCGGCTAAATCCCAAAAAGTGTATCTTCGAAGTAACTTCAAGAAAGCTGCTAAGACATGTGGTCAGCCAAAGAGGGATCGAAATCAACCTGGATAAGGTGAAAGTTATCAGGGAAATGCCAGTGCCGTAAAAGGAAAAGGATGTGAGAAGTTTCCTAGGCAAGTTACAATATGTTAGCCGGTTCATTGCAAAGCTCACCTCAATATGCGAGCCAATTTTCAAGCTGCTTAGAAAGAATCAGCCTATGGTATGGAACGAGGACTGCCAAAAGGCCTTTGACAGCATCAGAGAGTATTTGCTGAACCCACCAGTACTGAGGTCGCCACAACCAGTCAACCCGCTCATTTTGTATTTGGCAGTGGAAGATGGCTCTGTAGGTGCCATGATAGCTCAGGAAGATGAATTCGGAGTGGAATTTGTAGTCTATTATCTCAGCAAGAAATTACTCGCTTACGAGGTAAAATATGCAGAAGTAGAAAAGATCTGCCTCGCCGTAATTTGGGTATCCAAGAAGCTGAGACACTATTTCCATTCATACAAAGTACAAGTAGTTGCAAAGCAGAACACTCTGAGGTATTTGCAAGAAGCACCGTCTTTGCTTGGGAAAATGGGAAGGTGGTTGTCGTTGCTACAGGAGTTCGATATCGAGTATATCACTCGAAAGACTATCAAAGGGCGGGCAGTGGCCGAGTTTCTAGCCGATCATCCCATCCAGGGCGATTTACTTGAGTTCAATTTTTCGGATGAAAACATAGCGGCAATCTCTATTCAAGGTTGGCAACTGCACTTTGACGGGGCTATTAACAATAAGGGGGCAGGAGTAAAAATCATCCTGACAACCCCGAATGACGAAAAACTCCCTTTGGCCAAAAAGTTGAGATACAGGGCCACTAACAACGAAGCTGAGTATGAGGCGTGCACTTTCGGACTAGAAGCTTTAATTGCCCTAGGGGCAAAGGATGTGGAGGTGTATGGAGACTCATCCTTAGTAATCAACCAGATTCGGGGGGAGTAGACTATCAAGGAAGAATGTTTAGTGCCGTACGTCGAATATATGAGGGAGCTATGTAGTCGGTTTGAGACTTGTACGTTCCATTTCGTGCCAAGGGATGAAAACCGGTTGGCTGATGCAGTGGCAACCCTAGTGTCAATGTGGGACAATCCGGAAGTAGTAGCCATGAAACCAGTTCTAATCTCGAGTTCTGAGAGGCCTAGCTTTGAGGTCAAATGGATAATGGAAATAGAGGTAGCGGATGGAAAGCCGTGGTATTTCGATATCATGAATTATTTGGAAAGCGTGAAATTTCTGGAAGAAGCTACTGAAAAAGATCAAAGAATGATCCGCAAGCTGTCCACTCAATTCATATGCATAAACGGAGCATTGTACAAGAGACAAGCCGACGGTATTCAGCTAAGATGCCTGGATGAAAGGGAGGCCCGAAAGGTGATGGAAGAAACTCATACAGGTGTGTGTGGAGCTCATATTAATGGTTTGACGCTGGCCAAAAAAATCATGAGACAAGGATTCTACTAGCTCACTATGGATAATGATTGTTCAAAGTATTTGAAGCAGTGCCAGCTGTGCCAACAGTATTTGGATTTGAGGCACCTGCCTATGTCAAAACTACATAGCTTAACGTCGCCTTGGCCGTTTGCAACCTAGGGAATAGATATTATTGGGGAGATCCATCCTATAGCATCTAATGGGCACAGATATATCATAGTCGCCATTGACTACTTCACTAAATGGGTAGAGGCGGAGTCCTTTAAGAAGATTGATGCACGGGATATGGCAAAGTTCATTGAGAAGAATTTGATTTGCAGATATAGCCTCCCGCATCATATAGTGTCTGATAACGGGGTCCAATTTATGGGAGAAACGAGGAAGCTGCTTCAGAAGTATGGGATTGAGCACCATAAGTCTTATCTATACCGACCACAGGCCAATGGAGCAGTAGAGGCCGCTAATAAGAATGTCAAGAAGATTCTAACCAAAATGGTCCAGACCTATAAAGATTGGGCAGAAAAGCTACCTTTTACGCTGTGGGGTTACAGGACAATGGTTAGAACATCTACGGATGCTACGCTGTTTTCTCTGGTATATGGGACGAAAGCAGTGCTGCCAGTGGAGGTAGAGCTTAAGTCACTTAGGGTGGTCATGGAAGCCCAGATTCCTGAAGATGAATGGGCACAGCAAAGGTTGCAACATCTGAACCTGCTAGACGAGAGCAGATTGAAAGCCTACTACCACAACCAGGTCTACCAGAAGAGACTCGCCCGGTCCTTTGGGAAGAAGGTTAAGAAGCATCCATTGAAAGAGGGTGACTTGGTGTTCAAACAGATGAGACCTAGGGCACCGGATATTCGAGGGAAGTTCAGACCAACCTGGGAAGGACTATTCATCCTCAAGAAGCTGCTGTCTAAAGGAGCTGTAATTCTATCAGATAGCGATGGCAACGAATTTAAGGAACTGATCAATATAGACAGACTAAAAAGGTTCCACGGCTAAAGATTAAAAATAAAATAAAATAAGAGAATAAAATGCCCTGCGGGTCGAAATTTGAAAAAAGGCGGCTTTGCTAAAATTGGGCGCCTCGACAGGGTGAAAACCGAAAAAAGGCATCCTGTGCAAAAATTAGAGGCATGAGAGAAAATGTCCGATCGAGAAAACTCGAGAGGGCCGATTGGTAACAGGAGTTGATGCTATCAAGATTTGGTTTTATGAATTAATAAGGCATACACAGTCGAGTTAACATCAAAAATTGATCATGTACGCTGAAATTCTGTGGAAATGTACACAATTTTGTGAAATAAAATAAGAATCATTCTTTTCATTTTCGTCATTTTCTAGTTCTGTTTTGAAAAGAAACATAATGCCTAAAGGGGTGTACATGTGTAAGATGAACTAGGTCCTACCGCTACTCTCGCCGGCTAAATGTTTAAGTCCTCGCGTCCTATTGTCAGACACCGGGCTGAGGACCCATCTCTTATATTCGCTGGTGGAGGCCACAGAATGAGCTCCGAATCGAGGTATGACGGTCTTAACTGGAAGTTGACTCCATAACTCATGATAGCGAGAAGCAAAAGCAACAGAAAAAGCTCCTCCCCAAAAGGATAACGGGACCCCCTCAGCACGTCTTGGGTCATCCCGAGCTGACGAGCACATCGAGCTGTAATGCAGAAGGTGACCTGACGAAGCTCGCATAGGGGAACGCCCTGATGATCCGTCAATGACTACATGGGATAGAGGGAGCCAGGCAAACATGAAACTGATGTCATTGTCTGATAGCTCGCCAAATCTAGCAATGCCTTCATCAGGAGTTGCGAAGAAATACAACCGTCGACGCGGGAGGAAATGTCTCGGCGAATATTCTGCGATGACTCGAGGAGGTGGCTCTGACAGCATTCTCAGTTTTTCCTGCAGCCATATCTAAAAAAAAAAAGAAAAAAGCCGCTGGAGTAAGTTAGGTTTACTTCAGCCAAAAATTAGGCATAGGGTTGTGTGAAAATCCGAAAGGACGCACTTCCCGCTAAGAAAAGCTAGTGCGAAAATCCACAAGGGACGCACTACCTTTTAAAATAATGACGTACCTAGAGTAATAAGGCGCTTCCGGTGAATGAGGTGGTGGATCCGGAGCGGAAAGCATCCAGGCCCAGAATGGTTTCGGCCAGAATAAGGGGAAAGGGGGATAATCCGTGGTGAAAGTCATCTAGAACCCCAAACAGGCGAAGGTCGCCAACCAAGTCCCCTGGAGCTACGGTCAAGAGGCTCATCATACAAAATAAGAACACAATGCTTACCCGGTATGTAGGGACATCAAAAAGTCTGTCTAGAGCCTCGATCAGTGGCTCCAACGGAAAAGTAGGACCCCGTGAGACCAGCCGAGCGGCCTCGGGAGGAGCTATGCCTAGAGATAGGGCGATATCCCGAATCTGAATCAGACCGCAGCGAGGGACGCAGGGCAGAGCATGGGGAGGATACCATGCTCCAGTGATAGCGTCAAACTCCTCAGGCAGGGGGCATAACTCCTGATAAGTAAACTTGAAAACATGGAAGCAGGGATTCCAAAAATGGGTTGCAGCTAGGAGTAAGTTGTGGTCTATTTTGGCTCTCCGTAAGTATTTTAGCCCGGACAGAGTAGTGAGGACGTTATTTTCCCAAGTGTGAGCGTCATCCAAGATGCGGTACATCTTTTGGAAAAGAGGAGAAGTCATCCCTTAAAAGTCAAAGATTGAAGATAGAAAAGGGTCAAAATAAGAGAAAAGGCACGAATCCCAAGAAAACTGGTCAAATTTATAGAAACGCTCCACAGACGGCCTGCTCGTGCCTCAGTAGCGGTGGCCTGCCCGTCGGTAGTCGTCCACCTGGCAGATGCATGCATCATCATTGCATTTATCACGCGCATTAATTATGCATTTAATAGGGGAATATTGAACGACAGACGGGCAGACCGTCTGTCACTCCTGGAGATGCCCAGCCCGTCGGTCACAAAAACTATAAAAATGAGCAGAAACCGACGGACAGGCAGTTTTTGGCTTTTGTCTTTTTGCTTTCCTCCTTCAAACCGTCCCTCATTACGGTTTTCTCACTTTTCTTCATCTTTTCACATTTTGATTTTGCATTTTCACGTTCCTTAAGCTACCGGGCACCCAGTGAAATATATTTTCTGCGTTTTCGTCATTTTTCTACCAATTACAGGTTAGTAACTATTTTTTTTATTTATTTCTTCTAATTATTTTCCTCTTCTTGTCTTAATTTCAAGTAAATAAGTTTATGTTTTCCATTTTTTTATTATTACTAAAGATTGTTGTTAGTATAGATATTGTGCCTTAATAATTAGCCTTAGGTGTTGTTTAAATAATTAATTTTGGTATATATTTTTTCCTCAGTTACATTGTTAGCCAACTTTACATGAAAACTTTTGTTGCTTTGAATTCTAATAAAACATGTTTACTTAGAAATGAGAAATTCTTATGCATGTATTAGTTGTGAAGCCAATAAATGTTGTGCTGCTGTTGGGGCCTGAGGCTTGTGGTGTTCTTGTTTTTCATACAGGAGGTTAGGCACACCCTTGCCGGGGTGCTGCCCAAATTTTTATTTTTATTATGATTTATTATTGGGGCTTGAGGCCTATCGTTATTTTTCCTTTCCTAATGCAGGGGGTTGGGCACATCCCTGCCGGGATGCTGCCCAATTTTTTATTATTATTTCTTTTTATTTTTATTTTTATTTTTGTCTTATTTCTTTTTCGGGTTAGACCCTCCTTGTCTGGAGGATGCCCGATTTACCTTATACTAGAAATCAGGTCTATTTATGGCCGTTATGTTAAATAAATTGCATAACTTCTTTCTTGTAGGATGCCTCCACGACGATGTGCCCCACAGGGCCAGCCTGAGCCACAGGCTCCGGGTTGGATGGACTCCGAGGCTGCGTAGAGATATAGAGCACTGGTTTAGGTAGAGTTCCGAGCCAGTCACTTCATTTCTAGGCCATTCCTAGAGGCCTTGGGGATGGCCGAGGAGATTGACATACTTTTGGAGGGCACAGGCCGGACGGAGTTCTTGACACCGGCCTTCCAGACATATCCAGAGGCAATGCGGCAGGTCCTGGCCGCATTACGCTACGGAGGGTACCAGAGATCCGATACCGAGCCTGGAGTGATACAGTTTTGGTTCGATGGTTAGTAGTTCAGCATCACGCGTCGGCATTTTGCAGAGGCTATGGGACTCCCACGGGCCGACGGAGTGATGGTGCCCCAGCGAGCAGTGAGACGCGCCCATTGGGCGGCCATAGCCCTACCCGGAGTGCTGTATGACCATGATACAGCAAAGAGTACCGTGTTGGTTTCACAGGCGCTCCGGTATTTGCACAGAGTGCTCTCCAGCTCTTACCTCGGACGGGCTGGTAACCCAGGGTCGCTTAATGCGGCGGAGATCTGGAGCCTTTGGGCCATGGTGACAGGCCGGCATCTCAATGTTATCCATGAGATATTGGCTAACATGGTTAGGGTTTCCAGGGGGATAGCCCCAGTGGTGATTATCGGCGAAGTCATTACTAGATTACTCTTGGGATTGGGAGTCGCCCCGGACAAACTTGGGGGTGCCTTGGATGAGGGGATATACGTAGATGCACCAGCCGCTGTACAGATGGGGATGGTGTTGTAGCTAGTAGGGCAGCCTAAGGTATTCAAACTCCTTACCATACACGAGACTCGGCGAGCCTTTGCACTTCCTCCGCTAGCTCCAGCGCAGGAGCAACCAGAGAAGGCACCAACACAGGAGCAGGCACCGCCACAGCCGCAGGAGCAGCAGCCCCTGCATCCAGAGTATCCAGGGGAGCAGCCTCCCCAGCACCAGGGCTATCAGGAGGAGCAGCCACAGATACAGCCAGAGCAGGAGCAGCCCAGGACGCCATCGAACTTTGAGGTGGAGTTCACTATGGATGACCTGTTTGGCACTCCTACGGCACCGAGGGTGCCAACCCCCACTCCTCCTCCAACTACGAGGGTACAGCAAGCCATACTCAGGCCATCAGAGAGGTTCCACCCCTACTCCAGAGGCGACTCGGGGGCATTTACCTCCATAGCTCCGCCACTAGAGCAGACTCCAGAGCCAGTTCAGCCTCAGCCATCACAGCCAGACATCTCCCAGCTCATGGTCTCCATGTTTGCAGCATTTGAGCGCAGGCAGGACGAGAGGGACAGGGTCCTCCATAAGCAGTTTAGAGAGAGGGACAGACTCACTTAGGAGAGGCTGGACCAACAGCAGGCCATCATTCAGGTGCAGGCGAGCATTATTGAGCGCATGCACCAGGAGCAGGCCGGGCTTGTTGAGCATATGGTCCGAGAGCAGGCTAGGATTATGGAGCGCATGAGTCAGGAGCACGTTAGGCTCATAGAGCACATTGCGCAGGAGCAGGAGGGCCCCAGAGAGCAGCTCAGGCAGGAGTTGAGGACGTCCCAGGACCAGGTAGCTCAGAGGATCGACGTGACTCTTCAGATGATAGATGAGTCACTTGACTCTCTCAGGTCCAGAGTCCAGGGATTGGAGGGGGTCGTCTCTCCCCTTGCTCAGTCTATTCGAGGGTTCCGGGAGTAGAGGCTATATCGTATGGGGACCGCTTCTGCTGAGCAGACCCACTAGTTGAGCAGAGCCTTCAAGGAGCTGGGGGGGATGATCACGGACACCTTGCGCTTTATGACAGTGTGCGCGCAGCCCTTCCTGGACGGATATGCTCGGGTACAGTTTCAGCCGCAGAGTTCTGAGAGACCACAGCCTCGATCTGTGCCAGTGGCAATTCCTCCTAGGTTGTTCCACTTCGGGAGCCGGACCTTCTGCATCTCAGCCTCAGCCTCCGCATCAGCCTCCACCTCAGCCTCAGCCTCAGCCTCAGCCGATGCATCTGTCTGATGATGAGGATGATGACCCCGAGGAGGAGCTCATGGATTATCCGCCATTGTAGTCATTCAGGGAGTTGGGATGACATTTTTGTATTTTTTTTCTTTTTATATACTATTTATTATTAGTGCACTTGTATATACATTGTACAAAAATAGAGTTTTAGTGGAAAAAACATTTACTTTTAGATTTACATGTTTTTATTTCTTTTCTATCTTTATTTGCGATTTTTTGCATTAAGGATGGTTGTAAACTTTTCTGTTTATCTACTTTAAAACTATATGACCACAAGAAATGATGCATAGAAAATAATGATAAATAATAAATGGTAATCCAAAATCATTTATGAGCATATCAAGCAAGAATCACTTATATATGAATTAACAAAAATTCTTTGTCGTACAGGAACATTGCTTAATATTGATCCAAACATAGACATCAATCACGTTGGAGGATGGACACATCAATCATTATGTCCTCCAAAATCATACTCCAACGGGCATTCACTTTGCAGGTCGGATGGGGATTAGCAAGGAAATGCCAACAAGCAGGGACTGTGGTCAGAGAGTACCGTACCTCAAAATCCACGCGGCAGCCAGAGAGTGGTACGCACCTTGCAGATCGGACGGGGGCTAGCAGGGGAACTTCACAACCGGAGTTGCAGTTAGAGAACACTACTCTCCACCTCGAGATAGTGGTTAGAGAACACCGCATCTCACAATTGAAGTTGCAGTTAGAGAACACTGCTCTTCACACCGGGATTGTAGTAAAAAAGCGTTGCATCTCACCTTCCCCGTGCAGGCCGAAACGAGGCTAGCGGAAGACCATGCAGACCGAGACGAGGTCAGTAGGGTACCAGCGATAGAATACATCGCGGCGGGACTGCGGTTAGATAACACCACATCTTGCAACTGGGATTGCAGTCAGAGAGTGCTGCGTCTCACATTCCCCGTGCAGGCCGAGACAAGGCTAGCGGAGGGCCATGCAGACCGAGATGAGGTCAGTAGGGCAACTGAAGCTGCAGTTAGAGAAGACTGCTCTTCGCACCGGGATTGTGGTTAACAAACACCGCATCTCACGAATGAAGTTGCGGTTAGAGAACACTGCTCTTCACAATGAGGTTATAGCTAGAGAATGCTACACCTTATCAACCCTTTGCAGGTCAAGACAAGATCGGTAGGGACATCTATCACTATCCACTGAGCAGAATGAGACAAGGTCTACCCAGCAAGAAACATGGAAGGCAAGGATTGCTTCAGGTACGCTATTCTTCCTTTTGTTTTCTTTTTTCTCTGAATTTTGGCTCATCTAGGCACTTGCGCACTAGTTTCCCCAAAATTGGGGGTAACTGTAAGCATTGTGTCCCGAGGTAGTCCAGATCAGAGATTACCCGATGAAGAAATCGATGCCCGAGTCCGAATGAACGGTTGAGATTCAGGGATGTTGGCCCTCTGGATTCACGAGAAATATGTTTTCTTTATTCACGACAAAGAGAAAAAAGAGAATTGTGAGTTTTGGAGTAAAAAAAGGAAGTTTACCTCCACCGGCGGCCAGCCCGTCGATCGCGGTATGCCCGTCGCTCAACGGAGAGCCCCGACGCCCGTCCGTGGTCCTCCTACGCCTGCCGGTAGAATCCGATTTCCTATAGGAAAATGGATTTAACCGACGCCCATCTATGGGCTTCAGACGTCCGTCGGTTGAATCCTGTTTCCAACAGGAAATAGGATTCAACCGATGCCCGTCGGTATGATTCCAACGGCCATCGGTAATTCAAAGCCTATAAAAAGCTATTTTTCACCCGTTTTTAGGGTTGGCTAGTTGGACGGATTTGCATATTTTTCTACCTAAAAACACATTTTCCAGCATTCTTTTTTTCATCTCAAGATTTCCCCATTCTATTTTTTGATTTTTTGTGAATCAAAATTAATTCAAATAAGCTAAAATTGATTAGTTTCTAAGAATTTTGATTCCAACATTTGCGCATTTCCGGAAAACCAAGAAAGAAAAATCCAAATTCTTCTTTTCTTGATTTTTGCCCATTTCTCGTGAAGCTTGCAGGATCCGAATCATCTAGAATCCTTTCGAAAGGTAAAATCCGAGGGTAAATATTCTGGACACATATTTCATTTAGTTCACTTTAATTATTTTGCTTTTTTTGGATTTTTTATGTTGAAAAATTATTTTGTTTGAGAAAATTTAGTGTTTACTGTTTTTGGAAGAATAGAAGTGACCGACGGGTTATAAGGCCACCGACGCTCATCGCTCGTTTGAGCGACGGCGTGTATGTGACGCGTTATTGCCCGCCGGTCATCCCAGGATATGCCCATCTCTTGGATGAACGACGGCATACCAATCCATCGGTCGCTTCCAGCGACGCCCGTCTGTCATTCGTTAGTGGCTGTCCCTGGGATCTGTTTGCAATTCTCAAAACCTTTTTCCTCATTTTCTTTCTATTATTTATTTCTAAATCTTTTATGTTCTGTCTTTTATCAATAGTTTTATTCTTATTATTCCAGTTCTGAATTCTAATCTTTATTTTCATTAATATTTATTAATGTTATGTTTTTTTATATTAACATTATTGATTATTTTGTGAGATTATTTTTATGTCTTTGGGATAATTTGGAGCTTAAGAGGAGTTTTGCCATGGGAGGCTCCATTTAGTTTATCTCTTTATCCTTTATTTATTTATTTAATAATTTATTTATTCATTTTTTTATTGATTATTTTGTGCTCACAATGAATCGTTTTATTCCGCGTTAAATAAGAACGGATAAATATTTTATAGTAAATAAAATTGGGATTTTTTCAAACTCAAGGATCCAATGTCCTATTTTCCATCCAATAAAAACATCACGATAAAAACTAGTTTCTTTTATAATAAGTGCATGCGAGGACCAAAGTCCTCAAAATAAATGAATTCTCTGTTTTATGTATGTACCGCACTTTTACAAATGGGAGTTGTATTCCGCTCCTAGTGTTATTGTATTTATCTTTATAGTCCTTTTTTTTTGTTACATTTTATTTATTTATTTATTCATTACGCTGACGTGAATAAGTGCGCTTTTAATTGAATTGCATCGTGTGGAGAGAAAGCGAATTAATAAATTCAAAATCTAATCATAAAATTAATCAAGGTAGAAATAGATGAGAAGTCCCGAACCTAGCTCTGGTCTTTGGGCTCAACGAGGCAAGAGGTATCCGATCACTCATTGGAACCTCCAAGACACCTCTTGTGTCCCACCAAAATACTCAATTAACAATCCTAGGCTCCATAGGGTTAGAGGGCCATTCCCAATGTTCTATTGGGGTGTTCACCTCTAAGACCCCTTTGGTTTGCCCAAGATGGATAAAAGCGTCGTCTTAGGCTCACTAAGGCGAGATGAACTTTCCCAACGTTTTGTTGGGTGGCGACTCCATGAAACCTCCTTATTGCCCAAAATAGACGCACTTGTAAATACCTTACAAGTTGTCAACGGACCCTCACTTGCCCGATTGCCCTCAAGCGGGTGGGTCGATGGGCGCCCCCAGGGGTCCGGCGCACGTCACAGGTATACTTCAGGCCATTATAACTCTCCCCTCCTAAAAAAAATTTCGTTCGCGAAAATCATACCTTAATTAAATAGATGAGGATATTGCTCTCGTATAGCAGCTTCTAGTTCCCATGTTGCCTCTTTTACTCCATGATGTTGCCACAACACTTTCACCAATGGAATTTATTTATTACAAAGCTGCCTCATTTCTCTTGCCAAAATTGCTTTTTTAGCTTCTCATTATAGGAAAAGTCCGCTTGAACCTGCACATATTGTACTGGTATAACATGGCACTCATCTGAACGATATCTTCTCAACATCGACACATGGAAGACGTCGTGAAGCTTGGCTAAAGCCGGAGTCAAAGCTAACCGGTAAGCCACTGATCCCACTCTTCCCAGCACTTCATAAGGCCCAATGAACCTTGGACTCAACTTCTGTAACACCCTTATATCCGTAAATGATACGAATATCGGATGTTATAGCACTGCACTGACAGTCACTACAAATCACTCGATAATTCTGTAGGAATTTTTTTTTCAACAACAACAATCACAACACATATATATACAATAAACATAACAACACACCAACATACAAATCGTATGCTTGTACTATATACCTCTGCTCCTCTCTATCGCAATCGTATACATGCCAGGCCAATCCTTCAATCCTTGTTGTCGACCATTTCTTCTATTGTCACTACGCCTTTGACGACGTCTAAACTATCATAACTTGCGCGCATAACATTCTACGAGCTGAGCATTAAAAATACCCATTGGTGGATAAATATCCTAAGTTTTCCAGACTAATCCTACATGCATGCACACATAATTATTTTCCTTTATTAAGATTGTGGGAATATTTATTACGGAGTCTTTTAGACAATTATTACATACTTATAAGGCACTCACTATCTTATCTTTTATTACTATCACTACTATCAATTATCATTGTCTTTACCTTCAACACTATTCTATAATTACATTAAATACTATTATGTCATTGTCCATTTCACTATCACTTTCACCGTTAACTCCTATGATATTCTGTTGTTACATACTTCTATTACTTTAAAAGCTAGTTATATCGATCATTTCGAAATTATCTTATAAATATGTTCATTTGATTTGTTTCTATAATTATTCCTACACTTCCTTTATCCTTTTCGTTTCTATTGTCAATATCTTTACTATGTTAAATCTTTCACTAGGTTAATCACTTTATTCAGTTTCGCGGCATATTTATACTTGAATGGTTTACACTATAATTTAATCGCTAGCTTATTTGAATATTTACTATTTTATCATTATTTTCTTGCTTCTTCTCTAAACAACACTCTTTCTATTATTATTACTAACATAGTTATCACTTCTATCCTTTATTCTAGCAATTCCTTGTCAATTATTCAATATTATATATTTAATGTAGATCTTAACAACCATCTAATCCACATTTCATATCATTGTAGTTCTTGTAGTTTTATCATTAATACGCATATTCTTTTTTCAATTTTATTCACTTATATAATTAACATTATAATGGGTCTATTAATTTCTTTTTATATGACACTTCTTATTAATCACACTACCATTTATCACTACTACCTTTAAAATCCTTATTTCCCATTATACTTAATTAGATACTTTTAATATTCCAATTTAGCAAATTACACAATTAGTTATTAATCCTTTATAGCTTTTTATTCAAAAATATTGCACTATAGTTTAATTCACTATAGTCTCTTTTTAAAAGTCTTACTATAATAATTTACAATTTAGTCATCTGCAATTACCACAATTTCAATTTTTACTTTTCTATTTCACTTTACTAATATTATCATTATTATTTACATTGTTAATTTGTTAATTCCTGTGTCATTCCTTAATTTACCAGTGTATTTTCATATCAATATTTTCATCACTTCACTTATTAGTCATTTTTCTCAATTAATATTGTAGTATTTTCAATTAATAGTCCATCCTTTATTAAATGTATTACGTGATCCCTAAATTAACGCTATTAGAACCATTACTTTAATTTTACCCACTCCTCACTTATTCACAATAGTACCCCTGATTCACTTTTTTGCCCCTGTTTATATTATATTCTATTTACAATTCTGTCAGTTTATAAACCTAATTAAATTACACACACATGTCTTATTATTAGATCAAATAAACTATTATTCAATTAATAATTATTTATAGTTCAATATTCCAATTTCATCGATTATTTACTTACCAAGTAACAACTAGTGCACTTAATATCTGTGCTGACTATTAGTTACACTATTATATTTTAATTAGTCTTACAATTATAAATTTACGATTTGGTCACTACACTTTATATTAATATACATTCTTACCCTTAATTATTTCATATTACAAATATGCCATCATTTAATCCCATTACCATACTTATTCATTATTTTATCATTTAACTCTTACCATAACATTTTAATCCAAATTACACTTTACTCCTAGCTTTACCTTAAATTCCAATTTTTCTACTTCAATTTACTATAATAACACTTATGCCACCACTTACTCGTAATATCACTTTTAATTTGTTATTCTCTCCTGTTAAATCATTTATCATATTTAATCATTAAAATTATCAATTTAATTACATAATCACTCATTAAATTATATTATTCACTATTTACATTTTTAATATATTATATAAACTTACTATTTTTTTAATTACATTTAAATCCTTAATCTTTTTCCTCAATTTCCAATTATATCCACATCTTTTCTATTAATGACATTTATATCCCCACTTTTACTATAATACCATCCATGTCCCTTCTTTTCAATAATTCCATACATGTCCTCATTTTTCACTTAATTACCATAATACCCTTAATTATACCTAATTTACAATTTTAACCTCACTTATTCTTATTTTTCACTTTTACACCTTTTACTTTCCTTTAATTATCAATTTACCCTTTTTACACTTAAATTCCACTTTTAACCTTATAAATTCACTAAATTACATTTAGGCCCCTAATTTACCACTTTTACACTAATTTACCATTTTAACCTTATATTTCGTCCAAATTACCAAATTACTGTTATTAATTACACTTTTGCCTAACTTTATCACCTTTTACCTACTTAATGCAAATTTACCATTTTACCCCTAAACTTTCCATTTATTCCAATTTAGTCCCATTTTCACTTATTTTCATATTTATCACTATTAGAATCAATTTTATCACTTAATTATCATTATACCCCTAGTATATACCCGATAGAAAATCTACCGACGGGATACGCTAGATTTGGACTCCACAGATCCACTATACTATAGAATGACCCTAATAGGACCACTCATCACTGCACTGCTACACTGATCATTGTAAACACTAAACACTGTACTGAGATAGACCGTCATTGGCCTATTAATAGCGAGTCGCCATGACTCGTACCGTGGTGTGGAATGCCTATGGCTAGCCAATTATATCCTGGAATAGATTTACTACTAGACTATTACTAAGGGCAAATAATATCAGATTTTTACTTATATTACTTAATATATCAACATATACCATTTGGTCATCAAATACAATTCACTTTAAAATTTTTCATATCACTTATAATTCACTTTCATCTCTCTCATTTAATCATTTTAACACTAGTTATTTCATAATACCCACTTAACATAACATATTTCATTAATTTCACTTAGATTACATAATATGTAGATAAACATCATTCGGCCATGATATCACTTTCACTTATAAATTTGTATACACACTAAATTATCATCAATTAATCATTTTATGCCATTATATACCATTAACCATCAAATTACACCTTAGAATTCATATAAGTTCAATTCAGCCAACACACTAACTTCTCACTATGTTCACTTTAATTTCATTTAATCATTCAATCAAATCATTTTCATATTATACTCATTATAATTACCAATTATATACCCTATTTCAAAACATATCTCATCATTTCTTTTAATAATCCATTCGGCCAAACCTATATAAATTTATTATACTTGTTTTTGATTCCTTTAATCATTCCATCATTCACTACACAAATTATACACATTATAAACACAATTTACATGCCATAAAAGCCATATATACATTATGTTTTCCTTAGATTTCCATTCGGCCTACATGTGGGTTTTCATATCATAATATTTTAATTTATTCTAAGCATATTTATACACTTATTTAAGTCCACTAAGCATGTTTATCAAGTTAGATTTAATTAAACATGCCTAAATCCAATGTTCACACTTAGACATAACCTAAAACACATACATAATCCATGAAAAAAGAAGGATATTGTATCCACTCACCTTAGATTCTTGTTCTCCACTCCTTAGGCTTCCTTTTCATAGCTTTACTCCTTTGAAACTCTTTTCTCCTTAGAATTTCCTAAAGTGGCCGAATTTAATCATTAATATCTACTCAAAATCTTGCTTCTTTTTTCCAATACAATTACATAAATATCATCTACATACCCTAAAATACCTATTTGAATCATTAAATAAAATTATAGAATCCTAAATCTCTTACCTCATTTTTAAGACATAACCTTGAGCACTTGATTTTTCCCACTTCTTTCACTCCAGATGAGCTTTTGAGACCACCATCAATGAAAAGAGAAGCTGGATTTTACTTAGGAAGGTTGGATTTGGTGAGAAATTGGAAGAAAAAAGAAGAAATTCATGGAGAAATGGAGAATACTCCATTCGGTCAAGAGGAGGGTGGAGAGAGCTCAATAGAAATCTGGAAATTGGCTAATTTTTCAGCCTTATATAGAGGTCTTAAGTGGGCTTTGGCTTCGTTCAACCAATTGGGCCAACCCAAAGGCCCATTTAAATTAATAAGCTCATTTTCCAACCCAAAATAATTTCCCTCAATTCCTAAATTCAATTTCACTCAAAATTAATTCCATAATTCTTAAAATATATATATTAGCCCCCATGTAAAATTTCAACTCAATTGGAGACTGTTTCCCGGTCCGATAATTTCTTACCAATTCTATAACTAAATTTTATGTCTCACCGTAAAATTTATTTTTTACTACTATTTAATTTTCCATAATATTTCAATCAAATCTATGCTTTCAGATAATTTTTATAAGATCCACAGCTCCATTTAGAGTCCGGTCAAATTAGTCAAACCAAAGTCAACTGGTCTGATCGCTCCGATTGGTTGAACTGATTCGGTTCACTTTTCATCCTTAACATCATTTTCACTCTTAATAACCCATTTGACTTTGGTTTCATCTCAATGAGGGTCCTTATCCGGTCCGGTTCAATTAAACCGATTCGATTCACCCATTTTTCAATGTCACTATAAAATTATTTTTTCGCTTCCAAACTGTTGTACACGCTATTCTGAGTCTATCTATGCTTTCAGATAACTTTTCAGAGGTCATTTACTATCTTTAAAGTCTCTGTCAAACTTCGATCAAACTAGTTACTATTTGAATCGAACCAAAGGTTTTTCTTCAGTTTGATTTTCGGAGGCCTATATGACCTCATTTTTAGCTCAAATTTCACCATTAGACTCCTGACATCCCACGGGTCTATTTTGCGAAATAATAATTTTTTTGAAAATCGATCACCGGGTCCGCTGTATAGCTACCCCGGGGTCCCCCATCCCAGGATTGGTATATCTCAAACACACTTAACTCTTAACTTTGCTACTTTTAACATCACTCAATACACTACTCTACACTGTGATCATTATAAAGGCACTGTAAACATTCACTGTACACTTCTAACCCGGTATTCAGGCCATTACAACTTCCCTTTCTTACCAAATCGTAGCACGTTCCTCCAGGGCGACACTTTGCGGAACACTTTATCACCCATTTCAAATTCAATGTCCTTCCTTTTCAAATCCGCATATGATTTCTGTCTATCTCTCACAGCCTTCAATCATTGATGAATTAACTTTGCCTTCTCTTCAGTATCCCTTACTAGATATGGACCAATAACCTTATGTTCTCCCAACTCTATCCAACAGACCGGTGTCCGACACTTTCTACCATATAACACTTCATACGGCGCCATGCCAACACTCGCTTGATAACTGTTGTTATAAGCAAATTCCATCAGTGGAATGTACTTATCCCAACTCTTAAAGAAATCCAATACACAAGCTCGAAGCAAGTCCTCTAACACCTGAATAACCCTTTCTAACTGTCCATCGATTTGTTGTACTGAAATTCTATTTTGTACCCAATGCAGCTTCTAAACCATTCCAGAACTTAGAAGTAAATCTCGAATCACAATGGACAAGGGGATACCATGCAATCTAACAATCTCCTTCACATACAGCTCAGCTAACCGACCCATGGAATAATCCAATCGAACCGGTATGAAGTGAGTTGTCTTAGAAAACTGATCCACAATCACCCACACATAATCATGCTGCTTTGATGACAAAGGCAATCCAGAAACAAAATCTATGGCAATGTTATCCCATTTCCATTGTGGAATGGAAAGAGGATTTAACAAACCATGTGGAACCTGATGTTCTGCCTTCACTTGCTGACAAGTCAGACACTTAGAAACATATTCTACCACATCCCTTTTCATACCAGGCCACCAATAAAATTTCTTTAAGTCATGATACATCTTGTTTCCACCTGGGTGCATTGTGAAAACTATATTATGTGCCTCATGCATAAGTCTTTTTCTCAACTCTTTGTCACTAGATACACATAATCGATTCTTATAGAACAACACACCCTCTTCATTCATTGAATAGTCAGTCTTGTCACTATTCCTGACTGACTGAAAAATGTGCTGCAATTTAGGATCACTTTTCTGCGCCACTACTAACTCATCTCTCAACATAGGCCTAACTTTCAACTGAACTAACAAAGCTCCATCTGACATAAACCTCCACTTCACTTACTACAACAGCAAGGTCGAAACTGACTATCTGCTCAATGCATCAGCCACTACATTGGCTTTACCATGATGATATTCTACTATATAATCATAGTCTTTGAACAATTCAAGCCACATTCGCTGTCTCAGATTCAACTCCTTCTGAGTTAGCAAATATTTAAGACTCTTATGGTCGGTGAAGATCTTACACTTCTCGCCATACAAGTAGCGTCGCCAAATCTTTAAAGCAAACACCACTGCAGCTAGCTCTAAGTCATGAGTTGGGTAATTCTGCTCATGCGTCTTCAATTGCCTTGAAGCATAAGCCACGACCTTTTCATCTTGCATCAATACACAACCCAATTCGATACCAGAAGCATCACTATATAAAACATACTCTTTTCTTGAAACAGGTTGGGTTAAGATTGGTGCCTCAACCAACATTCGCTTCAACTGTCCGAAACTTGACTGACACTTATCCGACCATTTGAACTTAACTCCCTTACAAAGCAATCTAGTCAGTGGTGAAGCAATCACTGAAAACCCGTTCACAAATCGCCTATAATACCTGGCTAACCCCAGGAAACTTTGAATCTCAGACGCATTTCTGGGTGGTTTCCAATTCACCTTTATACCTTTATACCTTTAGAAGACACAACATGCCCCAGAAAAGACACTTCCTGCAACCAGAATTTACACTTGCTAAGCTTAGCATACAACTGATGCTCCCTCAAAGTTTGAAGTACAGTTCTCAGATGCTGCTCATGCTCTTTCTCATTCATTGAATAGACCATAATATCGTCAATAAACACCACTATAAATTATTCCAAATATGGTCTGAACACTCTGTTCATTAAGTCCATGAACGCAGCAGGCACATTAGTTAACTCGAATGGCATTACCAAAAACTCATAATGTCCATATCGAGTCCTAAATGCAGTCTTGGGTAAGTCTTCCTTTTTCATTTACAATTGATAATAACCAAACCTTAAATCTATCTTAGAAAAAACACCTACTCCTCTCAACTGATCAAATAGATCTTCAATTCTTGGTAGAGGATACCGATTTTTCACTGTCACCTTGTTTAACTGTCTATAATCGATACATATTCTCATAGTTCCGTCTTTTTTCTTTACAAACAATACCAATGCACCCCAAGGAGGCACACTGGGTCTTATAAAACCCCTATTTAACAATTCCTGCAACTGAGTCTTTAATTCTTTCAACTCAGTAGGAGCCATTCGATAGGGTGCCTTAGACACAGGTACTGTTCCAAGCACAATATCAATAGATAATTCTATTTTCTTCACTGGCGGTACACTAGCCAACTCCTCTGCAAACACATCAGGAAATTCCCTCACTATATGTATATCCTGAATTCTCACTTGCTCTCCTTTTCCTCAAACATCGGTAAGCTTGCATTGCCGACAACACATTAACTAGTTGGTTAGAACATACACCCCCCACAATCACCTTCGTCCCAACATCACTACTAAGCACAACTATTTTCTTCCTACAATCAACTACAGCTGATGCTTACACAACCAGTCCATACCCAAAATTAAATCAAACTCATCAAACAGTAATTCAATCAGGTCTACAGGAAATACTTAACCTTAAACCACCAACAAAAAATCTCTATACACTTTATTCACATTCACTCTGCTTCCCAAAGGACTAGCTACACATATGTCATATTTCAAACAATCAGTAACAAGCATCTTATCACATAATTTCTTAGAATACACATAAGAATGCATAGACCCAGGGTCAATCAATGCAAACAGTTCTGTATCAAAAAGTAAAAATGTAACTGTAATGACCTCGGGTGCATCCTGCTCCTCTTGAGCCTTCATAGCATAAGCTCGAGCCGGTGCAGTTGGATGTCTATCCACTGATTCTGATACAGTTCCACCTTTGGACTGGCTACCTCTACCACGTCTTCTTCTTCTTCCTCTGTTAACTGGTGGTAGGTTAGAACCACCTCGACTAGTCTCTTACTGATCCCCAACCATTTCATAAGCCTTTGGACAATTGGCTAGGTAATGCTCAGTGCTTCCACACCTGAAGCAAGCACTAGTTACTTTCCAACATTCACCTCTATATCGCTTACCACAATGTGGGCATTCAGGCACTTTACTTCGGTTACCAGATGTACCTCTACCAGTACCAAATGCAAAGGATGACCCTTGCTTCTTGCCTCTGGTAGCTAAACTATTAAATGACTCAACTGGTGGTGCCACTTGAGACTCTCTTGATCTCTTGCTTGAATGTGACCCACCTCGGTTAGAATTCCTTTTCTGCATTCTCTCCTTCTGAACTCCAATGACCTCTCTGCTCTCAAAGTAGCTTGTTCTATCCGATAGTAGCTCACAGTCTATTCCGTAGTCATTGAGATCAATAACGCCTTAATCTGCTCATTCAGTCCTTCTTCAAATTGCTGGCATCTAAACTTATCAGTTAGCACACCAGGCGGTGCATACTTACTCAGCCTGTAAAATTCCTTCTCATACTCGGCCACTGACATGGCTCTCTACCTCAAATGGGACTATCGGAACTTCGTGCCCAAAACTGGCTGGCATAGACTGACCAAACCTAGATACCTCCACTGCTCTAGGGTTCACACTTTCTGCCATCTCTTCTCTAGAATTGTGGGAAGGATCCATCGATCTGATACAATAACAAGGACATCCGCATTAGGTCAACACAACTATACACATTCTAATCTACCCGATTCCTAGAAATGACTAAACCTAGGCTCTAATACCATAAATTGTAACACCCATTCTTGACCACACCATTAGCATAGCTAGAGCAGTCGAGAACGGTCATCACACAACAATCACATGAACAAAATAACTCTTAACAAACATACGCCAAATCGTGTACTATTAAATTTCATTTCACATACATTCATATGCAGTGGATAACTTATATAACACATGTCTAGACATACATACTCATATACAAATATAGATGCCATTAAGTTTGATATTACATAATTTACATCATCTAATAGATAACATACTTTCTATTACCAAAAGATTTTACAACATGCTCTTCATACATTAACCAAAACCTACACTATAAGTTCTCCTAGTGTTGACCATTGCTAATGCAGGATTATCCTTCAAAATCACTTCGCGTCCGAACCTACGTGGATTAGAAAACCCGTGCTAAGCAATAACTGTTAGTGGGGAAAACAATACATAGAACGACACAAGATATATACATATACATATAACATATTGTAAACAAATAAAGAATCATGCCTACTTCTGTATTTCATAATCAAATAAGAATATATTCAATGTACATAGCCAAATAAGATAGTCACACTTTAGTTTATACTACCACATTGTCTTCATATGCCCATTTTATTCTTAATCAAACATATTTCATGTACGATCTGCATTATTCAGTTATTTAACATTTTTATTTAAGCCTTGCCTGCAACTCAAAGATGCGGATAACGGGTATCGTATCAGTACCCTAAGATACAGTAATCACATTAGTATCCATAGATACTATACATTCGCATTAGCACCCGTAAATACCAGAAAGATCAATAAGATATTAGTATATTCGCATTAAGGAATCCAATATGGATTCAATTTGCATTAATGATTCCAAAGGAATCAGATGCATTTGGCTGCAGCACTTAGACCCTATAGGCATGCCTATCTATCCACTACTTAACTCGCAGGCTATATTATTAATTCGATTTATTCATATTATCAAATTTCATATGTAACAATAATACTATGGCTCATTTCACAATTCATTCACTTTAACAAGTGTATAAGATGGTATTCACATGTACAATACAATGATTATTCTCAAGCACATGTTAACTTACTTATAAACATATAGATTAATCAATTGATGTCATTTAAGAATTCATCAAATCATTTAAAAGTGTCGCACTCGCGAGAAACTCGAATATTGGCTTTTATTGCACTCACGACCCAAGTAGCGCTCGCGACAGAACCCTACCTTTGCCTCTATCGCGCTCGCACACAAGCATGCGCCCGCGACAAAAGCCAATACCAACTTAAGGAGCCTTCTATCATGCTCGTGACTCTTGTCATGCTCACGACAGAACCAAATTTTCCACTTCAAAGTTCCCAGACTCACTTCCTCACTTCCACTCTTAGCCCTTCTTTCACATAGGATCCGTTTAACCACTTAATTCTTATTGCTTGCTAACAAGTTCTTCTAAACATTCATTTATCTATATGCTAAGGATACAATAATGCAATTCCTATTATTATTAGTCTTATGTTAAAGGAATAGAGTCACATTTACTCCTCAAACCTTCCTATCACCTCAATCCAATTAGGTAAGTCCCATGGCCAATTCCAACTCACTATCCAACATACACATTCACAATTCTGCATGTTTAATTTCATATCAAGCAATAATTTACACAATTTACACAATAATTTCATAAGTCATCCAAAATAGAACAACATGCTTATAAACATCAATTAGCTCATCAATTCACCATTTCAATTCAGCTCATTTAAGCACATAGATACACTATTTATGTCCATCGCAAACGTATATTTCATCATTTAATTCAGAGTTCAACTATAGCAACATTAATACATGAGAAAGGGTGTTTTCCCAAACCTCTACTCCTAAGCTCCTCTTGATCACCTTGCACTTGATTCTCCAACTTTAGCTTTTCCCTTATCCTTCTTTAATTCCTCAATTAGAACACAGTCCAATTTCCAGAATTGGAACCACATTATCAATTCTCAATCCATCAAAATACAGATCAAGAAAGAGTAGGAGAAGAAGAACTTTAATTAATCACTAACCTTGTTAGGAATTACTCTACTCATACAACTCCACTTGACTCAAAAACAGTAAAATTATAGGTTAATCTAGAGAAAATCATGGGTGGAGAATAAGATAAAGGAGGGCTGAACAACACATGTAGTAGTAAAATGAGGTTCTCTCTCCTCAATAAGCCTTTTATTGCATGCAATGGGTGAGGTGGCAGCACTAATGAGTGCCACCTGGAATTCCACTATCTCCCCTCTAATCTTCACTAATCAATTCTGGTTTCTATTACCACTAATTAACCTCAATTAAATCTAATCATGCACAATTACTAATTAGTCAGTTAAACTTATTTTATTTATTCAATTAAGTCCTCATTTAATTACACTTAAGTCCATAATTCGGCCAGCTTCAATTAAAACTTATGCATTTACCACAATTAGACCAATTACTACTAAGGTATACATTGAGCCATTACAACAACGCTTCCACTTAATTCTAGCCAACTCATACAATAATAGCCCCCTACTGAATTCTACTCATATAAGTCAAATTTTGACAACAACAGCACATGGAAATAGCAATTAATTGAACCAAAGGAGAAAAAATGCAAAAATGGGCATAATACCTTTTCTATATATAAGCCTAAATGTAGACACCGGGTCCGGAGGCAGTCCAAATCAGAGTTATCCAATGATGATAAGATGCCTGTTCACTGGCCAAAAGGTTAAAAGTGATAATTTCCTTGTCAAATTTGCATTTTAGAGTGAAAAAATAAAAAATAATAAAAAATATTTTGAAAATTAGATTTGAAAAATGGTGTTTAGAAGTTATAGTATTTTTAGTAAAATTTTAAAATGAAAAAACAATCGCGAATGTCGGCCGCCGCAGCGCGCCTACAGGAGCACGGACGCTGCGCACGGCGCCCGCGAAGAGCATCGCCCGCACGCGACTGAAGCCCATCGCGCGCACAGACGGGCGTCGGTCGCCCCTGCTCCCCTAAAAAATGCCAATTTCGCCAAAAATGATATTTTTTCGATTTTTTCACCCAAATTTTAATTTTTTAATCCCATTTTTTAGTGTTTTTAAGGGTTTTTTCAATTTTTAAAATTCAAAATAAATAACATCGGATTTAATTGAGTTTATTTTCATTAATTAGTTAGGTTTTCATTTTTTCTTCATATAAATAGAAAATGATGAAACTAAAAAAGGGGGAATTTTTATTTTTGCGTTTTTTCTAATTTTCTCTTATTCCTTTCAAAACTCTCTCTAGCTTTTACTGAATTTTTCCCCACCAAAATAAGAAAAATAGAAAAGTTCAATTATTTTTCCAATAGAATTTCTTCTAACATATTTTTGGACAGATTTTTGTTGATAGAAATTAATTTTGAGACAAATAGAATAATTATTTGCTCTCAAAATTAAATTTTTTTGACTTGTTCTTTGTTTCCAATTAAATTTTGTTCAAAGAATTTTTTTATTGAAACTCCTTTTTTTGATGAAGAAAATGGATTTTGAGGCAAACAAAATAATGTTTTGTTCTTAAAATCCCATTTTTATTTGATTTTCTAAAAACAAGTTTTTTCATATTTTTTTCTTGAGAAAGGGGAATGATTCTTTGCTCTTGATATTTGTACTTTTTTTTATCAATTATTTTCTTGAGACAAAGAAATTCATTCTTTGTTCTTAAGCATTTTTATTTCATTTCATTTTTTTGCAATTTATTTCTTGGAATAAAATTCTATTTTTATCGTATTCAACTCTAATCTTGCAAATCAAAAATAAGGAAATCAATCAACCTTTTTCCCTCATCGAATCCGAATTCTGAGGGTAAACATTCTGAGTTTGATCTCATTTTTTTTCTATTCATTTTTGTTCATATTTAATTGATTAGCATGTGAATCTTTTATTATTTTCATTTATTTATTTATTTTATTATTGTATATTTATTTTATTTAATATGTTTATATATTATTGTTATTATTATCATTATTAATATGGTTATTGTTATTATCATCATATCATTCTTTTTCATTAATATTATTATTATTATTATTATTATTATTATTATTATTATTATTATTATTATTATTATTATTATTATTATTATTATTATTATTATTATTATTATTATTATTATTATTATTATTATTATTATTATTATTATTATTATTATTATTGTCATGTTCATATTTTTATGTATTAATTCATTAACATGTTTCATTTATTTCAATCACATCATTTAATCCTTTTGTCATTCATAATGTATTTTTTCATTTATTTTGATTGATTAACATTTTAATTCATTTATCGTTCTTTTGATGTCACCTCATTTTATTTATTTTAATTTGTTTTTTATTATTTTATGCATTTAATTGATTTAATTACTAACATTATTTTATTTGTGTTTATTTTTATTTCAAAACTTATTTTCTTTACTTGGGCATTTTCGCGAGCACATGGGGAGATCCAGGAGGCTCGTTTGGCGTGGTCTTTTCCTTAATTTTTGATTGTTTGTATTGTTTTCCTTATTCGAATTGTTCATTTATTTTACTATGTAATCTTTAATAAAATTATTTATGCACGTTTAAAAAGAAAATCACAAAAATATTTATATTAATTAATTTGATTTTTCTTCTAAATAAAAATGGGACCAATGTCCTAGTTTTTTTCATACCCAAATAAACTATCATCTTTAACACCATTTTTTAAAGTATACATGCGAGAACCAATGTCCTCATCCTTAATAAATAACCCGCTTTATGTATGATGTGTATTTTATTTACAATGGGGGTTGTATTTCGCCCCTAGTTTTATTATAACTTACTTTCATATGCTTTATTTTAATTTCGCTCCCTTTATCGCTTTCCTTGAATGATCAACCATGTGCTTTAATTAAATTGCACTGAATTGAATGAGAAATGGGATAAAACGCTAAATTCAAAACTCAATTATAAACTTAACCAAGGTATGAATAAATGGGAAGTCCCGAACCTTCTCTAGTCTTTGGACTCAATGAGGCGAGAGGGCCACCTCAATGTTCCATTGGGGTGGGGTCTCCAAGACACCTCTTGTCTCCCAAAAAAGGCTTAACTTGCATAGTCCTAGGCTCCACGAGGCTAGAGGGCCATCCTAATGTTCTATTAGGGTGGGGCCTCCAAGACACCTCTAGCTTGCCCAAGTGCGAGGTGAGAGGGCCATCCTAATGTTCTATTAGGGTGGGGCCTCCAAGACACCTCCGGCTTGCCCAAAATGGACATAGCAGCTCTGTCTTAGGCTCACTGAGGCTAGATGACCTTTCCCAATATTCTATTAGGTGGCAACTCCAAGAAACCTCCGTGTTGCCCAAAATGGACGCACTTGTAATTCCTTACAAGTTTTCATGAGCTTCTCTCGAAAGCCCTAAAAGCGGGCAGTTCGGAGCGCCCCGGGGTTCGGCCCGCATCACAGTGGCAACTCCGCTGGGGACACTTAAAAGAGACTTCGCTTCGAAAGTACCTTGGTTAAAACTTACAATTGAGTTTTAATTTAAAAATTTCATTCTTTTTCAAAACTGTATTGCATCTCATTAGAGCCTTAGATCTATGTTAGTTAGATCCCACTTTCAACCTCGGTGTGTTCCCAAAGTACGACCCTACATTCACTCAATGTAGGGAAGTGTTAAGGATAATCACCAGCCTAAGCCTCGTACCATCATGGTATATTAAATGGAGACCCGATCGGTCGTTACGCTCATGATGAGCTAGACCCGTTGTAAGCACCATGTCCCGGAGCGGTCCGGATCAAAGGTTACCCTATGATGAAATCAGTATCTGAGCCTTTATAAATGGTTTGGATTTGGGGGTTTTAGTCCCGCATTCCACGAGAAGTGAGTCTTTTTACCTTTCGTAGGCAGAGGGGGAGAAAACAGGGGATTTTCGAGTCAAAAGGCTTTTCTTCCTCCACAGACGGCCAGCCCGTCTGTGTAGTCAACCCGTAGCTTAGGGTCACCGACGGCTTGTGGTATTTTTCGATGCCCGTCGAAAAATCACTGCCCCTATCAGAACGCCGCCTGGTTTCCCGGAGCACGCAACCTTTTCGACGCCCGTCGGTGGATGTGGCAGGGCCGTCGGATGAATCCTTGTGTCAGAAGGATTCTTCCGACGCCCGCCTCCATACACCGATGCCCGTCGGTCGTGTCTGGCTTATAAAAGCTCCGGATTTTTACTAGAAAAGGGTTCCAAAATTTTTGAAGAGGGGAAACTCTGCCCAAATTTAAGCATATTTTCTCTCTCTTCCAGCAAACACATTTCATAAAGAAATCTCTTTCAAAAAGGATCAAATCAATCGAAAGGAACTAAAAACTAATTAGTTTTCTTTAGATTTTGATTCCAAAGAGTTTCGGATTCGATGAATGTAAAAAATGATATTGATTTCCTTATTTGTGGTTTGCAGGATTAGAATTGGATGATAAAATGTTGAAATTTTATTCCAAGGAAAAAGATAGAAAAAGTGATCAAAAATTCTTTATGAACAAAGAATTAATTTCTTTGCCAAAAGAATTATTTTTATCTATAAAAAATGAAAAACGATCTCAAGAACAAACAACTATTTTGTTTGTCTCAAAAAAAAATCATTTTAAAAACTTGTTTTTAGAAAATGAAATGAAAATTAGATTTTAGGAACAAACAATTATTTTGTTTACCCAAAATCAATTGTTCATCAAACAGTATTCAAAATAAGAAGAAAAAAAACCTTGAAAAAAGTCTAATTGAAAAACAAAGATAAAAAATTGAACTTTGAGAGCAAATAATCAATTTATTTGTCTCAAAATTAAATTCATCAACAAAACCTCTTCTCAAAATATGTTTAGAAGAAATTGTGTTGGAAAAAAAATGAAAGATGAACTTTTTTCTTTTGATTTTTGCTTGGGAAAAATATGGAAATTTTTAGTGAGAATTTCAAAGGAGGAAGAAGAGAAAACCTAAAAAAAACCCTAAAAGAAATTCCCCCCTAATTAGTTTCATCCTCTTCTTTTTAAAATCAAAGAAAAAAGGAAAAAAGCCAACTAATTAATGAAAAAATCTTAATTAAATCAGATATGAATTATTTTAAATTTTAAAAATTGAAAAAAGCCTAAAAAAAAATCGAATTTTGTGGAAAAAAATCGAAAAAAATCAGTTTTTGGGCGAAAATGGCCATTTGCGGCGGAACAGGGGCGACCGACACCCATCGGCGCGCGCGACGGGCATCGGTGGCGCGAGCTGGGCGTGCGCGTGGGCTGCGCGTCGCTCGCGTGCGAGCACCGCGCGTCAACACATGCGGAATTTTTTTTAAATTTAACTAAAAAATAGTATAATTTCTAAACCCTATTTTTCAAATATAATTTTAAAAATATTTTTTATTATATTTTATATTTTTTCTCTCTAAAATGCAAATTTAACAAATAAATCATCACTTTTAACTTGTTTGCCTGTGAGTAGCCATCTTACCATCATTGGGTAACTCCGATTTGGGCTGTCTTAGGACCCGGTGTCTACACCAAAAGGTACCAAACATCTAGACACCCGTCGATGCCAAACATATAGACACCCTTCGGTGCCACTCTAGCAGCTGTAAATCATCTAACCCTTTATGGGCATGCCCATCTATCCACTTCTATGAACATCTCAGGCTTACAATAAACACTTTGTACACTTATCCATATACAATACTTCTATTCAACTATCATGTTATAATATTGCTCATACTACTCAAAAAATACATATATTAGCTATACATAACTATATACACATACATATAGTTCATCATACAGTACTTATGCCATTGTTCATACAACTCAATGAATGCGTGTACTAACTATAAACACATGCATATAGTTCTACATACAAATTCATATTCATTACTTATTTCCTCTTCATATATACACATATGGATTCATAGATTTATTACATTAAAGCTCATGATTAGCATTATTAACTTATTACAATTTCCATTTGGCATTCATGTGTATTTTCCAAGTGATAGCTATTCTCATACTCATTTAATAGTCCTAAACATGCATCGGATAGATCCCGAAAGGTTTTGGTGCAATACAGGTTTAATTCGGGAAGAAAAACACATAAAATAGTCAAAACATAAGGGCTCATGATGGAAATGACTTTGTTGTGATCGTGAGGTCCAAAAATATGTAATTTTTCCTTCTCTCGGCAATGTTCACGCTGGCAATGAATTGGTTGTCACCGTGACATACCAAAATTAAGCAAAACTCAGGACTGCTTCACTACTCTATTTTGTTCAACCTAAACCAACATCTAAACAACATATTTAGGCAAAACTTCCTTCTTAACAATTGTTACCAAGGATGTTAAGTTTCAAATGGAACAAGTTTTAGGTCATTTGGACTTCTAAATCAATAGATATGAATTAAAAAACATAGATTGTTCCAGTGAATCCACCAAGGTAGAGACACGTCTGTTTTTACAATTTTTAAGGGTCTTATTCATAGTTATTTCTAGGAATTTTATAGGTATGGAAGTCAGGTTATAATGGAGCAATAATCACTTAATTTTGAGTTCTCAAACTCCATTTATGACTAAAATATCACACAGAAGTTGGTGAAATATAAACAGAGTTTTCCCCTAAAACTAGGGTTCATAGTTTGATAATAAACTCATGGCAATTCAATCAATAATTTCAACACACACCTCAATTACACATACCAACTTATAACATCTATCAATTATCACACACAAAAACACATAAATCTCAATCTAACAACACATGCACTTCAGCCAAATATAGCACATAATCCCTAACCTCTCAAAATGCAGCTTGAACCAATACTCTTCTCTTGATCAAATCTTATCCTTGCCTTAGTCCTTTCTCTTATCCAAGGCTTCATACACAATTAATCAATTTCATAATCTTAGTCCATTACACATATTAACTCAAAATCCAACAAAACAGAACTAGGTAGGAGGAGATAACTTCAATTCAACTTACCTTCTCAACTAGTCTCTTAACCTCTTTAACCAACCAAGCCAAACTCTTGAAATTAATCAAACAAAGAAGAAGAAAATAGAAATGGGACTAGGGAGAGTGGAAGTGGTCGGCCAATGCATGTGAGGAGAAGACAAATTTCTGCCTCTCCACTCAAGTCTTTATATTTCATGCAAGACTTAGGTGGCATTTCCAGCACAAGCCACTAAGCAACCCTACATGCCACTTGTCCATTTCAAGCCACATGTCAAACTTAATGCAAACTTCCTACTAAGTCCTTGCCAAACTCCATTTAAGTCCCTTCATTAAATTCTTCCTTACAAATACTTTATAATTCCTTTCAATTTCATCCTTACGTGTACCATAAACTAATACTTTCACAATCTCTCTTGTACCCTTACTATGAAATTAACACTATAATCCTTCTAGGGTACAATTCGAGCCGTTACAGTCGCGCTCGCGCCAGAACCAAAATTTCCACTTCAAAGCTCCCAAACTCACTTCCTCACTTCCACTCTTAGCCCTTCTTTCACATAGGATCCTTTTAACCACTTAATTCTTATTGCTTGCTAACAAATTCTTCTAAATATTCATTTATCTACATGTTAAGCATACAATAATGCAATTCCTATTATTATTAGTCTTATGTTAAAGGAATAGAGTCACATTTACTCCTCAAACCTTCCTATCACCTCAATCCAATTAGGCAAGTCCCATGACCAATTCCAACTCATAATCCAACATACACATTCACAATTTCGCATGTTTAATTTCATATCAAGCAACAATTTACACAACAATTTCATAAGTCATCCAAAACAGAACAACATACTTATAAACATTAATTAGATCATCAATTCACCATTTCAATTCAGCTCATTTAAACACATAGATACACCATTTATGTCCATTGCAAATGCATATTTCATCATTTAATTCAGAGTTCAACTATAGCAACATTAATACATGAGAAAGGGTGTTTTCCCAAACCTTTACTCCTAAGCTCCTCTTGATCACCTTGCACTTGATTCTTCAACTTTAGCTTTTCCCTTATCCTTCTTTAATTCCTCAACTAGAACATAGTCTAATTTCTAGAATTGGAACCACATTATCAATTCTCAATCCATCAAAATATAGAACAAGAAAGAGTAGGAGAAGAAGAACTATAATTAATCACTAACCTTGCTTAGGAATTACTCTACTCATTAACTCCACTTGATTGAAGAACAGTAAAATTACAGGTTAATCTAGAGAAAATCACTAGTGGAGAAGAAGAAGAAGGAGGGATGAACAACACATGCAGTAGAAAAATGAGGTTCTCTCTCCTCAACAAGCCTTTTATTGCATGCAATGGGTGAGGTAGCAGCACCAATGAGTGCCACCCGAAATTCCACTATCTCCCCTTTAATCTTCACTAGTCAAATCTGGTTTCCATTACCACTAATTAACCTCAATTAAATCTAATCATGCACAATTACTAATTAGTCACTTAAACTTATTTTATTTATTCAATTAAGTCCTCATTTAATTACACTTAAGTCCAAAATTCAGCCAACTTCAATTAAAACTTATGCATTTACCACAATTAGACCAATTACTACTAGGGTATTGTAAGCACCGTGTCCCGAGGCAGTCCAGATCAGAGATTACCCAATAAAAAAATCGATGCCCAAGTCTGAATGAGCGGTTGAGATTCAGGGATTTTGGCCCTCTAGATTCACGAGAAATATGTTTTCTTTATTCACGACAAAGAGAAAAAAGATAATTGGGAGTTTTGGAGTAAAAAAAGGAAGTTTACCTCCACCAGCGGCCAGCCCGTCGATCGCGGTATGCTCGTCGCTCGACGGAGAGCCCCGACGCCTTTCCGTGGTCCTCCGACGCCCACCGGTAGAATTCGATTTCCTATAGGAAAATGGATTTAATCGACGCCCGTCTGTGGGCTTCAGACGTCCGTCGGTTAAATCCTGTTTCCAACAGGAAATAGGATTCAACCGACGCCCGTCGGTATGATTCCGATGGCCTTGATAAAGTTCAAACTGCTAAAGAGTATCTAAAGGCAGAAAGATTTTTCTTTGACCGCTCAAGCTCCTCTTTCATCTAAGGGAGAGATAGCGAACTCTTCAAAACCAGATGATGAGTTGTGGGTCCTGTTTTGATCTGTCTTATTTTGGTACTCTCTCGGATCTCCTGTGGTACTAATCGGTCTGCTCGGTAATTCAAAGCCTATAAAAAGCTATTTTTCACACCGTTTTTGGGGTTTGGCTAGTTGGACGGATTTGCATATTTTTCTACCTAAAAACACATTTTCCAGCATTCTTTTTTTCATCTCAAGATTTCTCCATTCTATTTTTTGATCTTTTGTAAATCAAAATTAATTCAAAGAAGCTAAAATTGATTAGTTTTTAAGAATTTTGATTCTAACATTTGCACATTTCGTGAAAACCAAGAAAGAAAAATCCAAATTCTTCTTTTCTTGATTTTTGCCCATTTCTCGTGAAGTGTGCGGGATCCGAATCATCAAGAATCCTTTCGAAAGGTAAAATCCGAGGGTAAATATTCTGGACACATATTTCATTTAGTTCACTTTAATTATTTTGCTTTTTTTGGATTTTTTATGTTGAAAAATTATTTTGTTTGAGAAAATTTAGTTTTTACTGTTTTTGGAAGAATAGAAGTGACCGACGGGTTATAAGGCCACCGACGCTCATCGCTCATTTGAGCAACGGCGCGTATGTGACGCGTTATTGCCCGCCAGTCATCCCAGGATATGCCCGTCTCTCTGATGAATGACGGCATGCCAATCCGTCGGTCGCTTCTAGCGATGCCCGTCTGTCATTCGTTAGTGGCTGTCCCTAGGATCTGTTTGCAATTCTCAAAACCTTTTTCCTCATTTTCTTTCTATTATTTATTTATAAATCTTTTCTCTTCTGTCTTTTATCAATAGTTTTATTCTTATTATTCCAGTTCTGAATTCTAATCTTTATATTCATTAATATTTATTAATGTTATGTTTTTTTTTTATATTAACATTATTGATTATTTTGTGAGATTAATTTTATGTCTTTGGGATAATTTGGAGCTTAAGAGGAGTTTTGCCATGGGAGGCTCCATTTGGTTTATCTCTTTATCCTTTATTTATTTATTTATTTATTTGCTTATTTAATAATTTATTTATTCATTTTTTTATTGATTATTTTGTGCTCACAATGAATCATTTTATTCCGCGTTAAATAAGAACGGATAAATATTTTATAGTAAATAAAATTGGGATTTTTTTCAAACTCAAGGATCCAATGTCCTATTTTCCATCCAATAAAAACATCACGATAAAAACTAGTTTCTTTTATAATAAGTGCATGCGAGGACCAAAGTCCTCAAAATAAATGAATTTCCCGTTTTATGTATGTACCGCACTTTTACAAATGGGAGTTGTATTCCGCTCCTAGTGTTATTGTATTTATCTTTATAGTCCTTTTTTTGTTACATTTTATTTATTTATTTATTCATTACGCTTTTGACGTGAATAAGTGCGCTTTTAATTGAATTTCATCGTGTGGAGAGAGAGCGAATTAATAAATTCAAGATGGATAAAAGCGTCGTCTTAGGCTCATTGAGGCGAGATGAACTTTCCCAACATTTTATTGGGTGGCGACTCCATGAAACCTCCTTGTTGCCCAAAATAGACGCACTTGTAAATACCTTACAAGTTATCAACGGACCTGCCCGATCGCCCTCAAGCGGGCCGATAGATGGGCGCCCCCAGGGGTCCGTCGCGCGTCACAGTGGCGACTCCACTGGGGACTCTGGTTGAGACTTTGATTTGAAAATACCTTGATTAAAATTTATGGTTAAATTTTAGTTTATAAATTAGCTTTCTTTTAAATTTGCATTTACATCCCATTAGAGCCTTAGACTATGCTAGATTGGTCCTTTCTAAACCTCGGTGCATTCCCAAAGCACAACCCTATATTCACTCAATGTAGGGAAGTGTTAAGGATTATCACCAGCTCAAGCCTCGTACCATTTGGTATATAAAATGGAGACCCAGTCGATCGTTACGCTCGCAACGAGCTAGACCCGTTGGCAGGGACCATGCTTGGGTAGACCTAAAGTAACACCACCCTTAACTTAAACTCATGTAATGGCCATAGATACTTCCCCTAGGTGATATGAACCGTAATACCGTGCTTGCTGTATGGGTCCTTATGTGTTGGGTGAGTCCAAATGTCTTGCTTGGTTACCTAGCCAAAGGTTTTCATGCCCCAGTAGGACCACGTTGATATATTTGGATTACTGAAATACGTAATGACCATTTCCCATGCGCTTGTGCATTAGTTTAGGAGTGTTATGCTGCCGATTTTTCACCGCGTACCATACGTGTCCATCGGGTTCCCTATTGACCCATGGGCTAATCCTTCCTAGGGAAGAGACTATGACCACGTGAGTGGAAGTAATAAGGGTGGAAGGACCTATCTGCTTGTATGTGATTTGTGGGTGTTGCATATCACGATCATGCATTTCATTTGCAATCATGCATTATTCTAACTCCTTGTTTCTACAACCATCATAGATCTTCCCAAGTGGAAGAGAGGACATGTGGAAAAAAATGGAAGAGAAGTTCGAGGCAATGGCTCGAATTAGGGGTCAAGGCTTTGAGGCTTGCAATCCAAGACCTGATCGATACAAAGCAGATACAGACCCTGAGAAGAGGGAAGGCCAGAAGAAAGCCGGATATAACATGGTGCCCCCCACCAGTGTTCATGATTGGATCCAATTTATCCGAAGAGTTGTCTTGAATGAATTATACGGCAATCGATGTAAACACTGCTGTCACGAGCCTTTATGAGGTAAGTGAAAAAGGGATGGCCGCTGCAGTGATCGATTGCTGGTCCACTAGTGAGAGTGGAAATGATGATGATGATGAAGCTGCTGAGTTTTCTGACCCATGGGGTTCAAAGGATGAGGAAGTAGAAGAGCGCGAAGGAAAAGTAAGGTAGGAGCGGTGACCTGCAGTGGGAGAATAGTGCCGGAAGTAGCAGTGCCTCAAGAGCCAGTGGAAAGGTCAGAAAGAGAGGGAAAGGAGCTAGAAGGAGATCAGATAGTCAAACAGTTGCAGAAGACACCGGCCCAGATTTCCATTTGGGATTTACTGAGATAATCCCCCTCTTATAGGCAGAGATTGGTAGAGGCTTTATGCGCAACGACTGTGGCTACAACGATTTTGCCCACTGAGCTGCCTTAGAAGTGGTGAAAGGAGGGGTTGGAGAGAGTGTGGTGTTCACGAATGCTGATTTACTCGCGGAAGGCCGTAACCACAATCGCCCCTTGTACATTAGGGCTCAAATCAATCAGAAGCACACTTCTTGTGTGATGGTGATGATGGGTCATCGATTAATGTATGCCCTCAAGTAGCCATGGCAGCCTTTGGAGTGACTGGGGACATGCTAGCCAAGTCAGATTTGATGATCACAGCCTATGACAATTCTCGTCGGCATGCTTCAGGGACTTTCAAAGCGTTGGTCAAGACAGGGCCAGTGGAGACTGAGGTAGAATTCGTAGTCCTGGCCATTCCTGCCAATTTTCAACATTGCTGGGGAGACCGTGGTTCCACAAGTTGGGGAGTGTTCCCTCTACTCTCCACCAAATGGTCAAGATACCACATGAAGGACAAGTGGTGACCATCAAGGCTGCAAGAGAGAATCAAGTGTCAATACTCGAGATAGCGAGGCAGCCTTTCAGTTGATTCCACGTGGCCATGATCAATGAGGAAGGGACAATAGAAGGAAAGCCCACAAGTGCTAGCTATGATGAAGCAGATGGCATTCCTTCCGGGTGCTGGATTGGGTAAGAACTCCCAAGGGATGCCAGAGGCCATCGCCACTAAAGGTCAAAAGGATAGAAAGGGCCTTGGGCTATAAAGGAGGAGTGCAGAGAGGAGTGAAGCCAGCCAAGGAGATTCCCCACCTTTGGGAAAGTTTTGTGCCCGCAACAGCATCTTGCGCTTACACCGGGGAGGCCGAGCCTCAGCTAGTCGATGGAAGGATTGTGCAAGGATTTGAGGTATTCAGCGATGTTTATGATTGGGACATCGGGATGATCAAGCCAGCTGATGACTTTTGGGATGAAGAGGTCTTGACCAACAGAGCTATCTGGGACAGGGAAGAGCCTGAGGAAGTGGTGACCGAAGCTATGTTGGCCGCTTATGTCAAAGGGAAGGCGAAGATGGAAGAAGCTGCTCAAGAGGTGGATGAAGAGCCTCTGATCAACCCTGATGATGCAGGACCGTCGGCATTGGGCAGATCCAGCAGGAGATGAGGAAGAAGCCGATTTAGATTTTCTTTTCATTCCTAAACTTTTTAGTGATGTAAATGACAATTATAATTTTATTAATAGAATGAACGATTTTGCTTACTTGTGCAATATTTCTGATAATTTCAACATGCATGATCATGATCACATTCCATCATATTTGATATTGATTCTACTGATACTACCCCATTTAATCTTAGAACCTCAGAAAATCCAAAAGAAATCTTGATAGCCATCAAACATAACTCCTGAGGAAAGAGAAAAATTTGAGAGAATGGTTTAAAAAATACGAAAAAGTCTTTGCCTGGACCTATGAGGACATGCCAGGAATCGATTGGAATGTCGCGGAGCACGCTATTCCGACTTATCCAGACCACAAGCCAGTGAAACAGAAGCTGAGAACACTTAGGCCGGAATGGGCAGACAAGGTGAAAGAAGAGATTCGGCAACAGATTGAAGCTAAGTTTCTGTGGAAGTCATAGTATCCCACGTGGCTTAGCCAATGTAGTCCCTGTGGTGAAAAGAATGGAAAAGTGAGGGTATGCGTGCACTATCGAGATCTGAACAAGGCCTGTCCAAGGATGATTTCCCACTGCCCCATATTGTGTATTGATAGACAGTGCCGCCAATTGCGCGATGTATAGCTTTAGGGATGGTTATGCGGGCTACAACCAGATCCTCAATAAGATAATCGATTGGATCAAAACGGCTTTTATCACAGAGTGGGGGGACATATGCTTATAGAGTGATGCCTTTTTGGTTTGACGAACGCAGGGGCTACCTATCAGAGGATGGCCACAAAGATCTTGAGTGACCTGATCCATAAAGAGGTGGAAGTATATGTAGATGATTATGATGGTCAAGTCAGCTATCAAAGAGGGCCACTTCGAAGCCTTAGAGAAGTTTTTCACCAGAATAGATAAGTACAACCTGCGGGCTAAATCCCAAAAAGTGTATCTTCGAAGTAACTTCAAGAAAGCTGCTAGGACATGTGGTCAGCCAAAGAGGGATCGAAATCAACCTGGATAAGTGAAAGTTATCAGGGAAATGCCAGTGCCGCAAAAGGAAAAGGATGTGAGAAGTTTCCTGGGCAAGTTACAATATGTTAGCCGGTTCATTGCAAAGCTCACCTCAATATGCGAGCCAATTTTCAAGCTGCTTAGAAAGAATCAGCCTATGGTATGGAACGAGGACTGCCAGAAGGCCTTTGACAGCATCAGAGAGTATTTGGCTGAACCCACCAGTACTGAGGTCGCCACAACCAGTCAACCCGCTCATTTTGTATTTGGCAATGGAAGATGGCTCTGTAGGTGCCATGATAGCTCAGGAAGATGAATTCGGAGTGGAATTTGTAGTCTATTATCTCAGCAAGAAATTACTCGCTTAATGCAGAAGTAGAAAAGATCTGCCTCGCCGTAATTTGGGTATCCAAGAAGCTGAGACACTATTTCCATTCATACAAAGTACAAGTAGTTGCAAAGCAGAACACTCTGAGGTATTTGCAAGAAGCACCGTCTTTGCTTGGGGAAAATGGAAGGTGGTTGCTGTTGCTACAGGAGTTCGATATCGAGTATATCACTCGGAAGACTATCAAAGGGCGGGCAGTGGCCGAGTTTCTAGCCGATCATCCCATCCAGGGGCGATTTACTTGAGTTCAATTTTTCGGATGAAAACATAGCGGCAATCTCTATTCAAGGTTGGCAACTGCACTTTGACGGGGCTATTAACAATAAGGGGGCAGGAGTAGAAATCATCCTGACAACCCCGAATGACGAAAAACTCCCTTTGGCCAAAAAGTTGAGATACAAGGCCACTAACAACGAAGCTGAGTATGAGGCGTGCACTTTCAGACTAGAAGCTTTAATTGCCCTAGGGGCAAAGGATGTGGAGGTGTATGGAGACTCATCCTTAGTAATCAACCAGATTCGGGGGGAGTAGACTATCAAGGAAGAATGTTTAGTGCCGTACGTCGAATATATGAGGGAGCTATGTAGTCGGTTTGAGACTTGTACGTTCCATTTCGTGCTAAGGGATGAAAACCGGTTGACTGATGCAGTGGCAACCCTAGTGTCAATGTGGGACAATCCGGAAGGAGTAGCCATGAAACCAGTTCTAATCTCGAGTTCTGAGAGGCCTAGCTTTGAGGTCAAATGGATAATGGAAATAGAGGTAGCGGATGGAAAGCCGTGGTATTTCGATATCATGAATTATTTGGAAAGCGTGAAATTTCTGGAAGAAGCTACTGAAAAAGATCAAAGAATGATCCGCAAGCTGTCCACTCAATTCATATGCATAAACGGAGCATTGTACAAGAGACAAGCCGACGGTATTCAGCTCAGATGCCTGGATGAAAGGGAGGCCCGAAAGGTGATGGAAGAAACTCATGCAGGTGTGTGTGGAGCTCATATTAATGGTTTGACGCTGGCCAAAAAAATCATGAGACAAGGATTCTACTAGCTCACTATGGATAATGATTGTTCAAAGTATTTGAAGCAGTGCCAGCTGTGCCAACAGTATTTGGATTTGAGGCACCTGCCTATGTCAAAACTACATAGCTTAACGTCGCCTTGGCCGTTTGCAACCTAGGGAATAGATATTATTGGGGAGATCCATCCTATAGCATCTAATGGGCACAGATATATCATAGTCGCCATTGACTACTTCACTAAATGGGTAGAGGCGGAGTCCTTTAAGAAGATTGATGCACAGGATATGGCAAAGTTCATTGAGAAGAATTTGATTTGCAGATATAGCCTCCCGCATCATATAGTGTCTGATAACGGGGTCCAATTTATAGGAGAAACGAGGAAGCTGCTTCAGAAGTATGGGATTGAGCACCATAAGTCTTATCCATACCGACCACAGGCCAATGGAGCAGTAGAGGCCGCTAATAAGAATGTCAAGAAGATTCTAGCCAAAATGGTCCAGACCTACAAAGATTGGGCAGAAAAGCTACCTTTTACGCTGTGGGGTTACAGGACAATGTTTAGAACATCTACGGATGCTACGCTGTTTTCTCTGGTATATGGGACGAAAGCAGTGCTGCCAGTGGAGGTAGAGCTTAAGTCACTTAGGGTGGTCATGGAAGCCCAGATTCCTGAAGATGAATGGGCACAGCAAAGGTTGCAACATCTGAACCTGCTAGACGAGAGCAGATTGAAAGCCTACTACCACAACCAGGTCTACCAGAAGAGACTCGCCCGGTCCTTTAGGAAGAAGGTTAAGAAGCATCCATTGAAAGAGGGTGACTTGGTGTTCAAACAGATGAGACCTAGGGCACCGGATATTCGAGGGAAGTTCAGACCAACCTGGGAAGGACTATTCATCCTCAAGAAGCTGCTGTCTAAAGGAGCTGTAATTCTATCAGATAGCGATGGCAACGAATTTAAGGAACTGATCAATATAGACAGACTAAAAAGGTTCCACGGCTAAAGATTAAAAATAAAATAAAAGAAGAGAATAAAATGCCCTGCGGGTCGAAAATTGAAAAAAGGCGGCTTTGCTAAAATTGGGCGCCTCGACAGGGTGAAAATCGAAAAAAGGCATCCTGTGCAAAAATTAGAGGCATGAGAGAAAATGTCCGATCGAGAAAACTTGAGAGGGCCGATTGGTAACAGGAGTTGATGCTATCAAGATTTGGTTTTATGAATTAATAAGGCATACACAGTCGAGTTAACGTCAAAAATTGATCATGTACGCTGAAATTCTGTGGAAATGTACACAATTTTGTGAAATAAAATAAGAATCATTCTTTTCATTTTCGTCATTTTCTAGTTCTGTTTTGAAAAGAAACATAATGCATAAAGGGGTGTACATGTGTAAGATGAACTAGGTCCTACCGCTACTCTCGCCGGCTAAATGTTTAAGTCCTCGCGTCCTATTGTCAGACACCGGGCTGAGGACCCATCTCTTATATTCGCTGGTGGAGGCCACAGAATGAGCTCCGAATCGAGGTATGACGGTCTTAACTGGAAGTTGACTCCATAACTCATGATAGCGAGAAGCAAAAGCAACAGAAAAAGCTCCTCCCCAAAAGGATAACGGGACCCCCTCAGCACGTCTTGGGTCATCCCGAGCTGACGAGCACATCGAGCTGTAATGCAGAAGGTGACCTGACGAAGCTCGCATAGGGGAACGCCCTGATGATCCGTCAATGACTACATGGGATAGAGGGAGCCAGGCAAACATGAAACTGATGTCATTATCTGATAGCTCGCCAAATCTAGCAGTGCCTTCATCAGGAGTTGCGAAGAAATACAACCGTCGACGCGGGAGGAAATGTCTCGGCGAATATTCTGCGATGACTCGAGGAGGTGGCTCTGACAGCATTCTCAGTTTTTCCTGCAGCCATATCTAAAAAAAAAAAAAGAAAAAAGCCGCTGGAGTAAGTTAGGTTTACTTCAGCCAAAAATTAGGCATAGGGTTGTGTGAAAATCCGAAAGGACGCACTTCCCGCTAAGAAAAGCTAGTGCGAAAATCCACAAGGGACGCACTACCTTTTAAAATAATGACGTACCTAGAGTAATAAGGCGCTTCCGGTGAATGAGGTGGTGGATCCGGAGCGGAAAGCATCCAGGCCCAGAATGGTTTCGGCCAGAATAAGGGGAAAGGGGGATAATCCGCGGTGAAAGTCATCTAGAACCCCAAACAGGCGAAGGTCGCCAACCAAGTCCCCTGGAGCTACGGTCAAGAGGCTCATCATACAAAATAAGAACACAATGCTTACCCGGTATGTAGGGACATCAAAAAGTCTGTCTAGGGCCTCGATCAGTGGCTCCAACGGAAAAGTAGGACCCCGTGAGACCAGCCGAGCGGCCTCGGGAGGAGCTATGCCTAGAGATAGGGCGATATCCCGAATCTGAATCAGACCGCAGCGAGGGACGCAGGGCAGAGCATGGGGAGGATACCATGCTCCAGTGATAGCGTCAAACTCCTCAGGCAGGGGGCATAACTCCTGATAAGTAAACTTGAAAACATGGAAGCAGGGATTCCAAAAATGGGTTGCAGCTAGGAGTAAGTTGTGGTCTATTTTGGCTCTCCGTAAGTGTTTTAGCCCGGACAGAGTAGTGAGGACGTTATTTTCCCAAGTGTGAGCGTCATCCAAGATGCGGTACATCTTTTGGAAAAGAGGAGAAGTCATCCCTTAAAAGTCAAAGATTGAAGATAGAAAAGGGTCAAAATAAGAGAAAAGGCACGAATCCCAAGAAAACTGGTCAAATTTATAGAAACGCTCCACAGACGGCCTGCCCGTGCCTCAGTAGCGGTGGCCTGCCCGTCGGTAGTCGTCCACCTGCCCGTCGGGGGTAACTGTAAGCATCGTGTCCCGAGGTAGTCCAGATCAGAGATTACCCGATGAAGAAATCGATGCCCGAGTCCGAATGAACGGTTGAGATTCAGGGATGTTGGCCCTCTGGATTCACGAGAAATATGTTTTCTTTATTCACGACAAAGAGAAAAAAGAGAATTGTGAGTTTTGGAGTAAAAAAAGGAAGTTTACCTCCACCGGCGGCCAGCCCGTCGATCGCGGTATGCCCGTCGCTCAACGGAGAGCCCCGATGCCCGTCCGTGGTCCTCTTACGCCTGCCGGTAGAATCCGATTTCCTATAGGAAAATGGATTTAACCGACGCCCATCTATGGGCTTCAGACGTCCGTCGGTTGAATCCTGTTTCCAACAGGAAATAGGATTCAACCGATGCCCGTCGGTATGATTCCAACGGCCATCGGTAATTCAAAGCCTATAAAAAGCTATTTTTCACCCGTTTTTAGGGTTGGCTAGTTGGACGGATTTGCATATTTTTCTACCTAAAAACACATTTTCCAGCATTCTTTTCTTCATCTCAAGATTTCCCCATTCTATTTTTTGATTTTTTGTGAATCAAAATTAATTCAAATAAGCTAAAATTGATTAGTTTCTAAGAATTTTGATTCCAACATTTGCGCATTTCCGGAAAACCAAGAAAGAAAAATCCAAATTCTTCTTTTCTTGATTTTTGCCCATTTCTCGTGAAGCTTGCAGGATCCGAATCATCAAGAATCCTTTCGAAAGGTAAAATCCGAGGGTAAATATTCTGGACACATATTTCATTTAGTTCACTTTAATTATTTTGCTTTTTTTGGATTTTTTATGTTGAAAAATTATTTTGTTTGAGAAAATTTAGTGTTTACTGTTTTTGGAAGAATAGAAGTGACCGACGGGTTATAAGGCCACCGACACTCATCGCTCGTTTGAGCGACGGCGTGTATGTGACGCGTTATTGCCCGCCGGTCATCCCAGGATATGCCCATCTCTCGGATGAACAACGGTATACCAATCCATCGGTCGCTTCCAGCGACGCCCGTCTGTCATTCGTTAGTGGCTGTCCCTGGGATCTGTTTGCAATTCTCAAAACCTTTTTCCTCATTTTCTTTCTATTATTTATTTCTAAATCTTTTATGTTCTGTCTTTTATCAATAGTTTTATTCTTATTATTCCAGTTCTGAATTCTAATCTTTATTTTCATTATTATTTATTAATGTTATGTTTTTTTATATTAACATTATTGATTATTTTGTGAGATTATTTTTATGTCTTTGGGATAATTTGGAGCTTAAGAGGAGTTTTGCCATGGGAGGCTCCATTCAGTTTATCTCTTTATCCTTTATTTATTTATTTATTTATTTAATAATTTATTTATTCATTTTTTTATTGATTATTGTGTGCTCACAATGAATCGTTTTATTCCGCGTTAAATAAGAACGGATAAATATTTTATAGTAAATAAAATTGGGATTTTTTCAAACTCAAGGATCCAATGTCCTATTTTCCATCCAATAAAAACATCACGATAAAAACTAGTTTCTTTTATAATAAGTGCATGCGAGGGCCAAAGTCCTCAAAATAAATGAATTCTCTGTTTTATGTATGTACCGCACTTTTACAAATGGGAGTTGTATTCCGCTCCTAGTGTTATTGTATTTATCTTTATAGTCCTTTTTTTTGTTACATTTTATTTATTTATTTATTCATTACGCTGACGTGAATAAGTGCGCTTTTAATTGAATTGCATCGTGTGGAGAGAAAGCGAATTAATAAATTCAAAATCTAATCATAAAATTAATCAAGGTAGAAATAGATGAGAAGTCCCGAACCTAGCTCTGGTCTTTGGGCTCAATGAGGCAAGAGGTATCCGATCACTCATTGGAACCTCCAAGACACCTCTTGTGTCCCACCAAAATACTCAATTAACAATCCTAGGCTCCATAGGGTTAGAGGGCCATTCCCAATGTTCTATTGGGGTGTTCACCTCTAAGACCCCTTTGGTTTGCCCAAGATGGATAAAAGCGTCGTCTTAGGCTCACTAAGGCGAGATGAACTTTCCCAACGTTTTGTTGGGTGGCGACTCCATGAAACCTCCTTATTGCCCAAAATAGACGCACTTGTAAATACCTTACAAGTTGTCAACGGACCCTCACTTGCCCGATTGCCCTCAAGCGGGTGGGTCGATGGGTGCGCCCAGGGGTCCGGCGCACGTCACAGGTATACTTCAGGCCATTATAACTCTCCCCTCCTAAAAAAAATTTCGTTCGCGAAAATCATACCTTAATTAAATAGATGAGGATATTGCTCTCGTATAGCAGCTTCTAGTTCCCATGTTGCCTCTTTTACTCCATGATGTTGCCACAACACTTTCACCAATGGAATTTATTTATTACAAAGCTGCCTCATTTCTCTTGCCAAAATTGCTTTTTTAGCTTCTCATTATAGGAAAAGTCCGCTTGAACCTGCACATATTGTACTGGTATAACATGGCACTCATCTGAACGATATCTTCTCAACATCGACACATGGAAGACGTCGTGAAGCTTGGCTAAAGCCGGAGTCAAAGCTAACCGGTAAGCCACTGATCCCACTCTTCCCAGCACTTCATAAGGCCCAATGAACCTTGGACTCAACTTCTGTAACACCCTTATATCCGTAAATGATACGAATATCGGATGTCATAGCACTGCACTGATAGTCACTACAAATCACTCGATAATTCTGTAGGAATTTTTTTTTTCAACAACAACAATCACAACACATATATATACAATAAACATAACAACACACCAACATACAAATCGTATGCTTGTACTATATACCTCTGCTCCTCTCTATCGCAATCGTATACATGCCAGGCCAATCCTTCAATCCTTGTTGTCGACCATTTCTTCTATTGTCACTACGCCTTTGACGACGTCTAAACTATCATAACTTGCGCGCATAACATTCTACGAGCTGAGCATTAAAAATACCCATTGGTGGATAAATATCCTAAGTTTTCCAGACTAATCCTACATGCATGCACACATAATTATTTTCCTTTATTAAGATTGTGGGAATATTTATTACGGAGTCTTTTAGACAATTATTACATACTTATAAGGCACTCACTATCTTATCTTTTATTACTATCACTACTATCAATTATCATTGTCTTTACCTTCAACACTATTCTATAATTACATTAAATACTATTATGTCATTGTCCATTTCACTATCACTTTCACCGTTAACTCCTATGATATTCTGTTGTTACATACTTCTATTACTTTAAAAGCTAGTTATATCGATCATTTCGAAATTATCTTATAAATATGTTCATTTGATTTGTTTCTATAATTATTCCTACACTTCTTTTATCCTTTTCGTTTCTATTGTCAATATCTTTACTATGTTAAATCTTTCACTAGGTTAATCACTTTATTCAGTTTCGCGGCATATTTATACTTGAATGGTTTACACTATAATTTAATCGCTAGCTTATTTGAATATTTACTATTTTATCATTATTTTCTTGCTTCTTCTCTAAACAACACTCTTTCTATTATTATTACTAACATAGTTATCACTTCTATCCTTTATTCTAGCAATTCCTTGTCAATTATTCAATATTATATATTTAATGTAGATCTTAACAACCATCTAATCCACATTTCATATCATTGTAGTTCTTGTAGTTTTATCATTAATACGCATATTCTTTTTTCAATTTTATTCACTTATATAATTAACATTATAATGGGTCTATTAATTTCTTTTTATATGACACTTCTTATTAATCACACTACCATTTATCACTACTACCTTTAAAATCCTTATTTCCCATTATACTTAATTAGATACTTTTAATATTCCAATTTAGCAAATTACACAATTAGTTATTAATCCTTTATAGCTTTTTATTCAAAAATATTGCACTATAGTTTAATTCACTATAGTCTCTTTTTAAAAGTCTTACTATAATAATTTACAATTTAGTCATCTGCAATTACCACAATTTCAATTTTTACTTTTCTATTTCACTTTACTAATATTATCATTATTATTTACATTGTTAATTTGTTAATTCCTGTGTCATTCCTTAATTTACCAGTGTATTTTCATATCAATATTTTCATCACTTCACTTATTAGTCATTTTTCTCAATTAATATTGTAGTATTTTCAATTAATAGTCCATCCTTTATTAAATGTATTACGTGATCCCTAAATTAACGCTATTAGAACCATTACTTTAATTTTACCCACTCCTCACTTATTCACAATAGTACCCCTGATTCACTTTTTTGCCCCTGTTTATATTATATTCTATTTACAATTCTGTCAGTTTATAAACCTAATTAAATTACACACACATGTCTTATTATTAGATCAAATAAACTATTATTCAATTAATAATTATTTATAGTTCAATATTCCAATTTCATCGATTATTTACTTACCAAGTAACAACTAGTGCACTTAATATCTGTGCTGACTATTAGTTACACTATTATATTTTAATTAGTCTTACAATTATAAATTTACGATTTGGTCACTACACTTTATATTAATATACATTCTTACCCTTAATTATTTCATATTACAAATATGCCATCATTTAATCCCATTACCATACTTATTCATTATTTTATCATTTAACTCTTACCATAACATTTTAATCCAAATTACACTTTACTCCTAGCTTTACCTTAAATTCCAATTTTTCTACTTCAATTTACTATAATAACACTTATGCCACCACTTACTCGTAATATCACTTTTAATTTGTTATTCTCTCCTATTAAATCATTTATCATATTTAATCATTAAAATTATCAATTTAATTACATAATCACTCATTAAATTATATTATTCACTATTTACATTTTTAATATATTATATAAACTTACTATTTTTTTAATTACATTTAAATCCTTAATCTTTTTCCTCAATTTCCAATTATATCCACATCTTTTCTATTAATGACATTTATATCCCCACTTTTACTATAATACCATCCATGTCCCTTCTTTTCAATAATTCCATACATGTCCTCATTTTTCACTTAATTACCATAATACCCTTAATTATACCTAATTTACAATTTTAACCTCACTTATTCTTATTTTTCACTTTTACACCTTTTACTTTCCTTTAATTATCAATTTACCCTTTTTACACTTAAATTCCACTTTTAACCTTATAAATTCACTAAATTACATTTAGGCCCCTAATTTACCACTTTTACACTAATTTACCATTTTAACCTTATATTTCGTCCAAATTACCAAATTACTATTATTAATTACACTTTTGCCTAACTTTATCACCTTTTACCTACTTAATGCAAATTTACCATTTTACCCCTAAACTTTCCATTTATTCCAATTTAGTCCCATTTTCACTTATTTTCATATTTATCACTATTAGAATCAATTTTATCACTTAATTATCATTATACCCCTAGTATATACCCGATAGAAAATCTACCGACGGGATACGCTAGATTTGGACTCCACAGATCCACTATACTATAGAATGACCCTAATTGGACCACTCATCACTGCACTGCTACACTGATCATTGTAAACACTAAACACTGTACTGAGATAGACCGTCATTGGCCTATTAATAGCGAGTCGCCATGACTCGTACCGTGGTGTGGAATGCCTATGGCTAGCCAATTATATCCTGGAATAGATTTACTACTAGACTATTACTAAGGGCAAATAATATCAGATTTTTACTTATATTACTTAATATATCAACATATACCATTTGGTCATCAAATACAATTCACTTTAAAATTTTTCATATCACTTATAATTCACTTTCATCTCTCTCATTTAATCATTTTAACACTAGTTATTTCATAATACCCACTTAACATAACATATTTCATTAATTTCACTTAGATTACATAATATGTAGATAAACATCATTCGGCCATGATATCACTTTCACTTATAAATTTGTATACACACTAAATTATCATCAATTAATCATTTTATGCCATTATATACCATTAACCATCAAATTACACCTTAGAATTCATATAAGTTCAATTCAGCCAACACACTAACTTCTCACTATGTTCACTTTAATTTCATTTAATCATTCAATCAAATCATTTTCATATTATACTCATTATAATTACCAATTATATACCCTATTTCAAAACATATCTCATCATTTCTTTTAATAATCCATTCGGCCAAACCTATATAAATTTATTATACTTGTTTTTGATTCCTTTAATCATTCCATCATTCACTACACAAATTATACACATTATAAACACAATTTACATGCCATAAAAGCCATATATACATTATGTTTTCCTTAGATTTCCATTCGGCCTACATGTGGGTTTTCATATCATAATATTTTAATTTATTCTAAGCATATTTATACACTTATTTAAGTCCACTAAGCATGTTTATCAAGTTAGATTTAATTAAACATGCCTAAATCCAATGTTCACACTTAGACATAACCTAAAACACATACATAATCCATGAAAAAAGAAGGATATTGTATCCACTCACCTTAGATTCTTGTTCTCCACTCCTTAGGCTTCCTTTTCATAGCTTTACTCCTTTGAAACTCTTTTCTCCTTAGAATTTCCTAAAGTGGCCGAATTTAATCATTAATATCTACTCAAAATCTTGCTTCTTTTTTCCAATACAATTACATAAATATCATCTACATACCCTAAAATACCTATTTGAATCATTAAATAAAATTATAGAATCCTAAATCTCTTACCTCATTTTTAAGACATAACCTTGAGCACTTGATTTTTCCCACTTCTTTCACTCCAGATGAGCTTTTGAGACCACCATCAATGAAAAGAGAAGCTGGATTTTACTTAGGAAGGTTGGATTTGGTGAGAAATTGGAAGAAAAAAGAAGAAATTCATGGAGAAATGGAGAATACTCCATTCGGTCAAGAGGAGGGTGGAGAGAACTCAATAGAAATCTGGAAATTGGCTAATTTTTCAGCCTTATATAGAGGTCTTAAGTGGGCTTTGGCTTCGTTCAACCAATTGGGCCAACCCAAAGGCCCATTTAAATTAATAAGCTCATTTTCCAACCCAAAATAATTTCCCTCAATTCCTAAATTCAATTTCACTCAAAATTAATTCCATAATTCTTAAAATATATATATTAGCCCCCATGTAAAATTTCAACTCAATTGGAGACTGTTTCCCGGTCCGATAATTTCTTACCAATTCTATAACTAAATTTTATGTCTCACCGTAAAATTTATTTTTTACTACTATTTAATTTTCCATAATATTTCAATCAAATCTATGCTTTCAGATAATTTTTATAAGATCCACAGCTCCATTTAGAGTCCGGTCAAATTAGTCAAACCAAAGTCAACTGGTCTGATCGCTCCGATTGGTTGAACTGATTCGGTTCACTTTTCATCCTTAACATCATTTTCACTCTTAATAACCCATTTGACTTTGGTTTCATCTCAATGAGGGTCCTTATCCGGTCCGGTTCAATTAAACCGATTCGATTCACCCATTTTTCAATGTCACTATAAAATTATTTTTTCGCTTCCAAACTGTTGTACACGCTATTCTGAGTCTATCTATGCTTTCAGATAACTTTTCAGAGGTCATTTACTATCTTTAAAGTCTCTGTCAAACTTCGATCAAACTAGTTACTATTTGAATCGAACCAAAGGTTTTTCTTCAGTTTGATTTTCGGAGGCCTATATGACCTCATTTTTAGCTCAAATTTCACCATTAGACTCCTGACATCCCACGGGTCTATTTTGCGAAATAATAATTTTTTTGAAAATCGATCACCAGGTCCGCTGTATAGCTACCCCGGGGTCCCCCATCCCAGGATTGGTATATCTCAAACACACTTAACTCTTAACTTTGCTACTTTTAACATCACTCAATACACTACTCTACACTGTGATCATCATAAAGGCACTGTAAACATTCACTGTACACTTCTAACCCGGTATTCAGGCCATTACAACTTCCCTTTCTTACCAAATCGTAGCACCTTCCTCCAGGGCGACACTTTGCGGAACACTTTATCACCCATTTCAAATTCAATGTCCTTCCTTTTCAAATCCGCATATGATTTCTGTCTATCTCTCACAGCCTTCAATCATTGATGAATTAACTTTGCCTTCTCTTCAGTATCCCTTACTAGATATGGACCAATAACCTTATGTTCTCCCAACTCTATCCAACAGACCGGTGTCCGACACTTTCTACCATATAACACTTCATACGGCGCCATGCCAACACTCGCTTGATAACTGTTGTTATAAGCAAATTCCATCAGTGGAATGTACTTATCCCAACTCTTAAAGAAATCCAATACACAAGCTCGAAGCAAGTCCTCTAACACCTGAATAACCCTTTCTAACTGTCCATCGATTTGTTGTACTGAAATTCTATTTTGTACCCAATGCAGCTTCTAAACCATTCCAGAACTTAGAAGTAAATCTCGAATCACAATGGACAAGGGGATACCATGCAATCTAACAATCTCCTTCACATACAGCTCAGCTAACCGACCCATGGAATAATCCAATCGAACCGGTATGAAGTGAGTTATCTTAGAAAACTGATCCACAATCACCCACACATAATCATGCTGCTTTGATGACAAAGGCAATCCAGAAATAAAATCTATGGCAATGTTATCCCATTTCCATTGTGGAATGGAAAGAGGATTTAACAAACCATGTGGAACCTGATGTTCTGCCTTCACTTGCTGACAAGTCAGACACTTAGAAACATATTCTACCACATCCCTTTTCATACCAGGCCACCAATAAAATTTCTTTAAGTCATGATACATCTTGTTTCCACCTGGGTGCATTGTGAAAACTATATTATGTGCCTCATGCATAAGTCTTTTTCTCAACTCTTTGTCACTAGATACACATAATCGATTCTTATAGAACAACACACCCTCTTCATTCATTGAATAGTCAGTCTTGTCACTATTCCTGACTGACTGAAAAATGTGCTGCAATTTAGGATCACTTTTCTGCGCCACTACTAACTCATCTCTCAACATAGGCCTAACTTTCAACTGAACTAACAAAGCTCCATCTGACATAAACCTCCACTTCACTTACTACAACAGCAAGGTCGAAACTGACTATCTGCTCAATGCATCAGCCACTACATTGGCTTTACCATGATGATATTCTACTATATAATCATAGTCTTTGAACAATTCAAGCCACATTCGCTGTCTCAGATTCAACTCCTTCTGAGTTAGCAAATATTTAAGACTCTTATGGTCGGTGAAGATCTTACACTTCTCGCCATACAAGTAGCGTCGCCAAATCTTTAAAGCAAACACCACTGCAGCTAGCTCTAAGTCATGAGTTGGGTAATTCTGCTCATGCGTCTTCAATTGCCTTGAAGCATAAGCCACGACCTTTTCATCTTGCATCAATACACAACCCAATTCGATACCAGAAGCATCACTATATAAAACATACTCTTTTCTTGAAACAGGTTGGGTTAAGATTGGTGCCTCAACCAACATTCGCTTCAACTGTCCGAAACTTGACTGACACTTATCCGACCATTTGAACTTAACTCCCTTACAAAGCAATCTAGTCAGTGGTGAAGCAATCACTGAAAACCCGTTCACAAATCGCCTATAATACCTGGCTAACCCCAGGAAACTTTGAATCTCAGACGCATTTTTGGGTGGTTTCCAATTCACCTTTATACCTTTAGAAGACACAACATGCCCCAGAAAAGACACTTCCTGCAACCAGAATTTACACTTGCTAAGCTTAGCATACAACTGATGCTCCCTCAAAGTTTGAAGTACAGTTCTCAGATGCTGCTCATGCTCTTTCTCATTCATTGAATAGACCATAATATCGTCAATAAACACCACTATAAATTATTCCAAATACGGTCTGAACACTCTGTTTATTAAGTCCATGAACGCAGCAGGCACATTAGTTAACTCGAATGGCATTACCAGAAACTCATAATGTCCATATCGAGTCCTAAATGCAGTCTTGGGTAAGTCTTCCTTTTTCATTTACAATTGATAATAACCAGACCTTAAATCTATCTTAGAAAAAACACCTACTCCTCTCAACTGATCAAATAGATCTTCAATTCTTGGTAGAGGATACCGATTCTTCACTGTCACCTTGTTTAACTGTCTATAATCGATACATATTCTCATAGTTCCGTCTTTTTTCTTTACAAACAATACCAATGCACCCCAAGGAGGCACACTGGGTCTTATAAAACCCCTATTTAACAATTCCTGCAACTGAGTCTTTAATTCTTTCAACTCAGTAGGAGCCATTCGATAGGGTGCCTTAGACACAGGTACTGTTCCAAGCACAATATCAATAGATAATTCTATTTTCTTCACTGGCGGTACACTAGCCAACTCCTCTGCAAACACATCAGGAAATTCCCTCACTATATGTATATCCTGAATTCTCACTTGCTCTCCTTTTCCTCAAACATCGGTAAGCTTGCATTGCCGACAACACATTAACTAGTTGGTTAGAACATACACCCCCCACAATCACCTTCGTCCCAACATCACTACTAAGCACAACTATTTTCTTCCTACAATCAACTACAGCTGATGCTTACACAACCAGTCCATACCCAAAATTAAATCAAACTCATCAAACAGTAATTCAATCAGGTCTACAGGAAATACTTGACCTTAAACCACCAACAAAAAATCCCTATACACTTTATTCACATTCACTCTGCTTCCCAAAGGACTAGCTACACATATGTCATATTTCAAACAATCAGTAACAAGCATCTTATCACATAATTTCTTAGAATACACATAAGAATGCATAGACCCAGGGTCAATCAATGCAAACAGTTCTGTATCAAAAAGTAAAAATGTAACTGTAATGACCTCGGGTGCATCCTGCTCCTCTTGAGCCTTCATAGCATAAGCTCGAGCCGGTGCAGTTGGATGTCTATCCACTGATTCTGATACAGTTCCACCTTTGGACTGGCTACCTCTACCACGTCTTCTTCTTCTTCCTCTGTTAACTGGTGGTAGGTTAGAACCACCTCGACTAGTCTCTTACTGATCCCCAACCATTTCATAAGCCTTTGGACAATTGGCTAGGTAATGCTCAGTGCTTCCACACCTGAAGCAAGCACTAGTTACTTTCCAACATTCACCTCTATATCGCTTACCACAATGTGGGCATTCAGGCACTTTACTTCGGTTACCAGATGTACCCCTACCAGTAGCTTCTTGCCTCTGGTAGCTAAACTATTAAATGACTCAACTGGTGGTGCCACTTGAGACTCTCTTGATCTCTTGCTTGAATGTGACCCACCTCGGTTAGAATTCCTTTTCTGCATTCTCTCCTTCTGAACTCCAATGACCTCTCTGCTCTCAAAGTAGCTTGTTCTATCCGATAGTAGCTCACAGTCTATTCCGTAGTCATTGAGATCAATAACGCCTTAATCTGCTCATTCAGTCCTTCTTCAAATTGCTGGCATCTAAACTTATCAGTTAGCACACCAGGCGGTGCATACTTACTCAGCCTGTAAAATTCCTTCTCATACTCGGCCACTGACATGGCTCTCTACCTCAAATGGGACTATCGGAACTTCGTGCCCAAAACTGGCTGGCATAGACTGACCAAACCTAGATACCTCCACTGCTCTAGGGTTCACACTTTCTGCCATCTCTTCTCTAGAATTGTGGGAAGGATCCATCGATCTGATACAATAACAAGGACATCCGCATTAGGTCAACACAACTATACACATTCTAATCTACCCGATTCCTAGAAATGACTAAACCTAGGCTCTAATACCATAAATTGTAACACCCATTCTTGACCACACCATTAGCATAGCTAGAGCAGTCGAGAACGGTCATCACACAACAATCACATGAACAAAATAACTCTTAACAAACATACGCCAAATCGTGTACTATTAAATTTCATTTCACATACATTCATATGCAGTGGATAACTTATATAACACATGTCTAGACATACATACTCATATACAAATATAGATGCCATTAAGTTTGATATTACATAATTTACATCATCTAATAGATAACATACTTTCTATTACCAAAAGATTTTACAACATGCTCTTCATACATTAACCAAAACCTACACTATAAGTTCTCCTAGTGTTGACCATTGCTAATGCAGGATTATCCTTCAAAATCACTTCGCGTCCGAACCTACGTGGATTAGAAAACCCGTGCTAAGCAATAACTGTTAGTGGGGAAAACAATACATAGAACGACACAAGATATATACATATACATATAACATATTGTAAACAAATAAAGAATCATGCCTACTTCTGTATTTCATAATCAAATAAGAATATATTCAATGTACATAGCCAAATAAGATAGTCACACTTTAGTTTATACTACCACATTGTCTTCATATGCCCATTTTATTCTTAATCAAACATATTTCATGTACGATCTGCATTATTCAGTTATTTAACATTTTTATTTAAGCCTTGCCTGCAACTCAAAGATGCGGATAACGGGTATCGTATCAGTACCCTAAGATACAGTAATCACATTAGTATCCATAGATACTATACATTCGCATTAGCACCCGTAAATACCAGAAAGATCAATAAGATATTAGTATATTCGCATTAAGGAATCCAATATGGATTCAATTTGCATTAATGATTCCAAAGGAATCAGATGCATTTGGCTGCAGCACTTAGACCCTATAGGCATGCCTATCTATCCACTACTTAACTCGCAGGCTATATTATTAATTCGATTTATTCATATTATCAAATTTCATATGTAACAATAATACTATGGCTCATTTCACAATTCATTCACTTTAGCAAGTGTATAAGATGGTATTCACATGTACAATACAATGATTATTCTCATGCACATGTTAACTTACTTATAAACATATAGATTAATCAATTGATGTCATTTAAGAATTCATCAAATCATTTAAAAGTGTCGCACTCGCGAGAAACTCGAATATTGGCTTTTATTGCACTCACGACCCAAGTAGCGCTCGCGACAGAACCCTACCTTTGCCTCTATCGCGCTCGCACACAAGCATGCGCCCGCGACAAAAGCCAATACCAACTTAAGGAGCCTTCTATCATGCTCGTGACTCTTGTCATGCTCACGACAGAACCAAATTTTCCACTTCAAAGTTCCCAGACTCACTTCCTCACTTCCACTCTTAGCCCTTCTTTCACATAGGATCCGTTTAACCACTTAATTCTTATTGCTTGCTAACAAGTTCTTCTAAACATTCATTTATCTATATGCTAAGGATACAATAATGCAATTCCTATTATTATTAGTCTTATGTTAAAGGAATAGAGTCACATTTACTCCTCAAACCTTCCTATCACCTCAATCCAATTAGGTAAGTCCCATGGCCAATTCCAACTCACTATCCAACATACACATTCACAATTCTGCATGTTTAATTTCATATCAAGCAATAATTTACACAATTTACACAATAATTTCATAAGTCATCCAAAATAGAACAACATGCTTATAAACATCAATTAGCTCATCAATTCACCATTTCAATTCAGCTCATTTAAGCACATAGATACACTATTTATGTCCATCGCAAACGCATATTTCATCATTTAATTTAGAGTTCAACTATAGCAACATTAATACATGAGAAAGGGTGTTTTCCCAAACCTCTACTCCTAAGCTCCTCTTGATCACCTTGCACTTGATTCTCCAACTTTAGCTTTTCCCTTATCCTTCTTTAATTCCTCAATTAGAACACAGTCCAATTTCCAGAATTGGAACCACATTATCAATTCTCAATCCATCAAAATACAGATCAAGAAAGAGTAGGAGAAGAAGAACTTTAATTAATCACTAACCTTGTTAGGAATTACTCTACTCATACAACTCCACTTGACTCAAAAACAGTAAAATTATAGGTTAATCTAGAGAAAATCATGGGTGGAGAATAAGAAAAAGGAGGGCTGAACAACACATGTAGTAGTAAAATGAGGTTCTCTCTCCTCAATAAGCCTTTTATTGCATGCAATGGGTGAGGTGGCAGCACTAATGAGTGCCACCTGGAATTCCACTATCTCCCCTCTAATCTTCACTAATCAATTCTGGTTTCTATTACCACTAATTAACCTCAATTAAATCTAATCATGCACAATTACTAATTAGTCAGTTAAACTTATTTTATTTATTCAATTAAGTCCTCATTTAATTACACTTAAGTCCATAATTCGGCCAGCTTCAATTAAAACTTATGCATTTACCACAATTAGACCAATTACTACTAAGGTATACATTGAGCCATTACAACAACGCTTCCACTTAATTCTAGCCAACTCATACAATAATAGCCCCCTACTGAATTCTACTCATATAAGTCAAATTTTGACAACAACAGCACATGGAAATAGCAATTAATTGAACCAAAGGAGAAAAAATGCAAAAATGGGCATAATACCTTTTCTATATATAAGCCTAAATGTAGACACCGGGTCCGGAGGCAGTCCAAATCAGAGTTATCCAATGATGATAAGATGCCTGTTCACTGGCCAAAAGGTTAAAAGTGATAATTTCCTTGTCAAATTTGCATTTTAGAGTGAAAAAATAAAAAATAATAAAAAATATTTTGAAAATTAGATTTGAAAAATGGTGTTTAGAAGTTATAGTATTTTTAGTAAAATTTTAAAATGAAAAAACAATCGCGAATGTCGGCCGCCGCAGCGCGCCTACAGGAGCACGGACGCTGCGCACGGCGCCCGCGAAGAGCATCGCCCGCACGCGACTGAAGCCCATCGCGCGCACAGACGGGCGTCGGTCGCCCCTGCTCCCCTAAAAAATGCCAATTTCGCCAAAAATGATATTTTTTCAATTTTTTCACCCAAATTTTAATTTTTTAATCCCATTTTTTAGTGTTTTTAAGGGTTTTTTCAATTTTTAAAATTCAAAATAAATAACATCGGATTTAATTGAGTTTATTTTCATTAATTAGTTAGGTTTTCATTTTTTCTTCATATAAATAGAAAATGATGAAACTAAAAAAGGGGGAATTTTTATTTTTGCGTTTTTTCTAATTTTCTCTTATTCCTTTCAAAACTCTCTCTAGCTTTTACTGAATTTTTCCCCACCAAAATAAGAAAAATAGAAAAGTTCAATTATTTTTCCAATAGAATTTCTTCTAACATATTTTTGGATAGATTTTTGTTGATAGAAATTAATTTTGAGACAAATAGAATAATTATTTGCTCTCAAAATTAAATTTTTTTGACTTGTTCTTTGTTTCCAATTAAATTTTGTTCAAAGAATTTTTTTATTGAAACTCCTTTTTTTGATGAAGAAAATGGATTTTGAGGCAAACAAAATAATGTTTTGTTCTTAAAATCCCATTTTTATTTGATTTTCTAAAAACAAGTTTTTTCATATTTTTTTCTTGAGAAAGGGGAATGATTCTTTGCTCTTGATATTTGTACTTTTTTTTATCAATTATTTTCTTGAGACAAAGAAATTCATTCTTTGTTCTTAAGCATTTTTATTTCATTTCATTTTTTTGCAATTTATTTCTTGGAATAAAATTCTATTTTTATCGTATTCAACTCTAATCTTGCAAATCAAAAATAAGGAAATCAATCAACCTTTTTCTCTCATCGAATCCGAATTTTGAGGGTAAACATTCTGAGTTCGATCTCATTTTTTTTCTATTCATTTTTGTTCATATTTAATTGATTAGCATGTGAATCTTTTATTATTTTCATTTATTTATTTATTTTATTATTGTATATTTATTTTATTTAATATGTTTATATATTATTGTTATTATTATCATTATTAATATGGTTATTGTTATTATCATCATATCATTCTTTTTCATTATTATTATTATTATTATTATTATTATTATTATTATTATTATTATTATTATTATTATTATTATTATTATTATTATTATTATTGTCATGTTAATATTTTTATGTATTAATTCATTAACATGTTTCATTTATTTCAATCACATCATTTAATCCTTTTGTCATTCATAATGTATTTTTTCATTTATTTTGATTGATTAAAATTTTAATTCATTTATCGTTCTTTTGATGTCACCTCATTTTATTTATTTTAATTTGTTTTTTATTATTTTATGCATTTAATTGATTTAATTACTAACATTATTTTATTTGTGTTTATTTTTATTTCAAAACTTATTTTCTTTACTTGGGCATTTTCGCGAGCACATGGGGAGATCCAGGAGGCTCGTTTGGCGTGGTCTTTTCCTTAATTTTTGATTGTTTGTATTGTTTTCCTTATTCGAATTGTTCATTTATTTTACTATGTAATCTTTAATAAAAATTATTTATGCACGTTTAAAAAGAAAATCACAAAAATATTTATATTAATTAATTTGATTTTTCTTCTAAATAAAAATGGGACCAATGTCCTAGTTTTTTTCATACCCAAATAAACTATCATCTTTAACACCATTTTTTAAAGTATACATGCGAGAACCAATGTCCTCATCCTTAATAAATAACCCGCTTTATGTATGATGTGTATTTTATTTACAATGGGGGTTGTATTTCGCCCCTAGTTTTATTATAACTTACTTTTATATGCTTTATTTTAATTTCGCTCCCTTTATCGCTTTCCTTGAATGATCAACCATGCGCTTTAATTAAATTGCACTGAATTGAATGAGAAATGGGATAAAACGCTAAATTCAAAACTCAATTATAAACTTAACCAAGGTATGAATAAATGGGAAGTCCCGAACCTTCTCTAGTCTTTGGACTCAATGAGGCGAGAGGGCCACCTCAATGTTCCATTGGGGTGGGGTCTCCAAGACACCTCTTGTCTCCCAAAAAAGGCTTAACTTGCATAGTCCTAGGCTCCACGAGGCTAGAGGGCCATCCTAATGTTCTATTAGGGTGGGGCCTCCAAGACACCTCTAGCTTGCCCAAGTGCGAGGTGAGAGGGCCATCCTAATGTTCTATTAGGGTGGGGCCTCCAAGACACCTCCGGCTTGCCCAAAATAGACATAGCAGCTCTGTCTTAGGCTCACTGAGGCTAGATGACCTTTCCCAATATTATATTAGGTGGCAACTCCAAGAAACCTCCGTGTTGCCCAAAATGGACGCACTTGTAATTCCTTACAAGTTTTCATGAGCTTCTCTCGAAAGCCCTAAAAGCGGGCAGTTCGGAGCGCCCCGGGGTTCGGCCCGCATCACAGTGGCAACTCCGCTGGGGACACTTAAAAGAGACTTCGCTTCGAAAGTACCTTGGTTAAAACTTACAATTGAGTTTTAATTTAAAAATTTCATTTTTTTTCAAAACTGTATTGCATCTCATTAGAGCCTTAGATCTATGTTAGTTAGGTCCCACTTTCAACCTCGGTGTGTTCCCAAAGTACGACCCTACATTCACTCAATGTAGGGAAGTGTTAAGGATAATCATCAGCCTAAGCCTCGTACCATCATGGTATATTAAATGGAGACCCGATCGGTCGTTACGCTCATGATGAGCTAGACCCGTTGTAAGCACCGTGTCCCGGAGCGGTCCGGATCAGAGGTTACCCTATGATGAAATCAGTATCCGAGCCTGTATAAATGGTTTGGATTTGGGGGTTTTAGTCCCGCATTCCACGAGAAGTGAGTCTTTTTACCTTTCGTAGGCAGAGGGGGAGAAAACAGGGGATTTTCGAGTCAAAAGGCTTTTCTTCCTCCACAGACGGCCAGCCCGTCTGTGAAGTCAGCCCGTCGCTTAGGGTCACCGACGGCTTGTGGTATTTTTCGATGCCCGTCGAAAAATCACCGCCCCTATCAGAACGCCGCCTAGTTTCCCGGAGCACGCAACCTTTCCGACGCCCGTCGGTGGATGTGGCAGGGCCGTCGGATGAATCCTTGTGTCAGAAGGATTCTTCCGACGCCCGCCTCCATACACCGATGCCCGTCGGTCGTGTCTGGCTTATAAAAGCTCCGGATTTTTACTAGAAAAGGGTTCCAAAATTTTTGAAGAGGGGAAACTCTGCCCAAATTTAAGCATATTTTCTCTCTCTTCCAGCAAACACATTTCATAAAGAAATCTCTTTCAAAAAGGATCAAATCAATCGAAAGGAACTAAAAACTAATTAGTTTTCTTTAGATTTTGATTCCAAAGACAATCTTTTGAGGGGTTGAGGAGGAAACAGTTCATTTTCCTTTCTTTGATCCTTCATCTTGCTTTTCGTGGAATACGCGGAGCTCTAATTAGCACAAGATCTCACCCAAAGCGATTATCCGAGGGTAAATATCCCGAATTCCTTCTCCATATCATCTCATATTTGTTCCTTATTTTGTGGTTTTTTCAATCTTTGTCATTATTTTCCTTTATCTTGACTCTCTTTATCTCATTTTGTGATAAAACCTCTTTTTTGGCTTTGAAAAGAGTTTTTTTCTTCTGTTTTTTCGGAGACAGTGGTGACCGACGGCTCATCTCCATCACCGACGCCCGTCGGTCACCCCACCTACAGACGCCCCTCCTTGAGTGACAGACGGACATGTTGGTTATCTCGACTGACGCCCGTCGGTCACCTAAGAAAGGCCGTCGGTGGGTTCTGTCTCTCCCCTTTTAAATCATTTTCCATCCTTTTCAAGTCCTTTTGACTTCCTATATATTAATTTCATGTATATTAATATCTTTTAACTTTTTATGAGTGTATATTGATTCTCTTGGACTATCCTGAGCTCGAGCGGCTATCTACCATATTCGGAGGATTTCGTCCGGTTTAGTTTCCTAACCCTCTTGATTATTTCCTTTATTTGTTATTCATTGGTTATTTTATGTATATGAATATACTCTTTTCATATCTCGTTAATGTATAAAAATGACTAAATGTTTTATATTCAATAAAATGAGGTTTACACAAATGCAAGGGTCCAACGCCCTATTTTTATCCAATAAAAATCACCACAAATAAAATCAAAACATCCAATTTTGATAATGATTCATGCGAAGACCAAAGTCCTTAAATAAGCAATGCCCCGATTCGTGTATGTATCGCACATTTATAAAGGGAGTTGTATTCCGCTCCTTGTATTATTGTAATTTACCGCCTTTTGATATTTACTTGCTCATTTACAGCTTTCCAAATGTGAATAAATGCTCCTTTAATCAATTGCATCGTGTGGAGAGAGAGCGAATCAATGATATTAAAATTTGATCATAAAATAATCGAGGTAGAAATAGATGAGAAATCCCGGACCCAGCTCTGGTCTTTGGGCTCAAAGAGGCTAGAGGTTCACCCTCTAAGACACCTTTTTGTGCCACAAGACTTTAGCGCTAATCCTAGGCTCCTTAGGGCGAGAGGTTTACCTTCAAGGACCCCTCTGGCTGTCCCAAAATGGATACCAAGCACAGTCTTAGGCTCTTCGAGGCGAGAGTAACTTTCCCAATGTTCTATTGGGTGGCGACTCCATGAAACCTCCTTGTTCCCCAACATAGACGCACTTGCGATTTATTGCAACCTGTCAACGGACCCACAAATGCCCCAATCGCCCTCGAGCGGGCTGTCCCATGGGCGGCCGTGGGGATCCGGCGCGCGTCACAGTGGCGACTCCACTGGGGACGTTTATGGTTCGAGATTTCAATTTGAAAATACCTCGCTTAACATTTATGATTAAAACTTAATTCATAAATTCTCTTTCTCTCAAAATTGCATTCGCATATCATTAGAGCCTTAGAATATGCTAGTTTGGTCCCTCTTTTAGCCCCGGTACGTTCCTGAAGCACGACCTCATTTTCACTCAATTTGGGGAAGTGTTAAGGATAATCACCAGCACAAGGCACGTACCTCAAATGGTATATCAAAATGATGACCCGATCGGTCGCTATGCTCTTGATGAGCTAGACCTGTCGGCAGGGATCATGCTTGGGTAGCCTTAAAGAAATATCTCCCTTGTCCAATGCTCATGTAATGGCCGTAGTTACTTTCCACAGGTGAAATGAACCCTAATTCCATGCTTGCTGTATGGATCCTCATGTATTGGGTGAGTCCAGATGTCTCGCTTGGTAACCTAGCCAAAGGCTATCATGTCCCTGTAGGGCCATGTCGAAATTTATGGAACGTCCAAATACGTGACGATCATTATCCATTCGCTTGTACATTAGCATAGGAGTGTCATGCTGCCGGTTTTTTGCCGCGCACCATGCGTGTCCATCGGGTCCCACATTGACCCCTAGGCTAATCCCACCTAGGAAAGAGACTGCACGACCACGTGTGTGGGAGAAATAAGGGTGGAAGGACCTACCTGCTTGCTTGTGCTCTGTGAATGTTGCATATCACCCATGCATTACACCTGCATTTCATACATCATGTCTAATGCCTTATCCCTGCAGCCATCATAGATCTGCCCAGGTGGACTAGATCACCAACCGGATGACTGATCCGAGTTCCCACATCTGAGTTGTCAGATAAAGAGGGTCTACCAGAAATTTTACCAGGAATCAGCAGTACTGTATCTCAGATGGCAAACTCGCCTAGAGGGGATGACGCCACCAGGGCCATGATCGCGGAAGAAGTGGGCCGGTGATTTGAGGAATTCGAGGGCAGAATGATGAATATGTTGACCGCCCTAGCACAGCAGAATGCTCCACAGAACCCAGCTCCACAGAATCCTCCTCCTCCTGTGAGACAGAATGAGGCAGAGGAAGAAAGGGCTGAAAGACGAGAGGAGCCTGTGAGGCCGCCGCCAGTAGAGTTAAGGTCAGTAACCTCGGGAGAGCAGAGAAGAAGGCCTGTGCTGAGAATTGATGATGATAGGGATATCGAAGATGATAGGATGAGCATTGCATCTGAGAGGGGGAAGGCACCTCAGACTGATGACTTCATTTTAAAGAAGATGGAAGAGAGGTTCGAAGCTATGGCCCGTATGTTGAGCAGGGGTCAAGGGATGAACCCAAAGGATAAGGAATTAGAGGGAGAGGACCCGATCCCTTACAACTTTAAGATGCCAGACGTGTCGAAGTTTGATGGAACTTCTGACCCAACCGCTCATGTGAAACAATATTCTCTGGTCATGAAAGGGACCACGTTGTCTAAGAAGCAGAAAGTAGAATACTTTTGTCTGAGTCTGACCGCCCATGCCATCGACTGGTATCATGGTCTCGACCGTCGCACTAAAGAAGATTGGGATCTGCTCACTGAGGAGTTTTTGAGGCAGTATGACTGTAACACCAGAATGGAGGTGACTTTAAAAGATCTTGAACTGCTCCAGTAGAAGGCCGGAGAATCTTTCCATGATTATCTCACCCGATGGCGGAACCGAGTAATGGAGATGCGGAGAAAATCGGACACCCAGGACCAGATTCGTTTATTTATCAAGAACGCGAGACCGTACTTGAAAGATGGGTTGAAGATGAAGGGGTTGAAGGACTGGGAGTCTCTCAAGGATATAGCCATCGAGGCAGAGGGAGAGTTCTTGGCTAGGAAAGCTAATAATGATAATTTTGCCAAAAGGGCTAACCCCGGCCAAGGAACCAGTAGGCCGGCGGGTCCCAGTGGTAGCACCAGAAGAACAGCTGAGGTGTCTGCTACTGAGGTAACCACCCAGAGAAAGTTTTCGAACTTGGGGAGACCATTATCTTGGGTCTTGAGAAGGTTAATGAAGGAAGGGAAATTGCAGCCCTTAGCTCCTAGACCTGCTTTGACGCAGGGGAAGCCTGGGCACAAAGATAATGAATTTTGTGCGTTCCACCAGCACTCAGGCCATATCACAGATAAGTGCAAAGCCCTGCGGCACTCTATCCAAGACTTGATTGATAGCAAGCAAATTTCTGACCCTGAGAAGAGGGAAGCTGAGAAGATGCCCGGTTATAATGCCGTACCACCACCCGTGTTTATGATCGAATCTAGCTTGCCAGAGTGGTACGTGCTATAAGATCTATATGGGGGCGAGAATTTTGCTGCTGTTTGTTCCAAAGATAGAGAGGAGAGGGCAGTCATGGCAACCCTTGATTGCTGGTCTAGCAGTGAGAGCGGCGGAGAAGCCGAGGAAGAGGGAGAGATGAACCTTGATTTGTGGGGGTCTGATGAAGATAGAGAAGAGATAGGGGCTGTAACGAGAAGTGGAAGAGTGGTCCCCGAGATTACAAGGCTACCTGAGCCAGCGCAGATGCCAGCAGAGAAAGAGCCAGAGGAGAATCAGATTGTCAGACAGTTGAAGAAGACTGCGGCTCAGATATCCATCTGGGATCTTTTGAGACAGTCCCCCTCTCATAGGCAGAAGGTGGTAGAGGCTTTGGTTGAGGCCACGGTCGCCACCACTATTTCCCCATCAGAGCTTTTGGGCTTAGTTAAGGGAGGATCCGAGGAGAGATTGGTCTTTTCTGATGCCGACCTACCGGTCGAAGGCCGCAATCATAACAGACCCCTGTACATCAAAGCGCAGATTAACGACAAGCACACTGCTTGCGTTATGGTAGATGATGGGTCTTCTATCAATGTGTGCCCCCTGATAGCTCTGCAGGCTTTTGGTTTAAACGAGGATATGCTCAATGGATCAGATCTGACTATCACAGCCTATGATAATTCGAGGAGGCAAGCCTCGGGAACCTTTAAGACTTTGGTCAAGATAGGACCCATTGAAGTGGAGGTGGAATTTGTAGTGCTGCCCATCCCTGCTAACTTCTCAGCTCTACTTGGGAGACCTTGGTTTCACAAATTAGGAGGAGTGCCATCCACGCTGCATCAAATGATAAAGTTCCCACATGAATGGGAGGTGGTGACTATCAAGGCAGCCAGGGAAAACCAAGTCTCAGCGCTTGAAATAGCTAATCAGCCATTTAGTGGCTTCCACGTGTCCATGATAAGAAAAGAGCACGGATCAGTGGATAACCCAGCTGTGGTTAATATGTTGAAGAAGATACATTATCTCCCTAGGGCTGGTTTGGGCAGATACTCTCAAGGATTGCAAACCGCGATCACCACTCGAGGTCAGAAGACCCGGAATGGTCTGGGGTACAGAGGCGGCTTCGGCAAGAAGAAGGCGGCGGATAAGATCCCTCACATTTCAGAAAGCTTCGTACCAGCATCCTCAGTTTGTGCTTATACTGGCGAAGACGAGCCGCAATGGGTGAAGGGGAGGATTGTCCCTGGGTTCGAGATCTTTAACGATGTATTTGACTGGCGTGTCGGGTTTATCAAGACTGCTGAGGACTTCTGGGATGAGGAGGTTATGACTCAGGGTATCACTTGGGACAGATGCGAGCCAGAAGAGGTCGTTATCGAGAAAATGATAGCTGCCAGGCTGAAGGGGAAAGACAAGATAGCATAATTAGAACTGAAAATAGGAGGTTTGAAGATTTCCTCAGACATGCCTGAAGGGCCTCTGCTGAATCAGAAAGCCAATGAACCAGCTGCAACAGCATCAACCTCTGGAGTGGCAGAAGAAGACTCTAGCTTAGACTGTCTTTTTATTCCATAACTCTTTTATGATGTAAATGACAATTATAATATTATTAATAAGGCAAACAATTTCTCTTACTTGTGCGATGTTTCTAATGATTTCAACATGCATGAACATGATCATATTCCATCAATTTTTGATATTGATTCCACTGATACAACGCCTTTTAATCTTGGAACCTCAGAAAATCTGAGAGAAATTCTAATAGCATCAAATATAACTCCTGAGGAGAGAAAAATTTTTGAGAGAATAATAAGAAAACATGAAAAAGTCTTTGCCTGGACCTATGAGGACATGCCAGGAATTGACCGAGATGTGGCAGAACATGCTATCCCGACTTACCCAGATTACAAGCCTGTGAAACAGAAGTTGAGAAGGCTCAGGCTAGAATGGGCAGACAAGGTCAAGGAGGAAATTTGACATCAGATTGAAGCCAAGTTCCTTGTTGAAGTGCAGTATCCTACATGGTTGGCAAATGTGGTTCCTGTAGCAAAGAAGAACGGAAAGGTCAGGGTGTGTGTGGATTATCGAGATCTGAACAAGGCCTGCCCTAAAGATGATTTTCCACTACCCCACATCGATGTGTTGATAGTCAGTGCTGCCAATTACGCGATGTACAGCTTTGGAGATGGTTATGTGGGCTATAACCAGATCCTAAACAAAATAGCTGACCGGGTTAAGACCGCTTTCATCACGGAATGGGGGACCTATGCCTATCGAGTCATGCCTTTCGGCCTGAAGAATGCAGGGGCCACATACCAGAGGATGACGACCAAGATCTTAAGTGACCTGATCCACAAAGAGGTAGAAGTGTATGTCGATGACATGATGGTCAAGTCAGCCACCCGAATGGGGCACTTTGAAGCTCTAGAAAAGTTCTTCACCAGGATTGACAAGTATAATCTGCGACTTAACCCTAAGAAGTGTATTTTCGGAGTGACTTCAGGAAAACTATTGGGACATGTCGTCCGCCAGAGGGGAATAGAAATTGACCCGGACAAGGTGAAGGCCATCAGAGAGATGCCTGTGCCGCAAAAAGAGAAGGATGTAAGGAGTTTCCTGGGTAAGCTGCAGTATGTCAGCCGATTTATCGCCAAGCTCACTTCAATATGCGAGCCTGTTTTTAAGGTGCTTAGAAAGAATCAACCTGTGGTCTAGAACGAAGACTGCCAGAAGGCTTTTGACAGCATCAGGGAATACCTGTTGAATCCGCCAATGCTAAGGCCGCCGCAACCGATCAAACCGCTTATCCTGTATCTGGCAGTAGAGGGCAGTTCTGTGGGCGCCATGATGGCTCAAGAGGACGAATTTAGGGTGGAATTTGCAATTTATTACCTCAGCAAGAAGTTCTTGGCCTATGAGATCAAATATGCTGAAGTAGAGAAGATCTGCCTTGCAGTGATTTGGGCATCAAAGAAATTGAGGCATTACTTCCACTCATACAAAGTACAAGCAGTGGCCAAGCAGAATCCGTTAAGATATTTGCAGGAAGCACCATCTTTGCTTGGTAAGATGGGGAGGTGGCTGCTCTTGCTACAGGAGTTTGATGTGCAATACATCACTCGCAAAAATATTAAGGGGCGAGCCGTAGCCGAATTTCTTGCTGAGCATCCTATTCAAGGAGACACTCCCGAGTTTACCTTTCCTGGTGAAAGCATAGTCTCGATTTCTATCCAGGGTTGGCAGTTACACTTCGAAGGGGTAGTGAATAACAGAGGGGCTGGAGTTGGAATCATCTTGACAACCCCAGATAATGAGAAACTCCCCCTAGCCAAGAAGCTGAGGTACAGAGCGACCAATAATGCAGTCGAGTACGAAGCATGCACTTTCGGGTTGGAAGCCTTAGCTGCATTGGGGGCAAGGAATGTAGAAGTCTTTGGCGACTCATCTTTGGTGATTAACGAGATCCGAGGTGAGTGGGCTGTAAAAGAAGAGCGGTTGGTACCTTATGTTGAATATTTGAAAGAGGTATGTGGGCAGTTTGAGACTTGCACTTTCCACTTCGTGCTGAGAGATGAGAATCGTCTAGCTGATGCATTGGCAACCTTAGTATCAATGTGGGATAACCCTGAGGGGGTAGCTATGAAGCCGGTACTAATTTCGAGTTATGAGAAGCCCAACTTCGAGATAAGGCCTATGATGGAAGTAGAGGTGGCGGACGGGAAACCATGGTACTTCGACATCATGAATTACTTGGAAAACAGTAAATTTCCAGAAGAAGCTACTGAGAAAGACCAGAGGATGATCCGGAAGCTATCTACTCAGTTCATATCCTTAGAAGGGGTGTTGTACAAAAGACAGTCGGACGGGATTCAGCTCAGGTGCTTGAATGAAAAAGAAGCCCGCAAAGTGATAGAGGAAACCCATGCAGGTGTCTGTGGGGCCCACATGAACGATTTGACCTTGGCCAAGAAGATCATGAGACAAGGCTTCTATTGGCTTACGATAGACAATGACTGCTCGAAATATGTTAAGCAATGCCAGTTGTGCCAACAATACACAGACTTGAGACACCTGCCATTATCAGAGCTACATAACCTGACATCACCTTGGCCTTTCGCTGCTTGGGGGACAGATATCATTGGAGAGATTCGCCCTACAGCATCCAATGGGCACAGATACATCACAGTCACAATTGACTATTTTACCAAATGGGTAGAGGCGGAATCCTTCAAAAAGATTGACGCAAGGGATATGGCCAAGTTCATAGAGAGGAATCTGATCTGCAGATATGGCCTCCCTCATCACATAGTGTCTGACAATGGGGTGCAGTTTATGGGGGAAACCAAGAAGCTCCTCGAGAAGTATGGTGTCAAGCATCATAAATCCTCTCCCTACCGACCTCAAGCGAATGGAGCAGTAGAGGCCGCTAATAAAAATATGAAGAAGATCCTGTCCAAGATGGTCCAAACCTACAAGGACTGGGCTGAAAAGTTACCCTTCGCTCTGTGGGGATATAGGACAACGGTAAGAACGTCTATAGGCGCTACACCATTTTCCCTGGTATACGGAACGGAAGCAATATTGCCAGTTGAGATAGAGCTCAAATCACTGAGGGTGGTCATGGAAGCCCAAATTCCGGAGGCCGAATGGGCGCGGCAGAGGCTACAGCACTTGAACTTGCTGGATGGGAGTAGGCTGAAAGCTTATTATCATAACCAGATTTATCAGAAGAGATTGGCAAGGACTTTCGGGAAAAAGGTGAGAAAGCATCCGCTGAAAGAAGGGGACTTGGTGTTCAAGCAGATGAGGCCAGGCATACCAGATATTAGAGGGAAATTCAGACCCACCTGGGAGGGGCTGTATATCCTTAAAAAGCTGCTGTCCAAGGGAGCTGCAATCTTGTCGGATAGTGATGGGAACGAATTCAAAGAACCGATCAACGTCAACAGACTTAAAAGGTTCCATGGCTAAAGACCAAAATAAAAAGAAGAGAATAAAATGCCCTGCAGGTCGAAAACCAAAAAAAGGCGGCTGTGCTAAAATTGGGCGCCTCGATAGGGTGAAAACCAAAAAAAGGCATCCTGTGCAAAAATTAGAGGCATGAGAGAAAATGTCCGATCGTGAAAACCCGAGAGGGCCGATCGGTAACAGGAGTTGATGCTGTTAAAATTTGGTTTCATGTATTAACAGCGCGTAAGCAGCTGAGTAAATGCCAAAACTGATCATGTATGCTGAAATTATATAAAAATGTACACAAATTCGTGAAATAGAATGAATATTATTCTTTTCATTTTTATCATCTTCTAGTTCTGCATTAAAAAGAAATGTAGCACCAAAAGAGATACATATGTAAGCTAAGCTAAGTCCTGCTGCTGCTCTCGCCGACCAGATGCTTGAGCCCTCGAGTCCTGTTATTAGATGCTGGACTAAGGATCCACTTCTTGTACTCGTTAGTCGAAGACACAGAGTGATTGCCGAACCTCGGGATAACAGTCTTCACTGGTAGTTTGCCCCACAGCTCATGATACCGAGAAGCAAACGCGGCCGAGAGAGCTCCTCCCCGGAAAGATAAGGGAACCCTCACTACATCCTGGGTCATCCCGAGCTGACGCGTACATCGAGAGGTGATGCAGAAGGTGGCTCAACGGAGCCCACAGAGGGGAACACACCCCGATGGCCCATCGATGACCACATGAGATAGTGGCAGCCAGGCAGACGTAAAACTGATGTCATCATCTGACAACTCACCAAATCTGGTAATGGTTTCACCAGTAGTGGCACACCCATGTAGTCGTCGGTGCGGAAGAAAGTGATTCGGCGAGTACTGTGGGGTAACCCGAGGGGGTGGCTCAGACAGCATCCTCAGTTTCTCTTGCAGCTAAATCTAAAAAAAAATAATAATAAAATAAAATAATAATAATAAATAAAGAAGAGAAGAGAAGAAAAAGAAGAAAAAAAAAAAGAAAAAGGAAAAAGCCGCTGGAGTAAGTAGGGTTTACTTTAGGCAAAAATAAGGCGCAGGGTTGTGTGAAAATCCGAAAGGACGCACCTCCCGCTAAGAAAAGCTAGTGTGAAAATCCATAAGGGACGCACTACCTTTAAAATAATGACGTACCTGGAGCAATAAGGGGCTGCCGGTGAAGGTTGTAGTGGATCCAGAACTCACAGCGTCCAAGCCCATAATGGTTTCAGCCAGAATGAGTGGCAAGGGTGATAATCCCAGATGAAAGTCGCTCAGAACTCTGAACAGGCGGGAGTCACCTGTCAAACCCCCTGGAACAATAGTGAGGAAGTTCACCATGCAAAACAAGAATGTGATGCTTACCCTGTAGGTGGGGATGTCGGTGAACTGATCCAGAGCCTCGATCAGTGGCCCCAGAGCAAAGGAACAACCCAGAGGAATCAGCCGGACGGCCTCAGAAGAAGGTATGCCAAGAGCCATGGCTATGTCTCGGGTCTGGAATAGGCCGCAGCGGGGGATGCAAGGCAGAGCGCTAGGAGGGAACCAGGCTCCAAGAATGGTGGCTAATTCTTCAGGCAAAGGGTACAATTCTTGGTATGTAAACCGGAAGACGTGGAACCGGGGGTTCCAGAAGTGGGTCGCTGCCAGAAGGAGGTTCTGATCGACTTTGACCCGGCATAGATATTTCAGCCCGGACAGAGAGGAAAGGGCGCCTTCTTCCCAGGTGTATTTGTCATCTAAGATACGGTGCATCCTTTGGGCTAGAGAAGAAGACATGCTAAGAAATATGAAGGGCTCAAGATGTTGGAAAGTGAAGAGACACAAGAGGAGCAAAATTTTGTAAGAATTTATAGGGAAGTGTCACCGACGGCATACCCGTCTCTCCTAAGCGACGGCCTGCCCGTCGGTAGAGGTCTACCTGGCAGACGCATATGTCAGCATTGCATTCATCACGCGCATTAACTCGCATTTATTAGGTAACAGACGGCCAGCCCGTCGGTCGCTCCTAAAGACGCCCTGCCCGTCGGTCATGAAATTCTATATAAGGGCGAGTGACAGAAGGTGCAAACGCTGCTGTCTCTTTCATTTCCTCTCCAAAACGGTTTTTTTTAGCGTTTTTTAGTGTTTTTTCAAGCATTTCTCCTTCTTTTTTCGCGATTTCTTCATATTTTCGCATTTTCTACTCACCGGGTGCTTGGATATTTATATTTTTTCAGTTTCTACACTTCTCGCGACTGCAAGTAAGTAAATAACTATTTTTTTTTTGAATTTTATTCAATTTATTTCTTCATTTCTTCTTCCTCTAACCTTAGGAATGCTTAGAACGCTTTTGATACCTTAGAAATTTAGGGAGGATGTTGCCCATTTTTTTTCTTTTTTTAATTAATGCAATTAAATCTGAACCTTTGCATGATCACATAGAAATAGAATTTTTTCTATAACTCTCTTGCTTTAGAAATAGACTTCTTAAGCGCACTATTCTGTGTATATATTTATTTTGAGGCCTGAGGCCATTGTTTTGTGTTGTTGGGGACACACTCTTGCTGGGGTGCGTCCCATTTACATGCGTATATTGTTGTTGAGGCCTGAGGCCTATTTTGATGCCTTTTTATGCAGGAGGTTGGACATACCCTTGCCAGGGTGCTGCCCAATTTTTTATTATTTTATTCTGAAAATGAATATTTTTGTGTGTAATGCACGCCTTAGGGCCTAGAAAGCCCATTTTTATTCGCTTCAAATTATTTTCCATGCTAATTGCATGTTGTTTTTGCTTTGATATTCGCCGAGGCATGTTGGGCAACTTCCTTTGACAGGACACCCGCCCTTTTCATTTATTATCAGTTTTCTACCTAGTTTTCGGGCCGCCATTGCCCTGGTGAGGCCTAAATGGGCCTTCACCTTGAAAATAAGTCTAATAATACTTATTTTGTCAAATTTTCGCTATCTAATTTTTTCTCCTTTGCAGGATGCCTCCCAGACATAGAGCACCGCAGGCCCAGCCCGAGATCGTAGTTCTGGGTTGGATGGATGCTGAGTCAGCTCAGAGGTATAGAGCGTTGGCTTAGGTAGAGCTTCGGGCCAGCCGTTTTGTGTCCCGGCCGTTTCTAGAGGCCCTAGGGATGGCCCCAGAGTTTGATTTGCTCGTCGAGGGAGCTGGGTGGACAGAGTTCCTTGAGCCCTCCTTCCAGACTTTTCCAGAGGCTACCCGCCAGGTCCTAGCCACTCTCCGCTATGCCGGTTTCCAGAGTGCAGATACCTAGCCAGGGGTGGTCCAGTTTTGGTTCGACGGCGACCATTACAGTATTACCAGCCAGAGATTCGCACAGGCCATGGGGCTCCCTACAGAGGAGGGGGTCGTGATCCCGTGGCGAGCTGTGAGACGCGCCCATTGGGCGGCTATTGCCCTACCAGGAGTGCTGTATGATCATGATATAGCAAAGAGCACCGTACTGGTGTCTCAGGCACTCCGGTATTTGCACAGAGTGCTATCCAGTTCGTACCTCGATCGAGCTGGTAATCCAGGGTTGCTTAATGCGGCCGAGATCTGGAGCCTCTGGGCTATGGTGGCAGGCCAGCGTCTCAACATTAGCCATGAGATCTTGGCCAACTTGACCAGAGTCGGCAGAGGATTGACACCGGTGGTGATAGTGGGAGGAGTTATCACCTGGTTACTTTTGAGGTTAGGAGTTGCCCCTGACAGGTTGAGAGGACCCTTGGAGGAGGGGATCCATGTAGACGCCGCAGCGGCAGTACAGATGGGGATGATCTCCCAGATATCAGGCCAAGCAGAGGCCTACAGGGTGCTGACCATTCACGAGACCCTGCGGATGTTCTCACTTCCACCCTTGGGTCCAGATCCAGACCACCCGGAGCACCCAGAGGATCAGCCTCCACAGCCAGAGCTCCAGCCTCAGCCCGAGCCTCAATTAGAGCACCGGCCTCTACACTCAGAGCCAGAGCCCCGGCCTCCTCAGCCTCCTCAGCCTCAGACTGCGCCACTCCACAGCAGCAGGAGCAGCCCAGGACCCCTTCTGACTTCGACATAGAGTTCACGATGGATGATCTTTTTGCTGCCTCACCAGCATCCCGACCACCGACTCCTGTCCCATCGCCGAGCGTCAGAGTGCAGAGGACTACCCACAGGCCCCCCGAGAGATATCATCCTTATTCTAGAGGCGACCCGGGGGCATCCACCTCTGCAGCACCGCCTCCAGAGCCACCACAACAGCAGCCAGCACAGCCCGACTTCTCTCAGCTCCTCACGTCCATGTTCACGACCTTAGAGCGACGACAGGATGAGAGGGACAGAGCCATTCACGAGAGGTTGGACCGCCAGCAGGCTGCTATTCAGGAGCAGTCCCGGTCAGTGGAGCGGTTAGCCCGGGAGCAGGTCGGCTATATCGAGCATACTACGCGGGAGCAGGCTCGGATAATGGATGCTTTCAGGGATGAGCAGGCTCGGGTCATAGAGGCCTCCAGAGGTGAGCAGGCAAGGCTGATCGAGCAGATTGCCCAGGGTCAGAGGGAGCTTAGGCAGCAGCTCGCTCATGATTTGAGGACGTCACAGGACCAGGCGTCTCATAGGGTTGACATGACCCTACAGATGATTGACGAGTCGCTCGACTCTCTAAGATCCCGCGTCCAGGCGATAGAGGGGATCCTCCCACCCTTGTCTCAGACCATGAGGGAGTTCAAGGAGCAGTCAGAGCAGCGCCTAGAGCATATGAAGAGGGCCGCCAGTGAGCAGACCACTCAGTTGAGCCAGGCATTCAAGAAGTTGGGAGGCAGAGTATCAGAGACGTTAGAGTTCGTGAGGACTTGCACCCAGCCTTTCTTGGATGGCCACGCTCACATCCGATTCAGATGGACCCACGATGCCGAGGCAGGACCCTCCACGACTCCGCCTCCACCTCCAATACGGCCAGCTCCGCCTCCACCTCCGCCAGGGACAGTGCATATATCGGATGATGAGGATCCCGATGAGCCCTTTGACTACACGCCCCTATGACATTCAGGGAGTCATATTTTTGTACATTTATGCTTTGTATATACGTTGTACAAAATGGATTTTTTCTAGTGAAAAACTTTTGTTTTCAAGATTTATGCATTTATTCGATTATTTATGATTCGTTCATATAGCAGATGAATATATGCCTTCACATTCACTCATATTCTAAAACAAAAATGATAAAAATGATGAATAACATCTCAATAAAGAAGAATATAAATGAAACATGGCATAGCAAATAAAGCGAAATCACGCCATTAATGAACAGGTTAAAAGATGACCATTCAAACATGAACTAACAAAACCTTTTATCACACAGGTACAGAGAAATACTACTTTTCACCTCATAATTGAAGCTGCAGTTAAAGAAACACTGCTCTTCACCAGATCGAGATTGTAGCCAGAGAGTGCTACATCCCACAATTCGTGCGGCAGCCAGAGAGTGCTACGCACCTTGCAGATCGAATGGGGGTTAGCAAGGGAACTTCAGATCGAAGCTGCAGTTAAAGAAACACTGCTCTTCACCAGAGAGTGCTACATCTCACAGTTCGCGCGGCAGCCAGAGAGTGCTACGCACCTTGCAGATCGAATGGGGGTTAGCAAGGGAACTTCAGATCGAAGCTGCAGTTAAAGAAACACTGCTCTTCACCAGATCGAGATTGTAGCCAGAGAGTGCTACATCTCACAGTTCGCGCGACAGCCAGAGAGTGCTACGCGCCTTGCAGATCGAATGGGGGTTAGCAAGGGAACTTCAGATCGAAGTTGCAGTTAGAGAAACACTGCTCTTCGCTTCGAGTCCGTAGCTAGAGAATGCTACGTCTCACAAACACCTACAAGTCGAGACGAGATCGGTAGGGGTATCTTCGCATCGCCAAACAGACCGAGACAAGGTCTTCCCGGCAAAAGGCGCGGAAGGTAAGAACCGTCATAGGTACGCCTTCTTTCTTTCTGTCCTTTCTCTGAGTTTTGGCTTATCTAGGCGCTTGTGCACTAGTTTTCCCAAAACTGGGGGCAACTGTAAGCACCGTGTCCTGGAGCGGTCCGGATCAGAGGTTACCTTATGATGAAATCAGTATCCGAGCCTGTATAAATGGTTTGGATTTGGGGGTTTTAGTCCCGCGTTCCACGAGAAGTGAGTCTTTTTACCTTTCGTAGGCAGAGGGGGAGAAAATAGGGGATTTTCGAGTCAAAAGGCTTTTCTTCCTCCACAGACGGCCAGCCCGTCTGTAAAGTCAGCTCGTCGCTTAGGGTCACCGATGGCTTGTGGTATTTTCCGACGCCCGTCGGAAAATCACCGCCCCTGTCAGAACGCCGCCTGGTTTCCCGGAGCACGCAACCTTTTCGACGCCCGTCAGTGGATGTGGCAGGGCCGTCGGATGAATCCTTGTGTCAGAAGGATTCTTCCGACGCCCGCCTCCATACACTGACGCCCGTCGGTCGTGTCTGGCTTATAAAAGCTCCGGATTTTTACTAGAAAAGGGTTCCAAAATTTTTGAAGAGGGGAAACTCTGCCAAAATTTAAGCATATTTTCTCTCTCTTCTAGCAAACACATTTCATAAAGAAATCTCTTTCAAAAAGGATCAAATCAATCAAAAGGAACTAAAAACTAATTAGTTTTCTTTAGATTTTGATTCCAAAGACAATCTTTTGAGGGGTTGAGGAGGAAACAGTTCATTTTCCTTTCTTTGATCCTTCATCTTGCTTTTCATGGAATACGCGGAGCTCTAATCAGCACAAGATCTCACCCAAAGCGATTATCTGAGGGTAAATATCCCGGATTCCTTCTCCATATCATCTCATATTTGTTCCTTATTTTGTGGTTTTTTTCAATCTTTGTCATTATTTTCCTTTATCTTGACTCTCTTTATCTCATTTTGTGATAAAACCTCTTTTTTGGCTTTGAAAAGAGTTTTCTTTCTTTTGTTTTTTCGGAGACAGTGGTGACCGACGGGTCATCTCCATCACCGATGCCCGTCGGTCACCCCACCTACAGACGCCCCTCCTTGAGTGACAGACGGACATGTCGGTTATCTCGACTGACGCCCGTCGGTCACCTAAGAAAGGCCGTCGGTGGGTTCTGTCTCTCCCCTTTTAAATCATTTTCCATCCTTTTCAAGTCCTTTTGACTTCCTATATATTAATTTCATGTATATTAATATCTTTTAACTTTTTATGAGTGTATATTGATTCTCTTGGACTATCCTGAGCTTGAGCGGCTATCTACCATATTCGGAGGATTTCGTCCGGTTTAGTTTCCTAACCCTCTCGATTATTTCCTTTATTTGTTATTCATTGGTTATTTTATGTATATGAATATACTCTTTTCATATCTCGTTAATGTATAAAAATGACTAAATGTTTTATATTCAATAAAATGAGGTTTACACAAATGCAAGGGTCCAACGCCCTATTTTTATCCAATAAAAATCACCACAAATAAAATCAAAACATCCAATTTTGATAATGATGCATGCGAGGACCAAAGTCCTCAAATAAGCAATGCCCCGATTCGTGTATGTATCGCACATTTATAAAAGGGAGTTATATTCTGCTCCTTGTATTATTGTAATTTACCGCCTTTTGATATTTACTTGCTCATTTACAGCTTTCCAAATGTGAATAAATGCGCCTTTAATCAATTGCATCGTGTGGAGAGAGAGCGAATCAATGATATTAAAATTTGATCATAAAATAATCGAGGTAGAAATAGATGAGAAATCCCGGACCCAGCTCTGGTCTTTGGGCTAAAAGAGGCTAGAGGTTCACCCTCCAAGACACCTTTTTGTGCCACGAGACTTTAGCGCTAATCCTAGGCTCCTTAGGGCGAGAGGTTTACCTTCAAGGACCCCTCTGGCTGGCCCAAAATGGATACCAAGCGCAGTCTTAGGCTCTCCGAGGCGAGAGTAACTTTCCCAATGTTCTATTGGGTGGCGACTCTATAAAACCTCCTTGTTGCCCAACATAGACGCACTTGCGATTTATTGCAACCTGTCAACGGACCCACAAATGCCCCGATCGCCCTCGAGCAGGCGGTCCCATGAGCGGCCGCGAGGATCCGGCGCACGTCACACCCGTTAGCAGGGACCATGCTTGGGTAGACCTAAAGTATCATTACCTTGGGCAAAGCTCATGTAATGAAAATAGTTACTTCCCCTAAGTGGTATGAACCTTAATGCTGTGCTTGTTGTATGGATTATTTTGTGTTGGACAAACCCAGATAATTTGATTGGTCACCTAATCAAAGGCTTTCATGCCCCGATAGGCCCACGTTAACTTATTCAGACTGCCTAAATACACAACGATCATAACCCATGCATCTGTGCATGAGTTAGGAGAGGTTATACTGCCGATTTTTCACCGTGCACCATACGCGTCCATCGGGTTCCTTGTTAACCCATGGGCCAATCCCACCTAGGAAAGAGACTATGACCTCGTGTGCGGGGGCAATAAGGTTGGAAGGATCTATCTGCTTGCATGTGGTTGTGGATGATGCATTGCATATTCATGTCATTCATGCATAAATAAAATTTTTTATTTCTTCCCTATGTATACATCCTATTCTTTGCATATAATTATTACATGTACATATCATCCTGTGTATAGTTTTTACATGTTTCACGTGTATCATTGTAGTCTTTTTAAGCCATTGAGAACCACTTGCATAGCACGATCATGCATTACATATTATTCATGTATCATTCTAACTCTTTAATTTTTCAGCCATCAAAGACCACTTTTCTAGTTGGTTAGGGGTTTCGACGGCTGCCTTATCAGAGGGTCTCGATTGAGCAACTAGAATCAGAATCAAGTGCGATTAACAGGCATTCAGAAGAATTTTTAGAAATGGCCAATTCACTGAGAGAGGTAGATACAACCCGGGCCATGGTTGCCGAAGAAGTTTGTAGGAGGTTCGAGGAATTTGAGAACAGGATGATGGCCATGATGGGCAATTTAATGGCAGTAAGGCTCAGCCTGCTAAGCCAATCCCAAATCCCCCTCCTGGAGGTCGGAATGAACAGGAGGATGACAGAGAGGACCCACTTGAGGAGGTTCATCCACCACCAGTGGATTTGAGGCCTACCGCATCTGGGGGCCAAAGAAGAGGAGGCCCCCATAGGCTAGAAAATGATTATGTGGAGGATGAATATGAAGAACCCTTAGTGGTAGGAGGTAAGGCACTTCAGACAGAGGAGGCCATATGGAAGAAGATGGAGGAAAAGTTCCAGGTGATGTTCCGGATGCTGATATGGGAAAAAGGATGAAACCCGAGGACAAGGAGCTGGAGGGAGAGAATCTAGTCCCTCTGAATTTCAAATTACCTGATGTTTTGAAGTTTAACGGTACATCGGACCCCACCGCACACATCAAGCAGTACTCCCTGGAAATGAAGGGTACTATGTTGACAAAGAGGCAGAAGATAGAGTACTTCTATTTGAGTTTAACAGGTCCTGCAGTGGACTGGTATCATGGACTCGACAGGAGAACTAAAGAAGATTAGGATCTACTAACGGAGGAGTTCCTCAAGCAGTACGACTACAGTACAAAAATGGAGGTCACTCTGAAGGATCTAGAGCTACTTCAATAGAAGTCGGGAGAATCATTCCATGAGTACCTAACCCGATGGAGGAACCAGGTAATGGAGATGAAGAGAAAGCCTAATACCCCATATCAGATTAGGTTATTTATCAGGAATGCCAGACCATATTTGAAGGAAGCACTCAAGTTAAAGGGATTAAAAGATTGGGAATCCCTTAAAGATATAGCCATCGAGGCAGAAGGGTAGCATTTAGCATGGAAGGCAATTGTCGCCAACTATGGTTATGGCGGTACAAAGTTTAAAGGGGGCTCTAACAATAATAACAAGAACGATGGTGACGAGAGGGCTGAAGCATTGGTCACTGAGACAGCCGTGCACTGCGATTCCAACTTAGGTAAACCATTATCTTGGTATCTTGATCATTTCACCAAAGAAGGGAGATTGCAACCATTGTCACCAAGGCCAGCCACGAGCCAAGGAAGGCTAAGACATAGAGCAGATTGGTATTGTGCATATCATCAGTACATAGGGCATAAAACATATTATTACCGCACTTTGAGGGAGTGCATATAAAAATGGGTTGACACTGATCGGATTCTAGATCCGAGGAAGAAGAGAAAAAGATAGAACAATTATCACCAATCTTGGGGACACGGTCCAGAGAAAGGAAGCCTGAGGTGTTAGAAGATTTTCAAGCAATTTGTGTTGGCAAGAACAGAAAATGATTAGCTATTCAAAATGTTCTTTTTATTTTTAAACTATTTAATAATGACATTCTGGTTTCATTAATAAGATGAACGTTTTTGCTTACTTGTGTGGTATCTCTTATGATTTCAATATGCATAATCATGATCATGACTCATTCATATTTGACATTTATTCAATTGATGTTACTCCATTTAATCTCAGAACTTTACAAGACCCAAAGAAAATCTTGATAGCATCTATTATAACTCCTAAGGAGATATTAAAATTTGAGAGAATGAAAAAAAAAGTGTGAAAAAGTCTTTGCCTGGACCTAGGAAGACATGCCGGGAGATGATCATGAAGTCATCAAACACGGTAGGCTAGCATATCACAATCATGGACTGGTCATGCAGAAACTCAGAAGATTGAAGCCGAAAGGGGTAGAAAAGGTTAAAAGGAGGAATCCACAAGTAGAGATGAAGCCAAAATTTCTAGTCGAAGTTCAATGCCAGACTCAGTTGGTCAATGTTATCCCACATTGAGAAGATGAAGAGTGCATATATGTGTAAACTATTAGGATTTGAACAAAGCTTATCCTCGAAAAAAGAACAAAAGGAAAAGAACAGAAAAAAGAACAAAAGAATAAAGAACGAAAAAAAGAGAATGACGAAATATGAAGAGAGGAGAAAAAGGAAGGAAAATAATCAATACGTAAATCTGGCCGAAATTGTTGATATAAAAGGCAAGAGAAGGTCATCCTGGGGGCAAGCTTTGTTCGAATCCTAGTGACCTACACATACACGCACTTTGCCATTCTTCTTCACTTCCGAGGAGGACCAAAAGGTTTCTATTGACTTAAAATGGATATGGGATGCTCGATCCTTGGAAAAGACATCATAGGGGAGGTACACCCTACTGCCACTAATGGATAGGGTCATCAAAAAGAATCCAGTATGTCACTATATTTTCCCATGCCACGTAGGGTTCAAGGACGGAAGGATAGTTTAAGGTTAATTTGTTCCAAAAGTATGGCATTGAAGACCATCAGTCCTCTCTGTATTTCCCTCAAACAATGGGGCGGGAGAAGATGCTAACAAAAGATCTTGGTCAAGATGGTTCAAAATCACAAGGATTGGGAAAAGTTGCTCTTTTGCACTTCGAGGCTAGAGAACCGCCATCGGAACCTCCACAAGAGTCATCTCTTATTCCTCGATATCAGACGCAGAAGCAGTATGGCCAGTCAAGATAGAGCTCAAATATTTAAAGACAGTCATGGAAGCCCAGATTCTAGAGGCCGACAGGGCGCAATAATAGCAGCAGCAGTTAAACACGTCAGACCAAGACAGGTCATGAGATCACTATCACAATCAGATCTATCAGAAAGGGCTTGCCAGGTCATTTAGAAAGAAGGTCAAGAAACACCCATTGAAGGAAGGAGATTTAGTCTTCAAACAAATGAGACCGGGTGTGTCCGATATCAGAGGGAAGTTCAGACCGACATGGAAAGGTCCTTTCATCCTCAAGAAGTTATTGTCAAAAGGAGCTGCGATTCTATCAGATAGCGATGGCAATGACTTCAATGAACCGATCAGCATCAACAGACTCAAGAAGTCCATGGCTAAAGACTAAAAATCAAAAGAAGATAATAAAAGCCCAGCAGGTCGAAAATCGAAAAAAGGCAGCCTTGCCAAAAATGGGCGCCTCATCAGGGTGAAAACCGAAAAAAGGCACACTGGGCAAAAGTTAGAGGCTTGAGAGAAAATGTCCAATCAAGAAAACCCAAGAGGGCTAATTGGAGACAGGAGTTTGATGCTTACAAGATTTACTCTGAGATTAGATGTAGTTTTGCATTTTGAATCGATGTTAGATAATGATCATGTATAGAGAAATTATAACAAAATGTACATAATCTTTGCAAATACATGTGTTTATTATTTTCTAGTTCATTTATAAAAAGAGAAACGTCGTTCATTCCTGAATGCATGAAATCTAAATGAGTTCACTGTACTCCTGCTCTCACCATCCAGATGTCTAAGTCGATGAGTTCTAATATCGATTGCGGGACTAAGCACCTACCTCTTGAATGCATTAGTGGGAGTAAAGGAACGACCCCTAAAAGATGGTATAATAGTCTTCATCGGCAGCTTGCCTAGAGGCTATGGTATCTAGAGGTTAAAGCCAAAGATAAGGTCCACCTTGGAAAGATAGGGATGCCTCACTACATCATTAATCACTCTGAACTATCGAGTACAATGGGTAGGTAAGGTAAAAAGCAGCCCCATGAAGCCCTAAGGAACTTGATCCTTATCTACCACCTTACCCAATCTAGCGACACATTCAAAGGAATGCAGCCGATGCCTAGGGAGTAGATGCCTCAGTGAATAACTGCTGATTACTCTAGAAGGGGGCTCTGATAGTAGCTTAGACTTTTCTTATAGTCATACCCTCTTAAAAAAAAAGATACAATGCCGTTAGAGTTGAAAACCGTAATTGGCTCTCTAAGCAAAAGTTAGGCCAAAGGGTAGGTGAAAACCTGGAAACAGGTGGTCTATCCTACAAAAAATGAATAAAAGTCGCTGGAGTGGGTTGGGTCCATTCCAGGTAAAAATTAGGCACAGGGTTGTGTGAAAATCCCCAAAGGGACGCATTTCTCGCTAAGAAAAGCTAGTGTGAAAATCCACAAGGGACGCACTACCTTTAAAACAATGACTTTTGAAGCCTGAGTGATAAGGCAGCGTTACTCCGAATAACTTCCCTTTAGGCAGATAGTGCATAATGCAGAACTTGATTCAGGGTCCTGGGGGCAAAATGCTCATTGACCGGGGAGCAAAGATACACACGGGTCAGTTTTCTTTGAAAGGATTGTGGGTCAGAGTCCCTAAAGCCAAGACGACGCTTTTCTAGATCCTTGAGGGCATCAGACAGTACGAGCAGTATCCTCAACAAATCCCTTAACCACTTAGGATATGGTCTATCCATTCTTGCATCTCATGTGCATCTCGCATGCATAGATCTTTTGCATATCCCCCTTCATATCACGTGCATTCAACCCTTTGCACGTGTAGTTGCGTACACATAATTTTTGTGCATTAATCCTTTGCATGTGTTTCTTGTATATAGTTTTGTATGTATATTTCACACACATGATTCCATACGCACACATAATCTTTTGTATATATTGTTCTGTACATGACTCAGAAGGAAAGGTTTGAATAGACCTCATGAGCAAGGGTGATCCAAGAGATGGGTTCAACTCAACATTATCGGCCACTGTATCTGGCATAAAATCAGGTGAATATGTACAAAGGTGGAACGCCCAGAAGAACAAGCCTATCCAGGCACACCATGCTAAGGGCATTCCGGAATCACACAAATCTACAGAAAAGAAGATCCTTTGAGAAGCCGGACTACCCACACATACTTTAGTTGGAGGCAATCAAACGCAAAAGTGGGTCGGGGTGCAGCTTCAACTCTACATCGGTGCTCATCCACACAAAACAATCAGATCACGATGAAGTCCTCACAAGAATGGAATCTCGTGGACTTGCTCCCAAGAAGACATTTAAAAGAGCAAGCCTACTCATACATGCCATGCCGGGAGCAACCAGGTAAGTTTCTCTATCATAAGACATACGCTCACACACATCACACAATAAGTGTACAAAATCCAAATTTAAATGTACAAAATCTCAAGCAAAAACAAATGCTCGAGCAATAACAACAACAAAGACAAACAAACCAAAACAACAAAACAAAAAAAAGATATTTTCAAGGCCTTGAAAATCCAATATACTGTAAAAATTCAAATACTTTTACAAAAAATCATTTTCAGGGACACCAAAGACATTGAAACCTATCCGCCTGCGGGCAAGCAACCAAAACCTCCAATCTAATTTTCCTCCGAGGAGGGTCGAATATAAATTTCCTCTAAGGAGGCTCAAATATAATTTCCTCTCTAGAGGCTTAAATATAATTTTCTTCTGAGGAGGCTCAAATCCAATTTCCTCTCTGGCGGCTCAAGTATAATTTTCCTCTGAGGAGGCTCAAACCTATTTTCCTCTCTAGAGGCTCAAAATTAAAGTCTCTCATTGAGCATCAAAGACTCTCAGTGAGCATTTAAGCCTCTCAGTGAGCACAAATTTTTTAAAGTCTCCCTATGAGCACAGAGCCCTCTCGAGAGGTATGCAGGTCTTTTCAACAAGGAGGCTCTGGTTGAAGATAATAGAGGAAAATGTATCTGGCATGTCACAGTCGATAAGGGATCTCTAAGAGGATGATACATGATCTTTGCAAGAAGATGATGTCCGCACTTTAGACGTCTAGAAAATAACTCCATGCAATCAAGGGGAGGACGTTCATATTCCATAAATCCTTCTCCAGGGGATAACCAACCGTCCTTCAGGGGGAACCCGTCTGACATCGACCCTAACAAGTATGTACTGTCACAAGTACGCATCCCTTTTATATACCCTACACATTTTCTTTGCCTTTTTTTGTAGACAAAAAGAGAGGTTCAGGATAAGCGCCAGTAAACGAGCGAGTCACCATGCCAACCCAAGGATGGTCAATAGTCAGGCACTGGGCTAGTCGGATGGTGGTTAGCAGATCAGATGTTGTACTAGCCGGATGGTGGTTAGCAGATCAGATATTGTACTAGCCGGATGGTGGTTAGCAGATCAGATGTTGTACTAGCCAGATGGTGGTTAGCAAATCAGATATTGTACTGACAGAATGGTGGTTAGCAGATATTACACTGGTTAACAGATAAGATGTTACACAGATCGGTTGGAGGTTACCAAGGTTATGCCGTGTAAGCCCAGAAGCGGCTAGCAAGATAGAACGTTCAGTCACATACGGTAAAACAGATCGCAATCGATTTGTAGTTAGAGAACACTGCATCTCACAGATACTGTGCGAGCCGAGACAAGGCCAGCAGAGCACATGCGGTAGAACAGATTGCAATCGAGTTGCAGTTAGAGAACACTGCATCTCACAGATACTGCACGAGCCGAGAAGAGGCCAGCAGAGCACATGCGGTAGAATGGATCGCAACCGAGTTGCAGTTAGAGAACATTGCATCTCACAGATACTGCGTGAGCCGAGACAAGGCCAGCAGAGTACAAGCAATAGAACAGATCGCAACAGAGGTTGTAGTTAGAGAACACTGCATCTCACAGATACCGTGCAAGCTGAGATGAGGCCAGCGAGACACCAGCGATAGAACAGATCGGAACGGGATTATGGTTAGATAACACTACATCTCACAGATACCGTGCAAGCCGAGATGAGGCCAGCGGGACACCAGCTTTAAAACAGATCGCAACAGAGGTTGTAGTTAGAGAACACTGCATCTCACACACACCATGCAAGCCGGGATGAGGCCAGCGAAACACCAGCAATAGAACAGATCGCAACGGGATTGTGGTTAGATAACACTGCATCTCACAGACACCGTGCAAGCTAGGATGAGGCTAGTAGGACACCAGCAATATAACAGATCGCAGTAGAGGTTGTAGTTAGAGAACACTGCATCTCACAGACACCGTGCAAGCCGAGATGAGCCCAGCAGGACACCTGCAATAGAACAGATTGCAACGGGATTGTGGTTAGACAACACTGCATCTCACAGACACCGTGCAAGCTGGGATGAGGCCAGCTGGATACCAGCGATAGAACATATCGCAACAGAGGTTGTAGTTAGATAACATTGCATCTCACAGACACCGTGCAAGCCGAGACGAGGCCAGCGAGACACATACGATAAAACAAATCGGAAGCGGGTTGTAGTTAGAGAACACTACCTCTCGCATCACTCAGTCTCCTTGCAAGCCGAGATGAGGCTAGCCGTGCACACGCAATAGAAAAAATTGCAATTGGGTTGCAGTTGGATAACACTGCCTCTCACGACAGTCAGGAATAGTGCGGGCCTGGACGAGGCCGGCAGGATGAAGGTAGTTGAATGAATCGTCAAAGGATTGCGATAAAATACACTACAACTCGGCATGTTTGACCGACGCCCGTTGGGCGCGCCGACAGGCACGGTCGCCCCTATTCTGCCGAAAAACACCAATTTCGCCAAAAATTAATATTTTTCTAATTTTTTCACCCAAATTTGATTTTTTATCCAATTTTCTAGGGTTTTTAAGGGTTTTTTCCATTTTTAAAATTCAAAATAAATAATATCTGATTTAATTGAGTTTATTTTCATTAATTAGTTAGGTTTTCATTTTTTTTTCATATAAATAGAAAATGATGAAACTAAAAAAGGGGGGATTTTTATTTTAGGGTTTTTTCTAATTTTCTCTTCTTCCTCTCAAAACTCTCTCTAGCTTTTACTGAATTTTTCCCCAACAAAATAAGAAAAATAGAAAAGTTCAATTCTTTTTCCAATAGAATTTCTTCTAACATATTTTTGGAAGGATTTTTGTTAATAGAAATTAATTTTGAGACAAATAGAATAATTATTTGCTCTCAAAATTCAATTTTTTTGACTTGTTCTTTGTTTTCAATTAAATTTTGTTCAAAGAATTTTTTTTATTGAAACTCCTTTTTTTTATGAAGAAAATGGATTTTAAGGCAAATAAAATAATGGTTTGTTCTTAAAATCCCATTTTCATTTGATTTTCTAAAAACAAGTTTTTTCATATTTTTTTCTTGAGAAAGAGGAATGATTCTTTGCTCTTGAGATTTTTACTTTTTTTTTATCAATTATTTTCTTGAAACAAAGAAATTCATTCTTTGTTCTTAAGAATTTTTATTTTATTTCATTTTTTTGCATTTTATTTCTTGGAATAAAATTTCATTTTTTATCGTATTCAACTCTAATCTTACAAATCAAAAACAAGGAAATCAATCAACCTTTTTCCCTCATCGAATCCGAACTCTGAGGGTAAACATTCTGGGTCTGATCTCATTTTTTTTTCTATTCATTTTTGTTCATATTTAATTGATTAACATGCAAATCTTTTATTATTTTCATTTATTTATTTATTTTATTATTTGTATATTTATTTTATTTAATATGTTTATATATTATTGTTATTATTATCATTATTAATATGGTTATTGTTATTATCATCATATCATTCTTTATTATTATTATCATTATTATTATTATTATTATTATTATTATTATTATTATTATTATTATTATTATTATCATCATCATTCTTTTTTATTATTATTATTATTGTCATGTTCATATTTTTATGTATTAATTCATTAACATGTTTTATTTATTTCAATCATATCATTTAATCCTTTTGTCATTCATAATGTATTTTTTTATTTATTTTGATTGATTAACATTTTAATTCATTTATCATTCTTTTGATGTCACCTCATTTTATTTATTTTAATTGTTATTTATTATTTCATGCGTTTAATTGATCTTATTGATTTAATTACTAACATCATTTTATTTGTGTTTATTTTTATTTCAAAACTTATTTTCTTTGCTTAGGCATTTCCGCAAGCACACGGGGAGATCTAGGAGGCTCGTTTGGCGTGGTCTTTTCCTTAATTTTTTATTGTTTGTATTGTTTTTCTTATTCGAATTGTTCATTTATTTTACTATGTAATCTTTAATAAAATTATTTATGCACGTTTAAAAAGAAAATCACAAAAATATTTATATTAATTAATTTGGTTTTTCTTCTAAATAAAAATGGGACCAATGTCCTAGTTTTTTTTCATACCCAAATAAACCATCACCTTTAACACCTTTTTAAAGTATGCATGCGAGGACCAATGTCCTCATCCTTAATAAATAACCCGCTTTATGTATAATGTGTATTTTATTTATAATGGGGGTTATATTCTGCCCCTAGTTTTGTTATAACTGACTTTCATATGCCTTATTTTAATTTTGCTCCATTTATCGCTTTCCTTGAATGACCAACCATGCGCTTTAATTAAATTGCACTGAATTGAATGAGAAATGGGATGAAATGCTAAATTCAAAACTCAATTATAAACTTAACCAAGGTATGAATAAATGGAAAGTCCCAAACCTTCTCTGGTCTTTGGGCTCAACGAGGCGAGAGGGCCACCTCAATGTTCCAATGGGGTGGGGCCTCCAAGATACCTCTTGTGTCCCGAAAAAGGCTCAACCTACATAGTCCTAGGCTCCACGAGGCGAGAGGGTCATCCTAATGTTCTATTAGGGTGGGGCCTCCAAGACACCTCTGGCTTGCCCAAGTGCGAGGCGAGAGGGCCATCCTAATGTTCTATTAGGGTGGGGCCTCCAAGACAACTCTAACTTGCCCAAAGTAGACATAGCAGCGCTGTTTTAGACTCACTGAGATTAGATGACCTTTCCCAATGTTCTATTGGGTGGCGACTCCAAGAAACCTCCGTGTTGCCCAAAATGGACGCACTTGTAATTCCTTACAAGTTTTTATGAACCTCTCTCGAAAGCCCTAAAAGCGGGTGGTTCGGGGCGCCCCGGGGTTTGGTGCACGTCACACTAAGAAATAAGAATTAAACATTCAGAAACATAAATATTTGTCTTGGTTCAACAGTCATAAAACAGGATTCATGTTTATGATTTTGCTTTACTATTGAACTTTAAAATAAATCAACTTTATCAACTAATTGTCAATACACTAACAAACTCAAATTTCATACTTGGCTAAGCCCAAAACACCAATATATTCAATCCTTCAAGTAGCAATTCAAATATTTTCTAATAACAAGTACAAACATATTAGAATTTTAAGATTTCCCCTACTTAACACATTTTTCTTAAAGAAATAAACACACAACAAAATCTAACATTTCCCAAACTTGAGCATTTGCCTAAAGAAATACGAAAAGGTAGTTTTGGTAGTATACATACCAGTTGGAGGTTGATATTCCGTAAAATTTTAACTCATTTCTATTAAGAGCATTCCATTTTCACCGATCTCTGTAGCTTTACCAGAGATACACTGTCACTACTAACATGAAGCTCCGAGCTCAGGGATCTACTGTCGATGGTTACACACCTACACGCCTTGCCATTTGACCAGAATCAGAGCCAAAACATCTTTGTTTCCTAGTTCCTGTCTCCTAATTATCGATGAGTGCGATGAAATAGAGGATAGAAGGTTCATCTCGCCTTCAAGAGCCCGTCGGTGTGGTCCGAGTCTCCGTCCGACACCGGAGCTGGCCGAAATATGGAGATAAAATTTTGTATAGAAGAGAGAGAAAAATAAAACACACAGTGAAAAAGTGATGGGGATGGCAGAGAAGGGCGATGTTCTTGGCCGGAGTTTAGAACTGATGCCTTTTCTCTCTTTCTCTCTCTCTCTAATCTAATCTCCCCTCTTCGATTGCCTCTTTTTTTTCTTTTTTTTTCGGTTTCCTTTCCTCCTCTTCTCGATTTTTCTTTTATTCTTTCTATTTTCTTATCTATTTATTTTATTTTATTTTTTATTTATTTTTTAATTTGGTTACTTAATTACGGCTAGATTTCACTTTGGTTAAAAATATCTCCAAAACCCACATATATCTCCCTCCATAAATTATTATCTACCTAATGTTCCCTAATAATTTTTAATCTCTATTAACTGACCACTATAAATTTTCTTCATTAAATCTCTTGGTTTAATTAATAGCCTTAACTAACATTGATTCCAACTTAATCACCTTAATTAACTTTATTTATGACTTAATTATTTAGTCAAAGTCGACTATTAACTATTCTCAAGTTAAAACTTGATCGTCGGTAAATTTTTGGTCTGTTGAGTTATTATTCACAACATCAAAATTTTTAGGGTGTTACATATAAATACAGTGTAAAGGCAATCATGAATCAGTTCATGATGTGAGATACTTATTGTATGCAAATATGTTAATACCTAAATATCCCTAGTCATAGTATTAATAAGACAAGATATTGTTAATACGGATAGACTGACATATTTTATGCTTCTTGAAAAGTAAAAGCAGTGGTTCTAATAACTGTGATCATGGAGATGATCAAAGTTGACATGTGGACATTTGTTAGAAGAACATGTACATTAGAGACTTGCCATAAGAATCCTCACATGGATATTAAACCTATGTCAGTGAGGAATCTCTACATAGTAGTGGTGCAAGTATCCTTAGACTTGAGATCGCTAAAGTTATCTTAAATAGTGAGTGGTATACTTTAACTCCATAACAGCTTACCTTCATCAAGGGATGAACATGGTTAGGAGGTTGGTATATCATGATCCACTTAAAGATGGTTGAGTGATCAATAAAGTATTCACCATCCTAAATTTATTAAGGGAGTTTATCTCACATGTTCTATAATACCCTTATTTAGAGAATCTCTGGCCATAATAGAATGCCAAAATGGATGAGATCAACAAGGGGCATTTTAAGAACAAAGGTTAAATTATTAGAATAACTATATTTAGGTTTATATGAGTTGATGCAATCCATACTCAAAACCTAAATGGGATAAAGTAAGATGAAATCAGTAATTACACGGTAATTATTCTATGGAAAGGTTCACTTAGGTAATTATAATGCTTAGCTATATGCCTCTTATGATTTGTACATAAAAATGAGAATGAATATTAATTAAAGAATTATATAATGATTTGAAGAGTATAAATCATGCAATTCATTAATTGCAAATATGTATGTACTGCCAAGTGGACTAAAAACCCCAATATGTCACACACCTATAGGAAAAGGGCATTATGGTAAAATGGCAAATGTAATAATATTTAATATTGTTAGAGATAAAGCAAATAAAGAAAGAAATAATTAATTAAAAAAGTTTAATTAATTATTCATGCGCAAAAAACTCCACATAAAAGTCCGCTGAGCTTTTTATGCATGGTCTATAATAATGGATCAGACTGGTCTATTTTGATCTGGAATAAAATATTATTGTACTAAAGTATTATAGGACTAAAATAATAATATTGGATCATTTGTAGAAGTAATCTAAGGCCCATAATGAAATTCATCTACATAGAAGCCCACTAGGAGTAGCTTCTGCATAGAAAACTTATAGATGGTCTTAATTGCCTAATTCTTGGGCTAAATTATATTAAATATGATCTATAAGTGTTATGGAGCTGACATATTTAATTTGGTTAGATTTAGAATCTATTTGGGTAATTAAATTTAAGTCTGTACAAAAAAGCCCATTAACAAGGCTTCTATGCATGGCCCATTTAGAATAGGCCTAAACTGGATTTAATTAAGTAAAATTAATTAATTAAGAGTTAATTTTGAATTAACTCTCCATACATTTTTGAGTTCTAATCCATTAGAATTATGCTTTTAACTTGGAGTATAAAAGTAGTAATTCTGTGGAAGTTGAACAGAAGAACAACAGAAGAATCAGTTTCTTCCTCAATTTTGTCCTCTTGGCCAAATTTTCTCTCTCTAGTCATAAAGATTTTGGCTACCTCTAGTCACCCAAATCTTGGTTCATTTTGATCCTTCCCCGGTGTGGATTAGCATTGAAGGTGGTTTACGACAACCCTGTGTGAAGTAATCAACTGTTCAACAACATTCAAAGGTAATTTTCCTAATTACCTAGTTAAAACATGTAATTTCATGGCTAGATCCTATTTTCACCTTGTATGAGTGTGACCATAATAATTCTCAACAAAGTTAATTTGGATTTATGGACTTTAGGAACTGAAAAAACACTTATGATTAGAAGATTTATCATCATGGGATTTTTTTCTAGACTAAGGACCCCTTAGATTCTAGTTTCTACAGTTTGCCCCCATTTTTATGGGACTATAAACACGTGCAAGTGTGTAAAGAAGCATCAAAGTTCGGAAGAAGACACTTACCTTATCATGGAGTTTGCTACCTCCTACCAAACTAAGCGTTTGTCAAAGAGTAACATGTTTCGAGTTGGTGGCGAGTCCTATTGGGTTTTGTTTTTCCAGCTTCAGGTATCCTTCCCCCTTAGCGAGAAATTTTTTTCATCTTTGAGTACACTTCCCCCTCGCCAAGTGCTTTTTTTTCCTTTTTAGGTACAATTACCCTGATCAGAATGACTTAACTTTCTTCTTTTTTGTTCTTGAAAGGTTGTTTTAAGTTTCGAGTACACTTTTCACTAATAGATATTTCTTTTATCTCGGGGTATGCTCCCCCGATTTAGTGTTACTTCTAACTTCGGGTATGCTTCCCCTTCGTTAGGTGTGATGAGTTTTAGAAGCTTGTTCTGAGTTGGTTTGTATCTTGACTAGAAAGCTTTTTAGATTGCAATTGGTAGGTGCATGATCAAGGCATAATTTCTCATAAGAAACTTATCAGTTTGCCCCCTTGTATTAGGTTGCACATAGAAAAATATTGTATGAAATTCTTCATCTGAAGGTTGCCCCCCATTTAAAGGTTGCCCCATCTCTGAAGGTTGTTCTTTATAAGGAAATTTTAAGAATGATCTGAGTGTGCAATAATGCATAGCTTTTAGAAAAAAGCTTATAAGCTTGCCCCTACATTAGAGCATACGTGGATGACTATTGTATGAAATTCATCATTTAAAGGTTGCCTTTTATTCAAAGGTTACCCCTAGTTTGAAGGTTGCCCTTAAGTCCGAAGTGATGCAATCAACGTATAGCTTTTGGTAAAAAAGCTTACTAGCTTGCCCTTTGTATTGGAGTACGCTTACATGTGTGAAGATCATTGGAATCAATGAGACTAGCTTGCCCCTATGTCTGAAACTTATTGATCGCCTAGCTGGGTGAGTACACCTATGGCTTCTAAAAACTTCTCTTTCTTGGTGAGTTAATTCCAAAAATTGATGCTTGTGTGCATGTGTCAATCTCTTAGTTGTGGTTTGTTGGAGGTATCTATATGCAAAAGAATAAAGAGGTGTTAACATTGTCTCCTAGCATAAGGCTTGAATTACATACATGTGCTTGTAGGTTGGTTTGGTATGGAGAAGTGGCCTTCATTTCTAGCTCTTGCATCTCCAATTATAAGCAAGGTTAGAATGTCGCTGTTCATATGTGGCAGGTACTTTTAATACTCAAGCGACTGCCTATTAAGCCTAGAGACAAGCTAGATTATGAGCATTAGGTTACAATCACCCTTTATTTTGATCCCTTATCACTTGATGATTAACAAAGACCTATAAGATCTATTGGAGCAAGATGCATATGGTACATTGATGCGAGTGTTCATGTGTATTTGATGTGCATATGCAAGTTTGATTTTCATGCATGTGTGCTTGGTATGGTATGTATGCATGTATGTCTTGTATCCAAGTGTGCATGTGATGCATGTTGGATGTATATTTCTTATATCCATTAGATTCATTCATCTTTGTATGCATCTATGTCAGGTTGTGCATAGACCAACCATTAGTCTTCTCTTAAAATTTGTGGGCAAAGTTCTTTCTTGGAGAGACATTATTGAGTGATAGAGATGTGAACAAAGATGCCCTGTAACAACCCAAAAAGGGCTTGGTCGGAATCTGCATGGTAAGTCAGGGAAGTAAGGGTATTTTCGTAATTTGAGTTAGAGGAAAATTGGATAATAAGGAATTATTATTTAAGGAATTAATTAATTAAGTAATAAGTTAAGTGAAGGGAATGTTATGGTGCGCTTGTAGTGTATGGGAGTAGGATGTAAGTGGACTAAGAGTTTTTATTGAGTGGTTTCTTGTGTTTGGTGCCTTGGATGAAAAGTGAGTTATAAGAAATAATATGGTGTGAGTTGAGTGTAGTGCATTGGAGATATTTGTGTAAGAGAAGCTTGTGTGTGTTTAGTGTATGGTGCCAAGAGTGGATAAGTCAAAGTGGAAGGTTTGATTCTCTAGGATTGTGACAAGTGGCAAGGGTAGGTGAGCATTAATGGTAAAGTAGGAGAGAGGGAAGGGAGGGGCAGAATTTTTCCTAGCTTCCCGTGGAAGCTAGCTCTTTCTCTCTCTCTTTTCTTCTTCTTTCCCGTCCTCTCTCTCCCTCTTGATACCATTTTCTGCTCTCAACCTTTCCTCTTGTGTTTTCTTGGAGGTTTTGAGCTAAGTTCTTGAAGGATTGTAAGAGGTAAGTGGCTGGGTTTTCTTGGGGTTCTTTTCTTCTCCTCCTTCTTCGGTTTTGGTTGAGTTTTATAAGGTTTTGTTCTTGGGTTTTTGGAGTAATTGATTTGATTTGGTTTGTGCAATAATCAGAAGAGAGAAGGAAGAGCAAAGGTAAAGACAAGGTAGGATTGTGAAGAGCCGGTTTGAAGCTTCATTTCTAGGTTTGGGAGCCTAATTTGAGTGTGTTTGGGAGCTGTGTTTGTGGATTATGTTTTTCCCTATTTCTTCCTTGGATCAATTCTATCTTGTGATTGCATGTCATTAGTAACCTTGAGTGTTTTGTTTGGATGAATGCATGTTTAGATTAAATAGTGATTCTGAGTTTATTGTTAGTGATAAATGATGGTGCATGTGTATTTGAAAGCTTGATCATTTATGAAGAACGAATTGTGAGTTTGGTTTTGAGTGAATTCTTGATATATTGATGTTTGATTATTGCGTAAAATGTGTTTATATGGCTTTGAGAATGATGCGGTGATGTGCAGGAGGCTTGAGGTAAGTATTTGAATATATTGTTTGCATGTATGTAGGATTGTGTGTGAAAAGAGTAGGAAAAGTGCAGATTTTGGGCAATTCTGGGTTCTGTCGCGAGCACGACACTGTCGCGATCGCGACAGAATGCGGATTGGTCCCTTGTGGTTAGAGAGTCCTCTGTCGCGACCATGATAGAGAGCTCAGTAGCCGAGTCCCCCGCGCAAGCATGCTGCCGCGCGTGCGCGCGAGGGGAAAAAAACTGGTCTCTGTCGCGACTGCGACGTTATCGCGAGCGCGACAGAGTTCGGTTGCGTAAATCTGCCTAGCGTGCTTCGTCGCGAGCAGGCCTTCTGGCGCGAGCTTGCTAGGAGGTGCCCCGTGCTCTATCGCGAGCGCGACACTGTCGCGATCGCGATAGAGGCCCTTCCTGCTTGCCCTAGTTTCCGAATGTGTTCTTTTTGTTCTACTTTGCACGGTTTCTCACTATTGCATGGAATATGATTGTGCTTATAATCCATGATCTCATGGTATTAGTGTCTTAGTTATGCATTTATTTGATGTTAGAGTCGTGTGTCGAACCCTGCTTTGATTTTGTATTGTCGTGTTAGTGAATGTGTTGTCGAGCCTGGAGTGTCAAGGTATTGGATAATTAAGCATGCTTAAGAAGGGTTAGTGAGTGCAGCTGCCCGTGTCCGCCTCGTTTGGGCGAAGCGGTTGACCTCCGAGATGGTCATCTTCCGTGTAGTGATAAAATGTTTTGAGACTCCGGTCTCCCGCGCTACCTTCGGGTATAAAAACTATTTTGAGGCTTCGGTCTCCCGTGTAATGTTCCCGTATCCTCCACCATTGAATTCAGGCTATTGTTTGAGTATTGTGTAATTCTGGCTAGTGTAATGGTTTAGTACTTTCTTTTATTTCACTCTGGGTATTATATCTTTCTATTCTGATTCTCAGTGAATTGTGTATGTTAGTGGGTCTAGTGAAGTGTTTTGCTCATTGCGTGATCTTGATTATTGTATTTGCTTCATGCATTCTGTATGTTAATGCTTATTATCTTGTATAGTGTTCTGTTGTGTTGTTCCTCCCCACTAAGCGTTATCGCTTAGCACGGGTTCTTGTCCCGTGTAGGTGACAGGATTTTTGGGAGCTTGCTCGTGTTGCGCATCTGCAGGTCGGCCACATAGGAGTAGAGTTATTTTTGTTATCTTCTCCTGTAACTCTTTTGTATATGTATTACTCTTTTTGTAAAGCGACTTCTGTATGTTTATTCTTTTTTTTTTAAAGGAATTAAGATGTAATCTTTTGGATATTATATATATAAGTACGTTTTGACTTTTACGAGTTTATGTTTTGTCTTTATTTTTGTTATTGAATGCTTCCGCTTAGTGCATGTATTCTTGTATATATTTCTGTATGTCGTGAGTGAGCGTCGGGTAGCGCGCCCATCGGCGCCCTTCCAACGGGGGCGGCGGCAGGGGGCGTTACATGCCCCCACTCCTACTAAGGTGGTTTTGACCTTGAGGTTGGTACAGGCTATTGTAGAAACCTCTAAATAGCCTTCAGTGTTTTGGTCATATCTTGGCTTATAGACATTGAAATTGAGTGACTCTAGTTAGGAATAACACTTAATATATATATCTATAATTTTTTTTAAGAAACTTAATCCTAATATCGATATTAGGACCCTTAAAATTTGGTTTGAAAATGAAGGCTAGATTCTGCCCTTTGTTTGGAATAGCCTATATTGTTTTGAGTGTAACTCCTTCTATAGAGCCACAAATGACATGAATCAAAATTATATAAAAACTAAACTCATAATAGAGTAAATTTTATGGGTAGAATATAGCCAATTATGCCCCAAACAATCCTAGAAAATATATAAACATATAACAACAATTATGTCCCTAATAGGTACATAGGATTAGTTTGTGGTATTTTGGACATATCTCTCATTTTAGAAGTTTAAATGACTTGAATTTTTATCCATATGAAACTTAAGACATAGTAGAATAATTGTTTAGAAGGGAAATTAGCTTAAAAAGCCCATTTACACTGAGTTAAGTGACTTAAATTTCTGCCCCTTTTTTGACCTAAATATGGGCCTTTCTTACTATAATGTATTTGAATTTTACCCAAAATTTTTTGAATGTTTACGGCATTCATCCAACACATAATTAATGATAAATGATGACTAAAAATATACGTGATATGTTATAACACACTAAGATGTTCATTTGAATAAGGGTAAATACAAAGTGTGATATATTTTTATGTATTTATGATAACTATGAATACACGAACATGTTTATTTCTGCTATATGAACTTTGGAAATTATCTGATGTGTTTTGATGTTAAAAATAAAGCCTATTAGAGTTTTAGTTATGGGTAAATAGGCATGCCTAGTTTGTAGCTGCTTCTGTGATACTGCAGTGTCTGCTGATAAAGGGACTATATCTCTTCCATAGTCTGATTTGTGCTCCAACACTTCCTTAATACTATATCATTGAGGCTTAAGCCTCTTTTATTGAGACATAATTGGTATCTCTTGCTGATATCCATTAAGGAAATGGCAAGCAAATCTGTGATTGTTCTTATTTCTATTTATTTGTTCTGATATGATCTTATCGATTCAATATATGTTAACTGCTAGGCAAATGATTTCATTATTCTAGAAGGAAATATATATGGATATATAAACATTTATGGGATAATTATGATTAAAATTCTGCATGATTTATTTTATACTTGATTAATGCATTGCATATACGTGTCTGTAGGACGACTTCTGTAAGGGGTCATCATCATGCATTATTTTTCCCACTAAGTATTATTGCTTATCATGGTGGTTTTCCTATGTGTAGGTCGGGAAGCTAAGGATTAGCATTGGGACAATTGCAAAGCCAAAAAAGAAGAAGAATTTTTGTATCTTGTATTAATACTAGACTTTTTGTAATACAAATGAAATTATGCAATATTCATTATCATAGCTTGTAATTCTAAATGGGGAAGTTATGTAAAAATTTTATTATATTTATAAATGTATTACAAACATGAGTAAACATGTCATTAGTATGATGACAAATACTACATAATATGTATGATTGAGATATGTATCAAATCCTTATCCATCCTGCAAATTGCATTTTCTTTGATATGTTCTAGAACCTATTATGTTCGCTTGGTCATGCACTCACATATTGTAAGGCCCCAACTCATACTCTAGTTATTTTCGGACATACTTAGGGTATGAAAATGGTTGAATGTGTTTAATTAGTTGAATAAATGCATTGGGGGCATAATCGGTATTAATTGAAAAATTGAGGGTAAATTGGTCATTTTATACCTATCGTTTAAATTCCATATATTAAGAAATTGTGTATGTTAGTATATGATTAAAATGAAACTATAAGGTTAATGTATGATTAAGTAAAAGTTTAAGGATTAAAAGTGAGAAAAGAATAGCAACCAATCACATATTGACATCTACAAAATGTCTAGAAAAATGAAGAAGCGTGGAGGTAGCTCTTCATGGCTTATAAAAGCCATGAAGAATGGCTGATAAAGGGTTTAGAAACCCAAAATCCTCCTCTAAGCAAAGCTTCTTTCTCTCTCACTCAAAATCACACACCAAACCTCCATTAAATCTTCTCTAAGTATTCTCCAAGTGGAAAAGTATTTCTAGTGCAATTCTAAGTTAATAAGGTAAGTAATAAGTGTATTATTCTCCTTCTTCTCTTCCAATCTAGTAAAGATAGGAATTTTAGTTATATATTGATAAATGAGTTTATTGATGAAGTTAGAAGAAGAAGGAGGAGCTAAAGGCAAAGGAAAGAAGAAAAAAGGAGAAAAGAAGAGCAAAGTGAAGCAGGGACGGGAAAAAGGAAAAAGGTTTGAGAACTTTTTTTACTTTGTGTGCATTTGTTGATGAATGTTATTTGTTTTGAATGTATGTGGATGTTATATGGTGGATTGAGCTTGGTGGTGGTTGATGAATTGGCTGTTGTAGTGGAAAATGGCATGTAGAGTTGTAAGGGGAAACTCTGTCAAAGTTTCATTAGACCTTGTGTGAATGTTTTGCCTATAAGTTGAGTTATAAAACTCCAAATTGGATAATTCTAGTTGGAGGTGAAAGTTAATACCTATACGTATCAATATCTAGAGAAAACGGGACTTAAATCTAGCTTTAAGATCTTCAAAATGAGACTCGAAAGTGAATCAATAAATCTGCCTGGATAATAGGGGCAAATCTTGTTCCCAAGGTCATATCTCTTAGAATACAAGTCCAATTTGTGTGATTTTTATATCATTGTAAACTTAATTCATAGATGAACATTTGACTAAAGAGGATGCTTTTATAGGTGAAAAATCTTGCACAAGTGGAACCATAGAATCTGCCCTGTTGGGCTCTGTTTTAAAAGCCAATATAATAGTGGTGAGAATTTCCTAACTACCGTGTAACCTGTCTGACCACCATGTAAATGGCTTCTATCCTAACAATTTTGCTTTGTTTTAGACCCTCAAGGTGGTGAAGATTTCTTGACCACCGTGTGGAATGTCTGACCATAGTGTAAAATGCTTCTGGATTGCAAAATTTCAATCGTTGGTAATTCACACAATAATCAGGACTTTCTGACCACCATGTGGCACCCTATTTTCAGAATTTTAATATGTAAGTTTTTCACACTTTTTCATACACAAACTTTTTCAAAAACCTGTCAAACTTGTCAAACCCCTATTTTACATGGATTTTATATGATTATTCTAATAAAGACATTTGAATAACACAAAGATCATAGGATGGTGATTATAAAATGGTTTTAATTATTTGATTTCAGAAATGTCTTAATGTGCTTATGAGATAGCACTCTTAACATAGCATGAGTTTTGAATAGGTTTATTGTCTCAAGGGAAGTATAGAGCAAAGGTATATATGGTTCTAAACCTAAAATAATGGAATATGGGAAAGGAGTTGTGATGCTTTATACACCTGTCAGCGACCTCAATTAAAATCATCTGAACATGTTATAGCATGCGGTTGGGCAATATGCATTATCGTTATATGAACTGCATTTGCATTATCCTGCATACATGCATTAAATCAGCATCATCCTATCATTCATAACACACATCGGATTATGTGCATATGCCTCAATTGAAAAGAAGCTGACAAGGTGTATATTGAGTTTAATAGAGTTAGAGTAAATATGTTAAGAAAATATGATACGAATTAACTGTTAAGTGAAAGAGAGAGAGAGAGAGAGAGAGAGAGAGAGAGAGTTTAATAGGAACAACATGAAAGTATGATATGAAGAGATAGAAAGAAAAGAAACTGATATAGGACATAAATGTATACAAGTGTATGGAGGAATTATTTGAAATAGGTATGTAAAATGATTGTATTGTATTGAGGCATAAAATGACAGTTGAGATGGTGTACAATATATGGATTTCTGTCACTGGTGAATTTTGAGGATGGAAGTATTTTAAAGAGGAGGGAAATGTGAGGACCCAAAATACATCCTAGATGGATTTGTATATGTTTAGGGTGGAATAAGGATCGAAAATGCATAATCAGGTGGTTAAAATGGTTAAGTGTAGTAGAAGTGTAACAACTCGATTTATACCCTAGTAGAATTAGTGGTGTTAATTTCTGTATTTGTATGAGTTTAAGTATAATTAAGAACTTAATTGAATGGAATTATAAGTTGAAGGAAAGAAGAAAAGGATTTTAGGGACTTAAGGGAACATTTGCTGTGGATTTAAGAGTAAATTTGCATGTTAGTGGACATTTGGCCCATATGTGACAAGTGGCTTGTTGTGGTTTTGCCACATGGATGAGACATGCAATAAAAGGCTTGTTAGTGGGAAAATATGTCCCCAAGTTTAATTGCATGCAAATTTCTTCTTTTTTCTCTCTCTCTCTCTCTCTTGGTTTTCTTCTCTCCTTGGTTCTTTGGCTTGATTGATTTCTGCAATTTAAATTGGATTGAATAGTATTGATAAGGATTAAAAGTTAAGAAGTAAGTGTATTTGGATTTGTGTTCTGTTTCTACCCCTTTCTTGTGGATTATTGGTTTAGTATATTGGTTAAGATTGTGTTTTTGATTTGGAAATTGCAAGAAGCTGAGGCTAGAAGAAAGGAGAAGGGCAAGGACAAGGTCTGATTTTAGAAGTGTTTCGGCTGCTCTAAGAGGTTGGGATCGTGTTCCTTATAATTTGTGCATGGGTATTTGATTTGTGTATATTTGATGCATGTTGTGTTATGAGTTAGAATTGTGTATATGCATGTGTTATTAGTTTGAATATTGATGATTTAGATTCTGTTTTAAGCATATTGCTGGTAAGTATCCTTAGTGATGTATTTGTGAAGCATGTGTTCATGATTTGGTTACTCATGTTCTTCATTGGAAATTGGTGTATGATTATATGTTAATTATAGATTTAGAGCCTTGAAGTGTTATTGGTATATTGTACAATTAGTCCTAGAAAGTATACTTTTGAGTGTTATGGGATTAAGAGTGAGTATGCATGTGAAAGTTGTGATATGTGAGTTTTGGAACACATAGTTCTATTCTGTCGCGAGCGCGACAGAATGCATTTGGCGATGTAACGCCTCGTTTCCACCCTGGTAGTTTGAGCCTAGTGTGTGTGTGTGTGATCGTGTGTGTGTTCAAGTTTGGCATGTGTTATTTTGTGTATGTGTATGGTTTAATTTAAGTATTATGCCTTTATGGGGTTTTGCTTGGGTGTGAGAGTGTGTAAGGGAGTAGTATGCATGTAAGTGAGGTTTGGTTTGGGTGTATGTGAGAGGATGGTTATGGGGTGTGCCTTAGGATAGTCTTCCTATAGGAGGTTGCCATGTGGCAAGTGGGGGGAGTATTTATAGTGAGGAGAGAGGAGAGAGAATCAGCTTTTCCCTTCTCTTTTTCCTGTTTCCTCCCTTCTTTGTCGTTCTTCTTTTTCTTTCTTCTTCTTCTTCTTTGCTTCCTTCTTTTCTTGTAATCCTTACCCTCTAGTTGAAATTGTGGTGAGTCTTGGGTAATCCTAAGTTGATCTAGGTGAGTAATAGCTTATTGTTCTTCCTTATTCTCTTATTTCCTTCTAATTTGGTTAATTTGAGTTTTTGGGTATTTTTGGGGTTTGAGTTTTAAGCTTGTGTAATGGATATTTTTGGTTCAGAGACCCCTCCTAGAGAGCCCAAAGGCAAGGAAATAGCAAGTAGAAGCGGAGCCTGTGATTAGAGTTCAAGAATTCGAAGTTTGGGAATGTTTGTGGCTTTGATGTGTTTTTGTGTGATTTTGTGTTTTGTGGTTATTGTTGAAATTGATGGGGTGTATTATGGGTATTTGTATTTAATTCTTATGGGCATTGATTGTTTTGGGTTGAGATACATAATTGGTGAAGAGCTGAACTATAGCACGAGTTTGTATGAAATTCTATGAGAAATTGTTGGTTTGATAAATTCTAAAATTTCATCTTGTAAATTGTATGATTTGATGATGATAATTGGTTTAAAAGTTGAGTTTTAGGTTGTTTAAGATGTTGTGAATGACCTATTTGTATGGGGTTGTGTTTTGAAGCCAATTGGAGGTTTGGGTGAAGTTTGGAAGTGAAATTCTACAGGTTTTCGCGTAAGGGCTGGAAATCCAGACCCTGTCGCAAGCGCAACACTGTTGCAAGGTCGCGGCAAAGGTCGGTGATTGCAGCCTCCACATGTGGTGAGCGTGCGCTGCCGAGCGGCCGCAGCGAGAGCTCTCTGTCGCGAGCGCAACAGAGCGCTTAGCTGCCGAGCAGGTTTGGACAGTCTCCTATCGCGAGCGCGCGCCTGCACGCAAGCGCGACAGCAACTGTTGGCGGCTCACTATCACGAGTGCGATGACCATCGCAAGCACGACAGTGAGGTATGTTTTCATCCCCGCGCGAGCACGAGGACTGTCGCGATCGCGACCTGGGCCATATTTCACCTCTGTCGCAAGCGCGACACCTCCTAGCTTTAAAAAGTGAGTTTTCTTTTTATGCTTTTAATGTTTAATTTTCAGTCTTGTCATGCTTTTATAGTTATACATGGACAATTTTATGAATTATATGAATGCAATTAGATGAATTATGCTTGACTTAAGAAAGTCAATAAGTGGATAAATGGGCATGCCTATAGAGTTCAGTTAGCTGCAGCTATTCGTATGCGTTCTGGATCCTGATCAGGTCCCTGTTCGGATCCTCGCAATCCCTTTTTAAACTTGAATCTTGTTTAAGACCATGCAAAAGTGTTTGGAACAAAAAAAAAGAAAAGAATAATTTTGATACCCTCGGGTATCCATGCGTTTTGAAAGATTATGCATTACTCGCTATCCACTATTTTGAATAAGCAGGTTTATCTAAATTATGTGTTATAATTTAGTTCAGTATAAATGTTTGTATGGTGAAAAATATTGTTATCTTGAATATGATGAACTATTTTAAGTATTGATTTCAGTATGTGCTTTATGTATGTGATTTGTTCTAACGTCCACTGTGAGTGGTCGTTTTTCATTGTGTTTCCCCACTAAGCGTATTCGCTTAGCACGGGTGTTTCATCCGTGTAGGTGTGGAAGATGTTGGAGTTTTGGGCAGGGTGATCCGTTTCAGCAGGACCAACACAACTAGGAGAGAGATTTTTTAGTACAGGATTGTACTTTTTGTATATGTTTTATTTTAATGACTTTGTAATGATATAAACTCCACTTTTGTAATTTGATTTGGATATCAGATTTATTTTTGATCTTGTGCTACGGCACTTTTGTACTTTGATATGTAAAGACTATTATGTAAATTAATAATATTGTACTTTTGTTTTCAGCCTTTGTCTATTGTTTTAAGAATTTTATTTTGCCTCTTTGAATGTATATTTTGCTAATTTATTTGTTTTGTTTGGAGTTTTGCATGACAGCCCTCATCTATCTGGGTCCTTCTTCCTCCTCTAGGGATGAAGCTCCCTACGTATAGGTAAGGGGTGTTACAGGCGAGGTCTGCCTGCATGCATCGCCAGCCCTACCAAGCTCTCTCGCACATGGCCGAGCGATGTTGTGCTTGGTCGCGAGCCCGAACATCGTCGTGAGCGCGACAAAAGCCACTTTGGCATTCTGTCGTGAGAGCGATGAGGTTTGCGAGCGTGACAGCTGCGAGGTTTCTGTACTGTCGCGAGCGTGACACTGTCCAGTTTTGTGATTTTGAGTCTTTTGTGCTCATTTTTGTGTGTTATTGCATTGGTGCATGTTGTGCAAGTATAATGAAGGTTATATGTATGATATATAGGTATGAATTATATGCTTAGAGGATTATTCAGTTTATTCATGAAATGTTTTGATATGTAAATGTGAATAGATATTTGAACGTTGAGTTTATGTGTATAGTTGATAAGTTAAGCCTGATCGGTCAAGGTAGTGGATAGATAAGCATGCTTATTAAGGGCTAGATTTTTACAGCTGCTCGTGTCGACTCGTATGGGTTCAGTTTTAGACTTCATTCTTCTGTAATAAATCTTTTAGACTCCGATCTTCTGAAAACCTAGAATCCGGTCTTCTGATACTGCTCGCCAGTATTATGTTACCCGTATCCACCATCGTCATGATCTCAGGCTATATTTGTATTGTATATTCTGTGATAATTAAGTGAATTTGTATCATTTATATGTTCTGTTACTTCTATATGTTAGTAATTGTTATTGCTTCTGTATCTGTATAGACTTTGAGCAAGTTACCATTATGCTTATGCTATTTTTATGATAAGCTTCTCAATTTTGACGCAAGCACCTGTGTTATATGCATGTATATTGTATTTATTGTGACTTCTTTGGAAGTTCTTTGCTTCTGTTCATCTCCACTAAGAGTTATCACTTAGCACGGATGCTTTGTTTCTGTGTAGGTTTGCAGGTCCCGTTCTGAGTGAGAGTTCCCATCTGTTGGCCACTAGGAGTTGATGTATATCTTTTTGTATTGTTTATAGTATACTTTTTGTATAGGAGTCTTGTATAGTGTTTTGTATATGTAAGGAGTGCCATGTAATTCTGATATATGATGTAAAGATTTTGTTTATGTAAACATTAAGTTCAGCTATATAAGTTGGTGTTTTGAATTGAGATGTTTCTGTTTCCGCCATTGTATGTTGCTTCTGAATGCTTTTGCTTATAGTATGTTTGTTTACTCATGTATGATTTTTTCACCGTTGTTCATGCATGAGTATCCGTTTTTGTTGGTTTTTATTTGAGTGTATGTGTTTTGTTGTGTAGCATCCCGGTATTCCTCCCGAGGGGTATTGGGGGGTTACAAGAAGACATAACTGATATTAAGTGAAATTCTAAGGGTAATTTAGTAATTTGACAATTAGTGATTTAAACGCATAGATTGAGAAGCATTATATTCCAATGTCTAATTTAGGAATAATCATATGCTAATGTGTGAACAAATGAAAGAATAAGGACTAAAAAGAAAAAGGAAATATGGACCAATAGGGTGAGTACACCTAGCATATGTCTAGAAAATTAAAGAAAGAGGAAGAAAGTTGCATTGCTTATTGAAAGCATGAGGACTGGCTGAAATGGGTTTAGAAACTAGACATTCCCCTTCTTAAACACAGTTAAAATTTTCCACTTAAACTCACTACAAAAATCTGTTCAAAGTGATTCCTAAGAAGAGAATTAATTATAGTGCAATTATAAGCTAGAAAAGGTAAGGAAAATATTAGATTCTTCCTCTACTTCATCTTTAGTTTACTGGAGTTAGAAAATTATGGTTTGTGTGATTGTTAATATGAGTTTGTGATGGTATTTAGAACGAGAAGCAAACCAAAGAAAGGTGGAGGAAGAAAAATAGCAAAAGTGAAGGAAAAAAGGAGCATCAAATAAGGTTTGGGAACTTTACCTTTTTTATGCATATTTAGATGATGAATTGAAGTGGCTTTGTATATATGTTGATTTCTAAGTATTGAATTGAACATAATTATAATGGTTGAATTGTTTGGGATGGTTTAGAATGGTTTTATTAAGTTAGGGTTAAATTCCACCAAAGGAACCATCTGATCCCGAGACAGTATTGTGGTTATAAGTTGGCCTATAGATCTCTAAATTAGATGATTCTAATTGGAGATGAAAGTTAAGATCCATATCTATAAATGTTTAGAGAGACTAAGAATTGAATCTAGCTCTAAGACCCTTGAATTTAGGATTGAAAATGAAGTACTAAATCTGACTGGGCAATGGGAGCAGTTTCTGTTTCCAAGGCCATAACTCATAATAGAAAAGTCCAATTTGCATGATTGATATGTCATTGTAAACTTAACTTATAGATGAACATTTGATTAGAAGGAACTTTGGCTTAAAAATTATGTTTTTTAGGTCAAAAAGGCTAGACAAATCGAACAATGGATACTAACCTATTGTACCCTATTTTGGAAGGCAATCCAACAGGGTCACACGGGGGTTAGGAAATCCTAATCGCCATGTAAATGGCGACTAGATTGTTAAATTTCTTATAATTCATCCTACACAGCGGTCAAGAATTTTGGCCCCTCGTGTAGGTTTTCTAACCACCATTCTAAAATTGATTTTTGCATGTCATTTGGTTTACACATAGGTCAAAGATTTTTGCCCGCTGTGTAACCACCTGTGCCCACTGTGTAACTTGCAGTTTTCATCATTTAATTTGTGAACTTCTTTCCGTTATGAACCGTTTATAGTCCGAACTTTCTAAAACTTGTCTGATACTTTTCTAATAACCTGAGAAGAGTTTGTATACATGAATATTATTAAATATAATATGTTTATAATTAAGTAAATTATAATTAATATAAAAGTATATGAACTTAAGAGCACATGAATAATGAATGTATTTAGCTTTAAGGCAAATACTTGAATTATAGTGGCATATTGTTATTTGCTATCCTAGATGGTATGTACATAAAATTATGTGCATAATGACTGTATGATTTTGTTTATGAGCTCATCACTATATAGTGATACTTGAATGTCCTCTTGCATGATAAATCTATATATGTACCATTATGTGTGCAAGGTTATGGTGTAGTTATCACCAAATATGTGTGTGATAGGTGCCTAATTGATGCATTATTTAGTGTATGTTTGGTGTGAGATTAAGAAGTTAAGTATGTGAATATATGAATTTTTCATGTTATTTGTCCATTTTACGTGTGGTTTGTGTTTTGTAGTTAGTTTTGGGTGAAAAGGAGGAAAAGATGCATGAATTAGGAAGAAAAGCACGAGTTGTGTAGTTTAAATGGAAGTGCACGAGTCGTGAACCACAGCACGACTCGTGAAGGAAGAAGTGTAGCATGAAGTAGGTGCACGAGTTGAACAGCAAAAGAAGAAGCAAGGAGCACGAGTCTTGAAAGAGGGACACGACTTATGATGATGTGCAAGCAGTGAAAAAAGAAAAGAGCAAGAGAAGAAAAGGAGGCAGAGCACGAGATGTGAGCAAACGCACGACTCATGCAAGAGAACACGACTCGTGCAGGCAGAGCACGATTCGTGAAGATGCAAAGACAAAGCAGGGGAAAAGGAGAAAAGAAGAGGAAAGAAAGGGAGCCCCGTGTTCTGTTGCGAGCGCGACAGAAGTATCCGTTGGGCAGTTTCCTATGAAAAGTCACCTGAAGAGTCATAATTTTCCACCAATATTTGTAACTATTTGAGCAAAGAGACACAACTTTGGAACTCTATAAATATGTAACTCAACTGTAATTTTAGAGGATGATTATTAGAGGATTTTATTATGATTAATATATTGAGTTTTAACTAAATTTTTCTGTAAGTTTTGTAGTTAGAATTCAAAGTTAGATTTATGTTTTGAAGAAAAGGCAATTACAAGGAAGAAGACTACAACTGGTGAAGGGAAAAACGGTTGAGAGATCCCCTTATTCCATTTCTAATCTCTACTTTCTTCTTTGTAATTATTAAATGAATGTTGTTTAGAAACTTGAATACTATTGTTCTTTTCTATTACCATCTATTTTAGTAGTCTTTTAATGCAGAATCTATAAGTTAAAGTAAGATTCGAGAGACCGCTTTATCTGACATATAATAGAAATTCATTATCAATGCATGCTAGAGAGATCAGTATGTTGAGATAGTTGCTATAGGTTTTTGATTATTCTTAGAATATGTAATTGGAACCCTCTAATTCATTAATGAGAATTGTGAGTTAAAATTTTAATTGAATGTTTTAAGCATTCTAGTTCATGGTCGAGAGAGTGGACTAGAACTAATTTCCAACTTGGCTTGCTTAAGAGATTAAATTTATATTATAATGATAGAATCAAGTTTCATAATTGTTAATTCTTCATTATATCATTTGTCTTCTTTGATTAACATGAACTAGGTTTAATTAATTTATATGATAGAGTAGTTTAGATTTAACTTACAATTTAATGATCATTGTAAATAAGATTAAAATTGTGTAGTAATAGTGTGTAATATTTATCACATTCCTCGTGGGATCGACATCTTTTGTACTATAACCGGCACACCGTATACTTGCGGAATTAGCGCTTAGAAATATGCTAAAAAGTTTTTGGCGTCGTTGTCGGGGAGTGAATGATTATTTATTGCCATTATGAATCTTGATTTATGATTTTGGATTACAATATTTAATTAGTTTTGTTTTGTGTTGTTTTTACACGATTTGGTAGTTCAAGTCTATGCCGAGTACAAGAAGTTCTCAAGAAGAACTTGAACCGTTGAATCCTGAAATAGAGCGTTTTCTTTCATGTAACCAAAAATCCAACAAAAAGAAGAATAAGAATAAGAGACCTATTATGGGTGAAGATGAAAATCCACCAAGGCTAATGAACTTTGCTACGCCAGCATTAAGCGGGGCTTAACAAGGGGTGGTAAGACCTACGGTAAACTCTGACCAATTTGAAATAAAACCATCTCTTTTGCAAATGATTCAAAATAGCATTCAATTTTATGGTTTGGCAAATGAGGATCCCAATGCTCATTTGGCAAATTTCTTGGAAATTTGTGATACTTTTAAAATAAATGGAGTTTCGGCGAAAGCAATTAAGCTTAGGCTTTTTCCTTTCACTTTGAAAGATAAGGCAAAGGCTTGGTTGGATTCCCTAACTAGAAGATCTATTACCACTTGGGATCAATTGGCCCAAGTATTCTTATCTAAATACTTTCCTTTAGCCAAAACTGCAAAAATTATAAAAGATATCACAACCTTTGTGCAACATGATAATGAATCTTTGTATGAAGCTTGGGAGAGGTTCAAGGAATTGCAGAGAATGTGTCCTCACCACAACCTTCCAAGGGAGTTTCTTATGCAGACTTTCTACAATAGAGTGAACCCTACCACTAGAGGGACTATAGATGCTGCAGCCGGAGGTTCCCTTATGAGGAAAACTACGGAGGCTGCATTTGAGTGACTAGAAGAGATGTCTATGAATAATTGTATGTGGCCCACTAAAAGAGTAAAGGAGTTTAATAATTCTAATGCTATGGGGGTACATTCAATAGATTCTGTAGTAGCTTTGCAAGCCCAAGTTGAGGTATTGACACATAAGATTAATAGCCTAGGAATGGGGGGAAGTCCACCAAATGGATGCACTATGTGTGGTCAACAAGGTTATATTAGTGAGAATTGCAATTTAGGACTGACTAATAAGGTGGAACAAGTGAGCTTTATCCAAGGCCAAGGGCGTGGTAACCCTTATTCAAACACTTATAACCCTGGTTGGCGTAATCATCCAAATTTTTCATTGGGAAATAGTATCATTAACTAAAATAGAGGTGTAGGTTTCCAACAACCACAAGATAGGTTTGGAGCATTTGAAGGGAAAATTGATAAATTTATTGAGGAGATTAATTTCAAAATTAGCTCTCAAGATGAGAACCAAAAGAAGCTTGAGGCAAAAATTGATCAAATTACTAAAAATCATGCTTCATCCATTCATAATCTCGAGGTTCAATTGGGTCAACTTGCAAGTTCATTACCATCAAGAAGTATGGGGTGTCTTCCAAGCAATACAGAGAATAATCCTAGAGAGAACATAAAATCCTAGTATTTTATAGTCTTATTTCGATTGCTTCGTTAAGTTTTTGTTTTATATGTATGTTGTAGACACCGGGTCCCGAGGCGGTCCAAGATCAGGATTACCCGATGATAAAATAGAAGACCGATTTTCGGCAAGGAAGGTGAGAACCGATCGTTCCCTTGTCAAAGGTGTTTTTTTTCGGAAAATGATTAAAAAATATATTTTTTGGAAATTAAAATTAAAATGGAGCAAAATAAAATAAAAAATATTAATTTGGTGTCAAAATTAATATTTTAAAAAAAAAATATCGCGAAGGCCGCCTGCGGCAGCGCGGGGCTACCCCAGCGCGCAGGGGCGCCTGCGCGCGAGGCAGGCGCCTCGCGCGACGCCCCTGCGCGCAGAGGCGGGCGCCTCGCGCGACCCCCCTGCGCGCAGAGGCGGGCGCCTCGCGCGACCCCCCTGCGCGCAGAGGCGGGCGCCTCGCGCGCCCCCCCTGCGCGCAGAGGCGGGCGCCTCGCGCGACCCCCCTGCGCGCGAGGCAGGGGGCCTCGCGCGCGGCGCCCCCCTGCACGCGAGGCAGGCTGCCTCGCGCGCAGCCCCTACACGCGAGGCAGGCTGCCTGGCGCGAGGCAGCTGCCTGCCGCGCTCGGTGCGGGGGCACCACGCGCGCAGCAGGCTGCCTGCCGCGGGCCCTTGCCCTCTCCGCGCGACCTGGTCTTCGCCTGTCCGTTTTTTTCGCTGTTTTCAGTCTGAATTTTTTTTTTCAGTCTGACTTTTTCCATTGTTTCACCATTTTGTGATATTTTGGATTAACTAAAAATAATAGATTTTTTGTCTTTTGCCATTTTTGGCCAAGACAAGATTAAATAGAATTTTGCCCTCATTTTTGGGGAGAGGATGACAATTATTTTGGAGGGGCTCCTTTTCCTTTAAACTTTTTTTCTCTCCAGGGGCCATTCTCTTTAGCCACTATTTTTTCTCTTTTCTTAAGTTTTAAATCTTGATCTGCTCTTCAAAAAAAAAAATAGATAATCCATCTTATTGAGTGGTTTGGGTTAGGAAAATTAATTTCCTCTTGCTCAAATCATCCATCAAAAAATATTTTCATCATAGTATTTTCTTGATTTTATTTCCAAACATTAGATTTTACATTTTCTTCAAGTGTTCATCACCACAAATCCGACAAGGAAAATCGATCGGGACACCGTTTCCCCAATCTAAAAATTCTGAGGGTAAACATTCCTGGACTTGTTCTCTTTTATTTTTCTTGTACATTATCTATCGTTGTTAAAATTATTTTTGTTACTACTATCATGTCTATTATTTACTTTTAGCATTTTAATGTGTTAATATACTTCTTATTATTATTATTATTACTATTATTTTTGCTATGTCGTTGCCTCATTTGCATTAGTATATATATATTGTTGTTGTTTGCATTCTCACCATCCTATTATCACTATTATTACTATTATAGTGGTTGTTATTAACTTATTTCCCGTTTTCTACATCCTATTATTCTTATTATTATTATTATTATTATTATTATTATTATTTCTAGTTGATTATTCTGTTTTCACATCATTTGTCATTCATTATTATTATTATTTGCATTATTACCATCCCATTACTATCATTATTACTATATGGTTTTATTATGATTATTATATCTATTGTTCATCTTATTTAGTATCGTAGTGTTATTTACTGTCTATAATTTAACCTATTTTGTTGTATTACCATCGTCATAATTTTTATTATTGTTATTATTTCGCCTTCATTTGATTAATTTTTAGAATATTTGCTAATATATTTTCAATGCTAATTTTTGTATGAGTTTTAATTTGAGTCGGGCTATGTGAGCGCCCCGTGACTCCCCGGATGGGTCGCAACGCGTAGGCGGGTACTCCGGTTCGGTGAGATCTTTCTTAACCCTTTCTTTATGTCGTGTTATTTGTAAATATACATATTTTTATTCATGCACGCGTGCGATAAAAAATCACAAAAATATTTCTATAACTAAATTGGCATTTTCACTAATAAAATCGGGACCAATGTCCCTTATTTTAGCCCGACAACAAAAATGTCACAATTAAAATGAAGAGTCAACTTTTCTACAAAAATGGGATCACTCATCCCGGTTTTTCAATTCAAGCAATCAAAAATGACTCTTCGAACCCTCTTCAAATTAATACGAAGGAACCAATGTTCCTAAATTTCGAACAAGTGCGAAGGAACCAATGTTCCTCAAATAATATCCCGATTTATGTATGTTCTTTTATTTTAATCTTGGGTGAGTGTTTTAAATTCAAGTTCATTTCTTTTTGGGCCCTTATAATTAATTTTGGGGCAACTTTATTTATCTTTTGGGGATTGTATTCCGTCCCACTTACATCTTTAATCTCCTTTTATTGGGGTTGTATTCTGCCCCTATTTTTATTGTAATTGCGTGCTTGCGTGTTTACCGCTTTCATTTATTGCTTTCTTTATTTACTTCATTTATCGCTTTTATTTATTTTCTTTACGTGCTTCCAATGCGCTATTTAATTAAATGCATCGCTCGTGTGAGATGAGAGATATAATTTTAAGAAATTAAAAACCCATTTATAATTAACCAAAGCATAAATAAGAGGGAAGTTCCGGACACCATATCTCTGGTTTAGACCAATAGAGGTGAGAAACCTCTTCCCAATTTCCTTGCAAATTGGGTGGCGACTCCAAATACCTCAAAGGTGCCTTTAGGCGTCAATAGGCTAGGTTGTTCTCCCCAATGTTCTATTGGGAGGAACAAACCGATGATGTCTCATGGCGCCCATGATCCAAAAGACGCGAACCTCCATACCTCGAATCCTAAAGCGGATTCACGAGAGGGCCCTTGCTGGGTGGTTCGGGTTCGGCGCGCGTCACAGTGGCGACTCCGCTGGGGACTTGTGTTTGAGACTTCACTCCGAAAGTTCTTTGGTTAAAATTTATAACTTGGTTTTTGAAACTTAAAATTCTATCTCTTTTCGAAAATTGCATCATATCATTTTAGAGCCTTAGACTTACGCTAGTTGGTCCCTATCTTGCCCCGGTGCGTTCCCGAAGCACGACCCTACTTTCACTCATTGTAGGGAAGCATTAAGGATAATCACCAGCCCAAGCCTTGTACCTTTTGGTATATAAAAATGGAGACCCGATCGGTCGTTATGCTCGTGATGAGCTAGACCTGTTGGCGCGGACCATGCTTGGGTAGCCCTAAAAGTTTCATCACCTTGACTAAAGCTCATGTACTGGCAAGTAGAAACTTCCCCTAGGCGGTATGTTCCTTAATATGATGATTGTGACATGGGCCATCGCGTATTAAACAAAATCAAGCGAGTGAAGTGGTCTTTTATCAAAGGCTTTCATGCCCCGGTGAGCCCACCTTAACTTGATCGAATTGTCCAAATACTTAATGGCCAAAACCCATACGAATGCGCATTAGATTAAGACTGTTATGCTGCCGGTTTTCCACCGTGCACTATACGTGTCTGATGGGTTCCCTGTTAACCCTCGGATGAAGCCCACCTAGGAAAGAGACCGCACAACCCCGTGTGTGGGAGTGATAAGGTTGGAAGGATCTACCTGTTTGCATGTGGTTGTAAATGCTGCACGTCATGCTCATGCATCACATGTCATCCATGCATCATTCTAACCCCTTTGATTTTTCAGCCATCATACACCATTCACCTGGAAGGTTCTGAGGTCCTCATAGCTATCTGAAGAGTAAGCAGAATTCGAAGTGGTTGGCAGAAATATGCCGTCTTAGTCAGAGCATCCATAGACATTGGGAATGGCTGGTCCTTCGCGACAGATTGAAGAGGCCCGTGTTATGATTGCCCAAGAACTAGATGAAAAGTTTGAAAAACTTGAAGGGAGGTTGTCAGCCACAATTAAGGAAAGGTTGGACGCCGCGGCACTAATTCTTCAAGCTCAAGTCACTGCAGCTGCACTTAACCGATTTGAGCTAGCCACGACCAAAAAGGAGTGTGAGATGATGGCTGTAATGTCTCAATTCGCTCTTGAGCCTAGGGGCGAGATGACACCCAACTCACTGATCGAGCAAGTGGAAAGAGGGAAAGGACTAGGGGCCTTACAGCCGATGGGTCCTCTCAATCCCGCAAACACTAAAAAGAGATTAGCTGATCTTGAGGAGGAGATCATGAGGTCCAAGCTTGCAACTACTCGGACACCTCCTAATGGGGCCGTTACTAGCCCTGCAAGTCTCGGGATTGGTTACTATGGTGACAACAGAGGTACAAAAAGGATGGGGAAAGCGCCAATGGTTGAGATGGCTCAGAGGCATTACTCTAATTTAGGCAGACCTTTGTCTTGGGTTCTGGAAAGGCTGATGAAAAAGGGGGTGTTACAACCATTGTCGTCCAAGCTGGCAAAGACCTGGGGGCAGCCCGGGCACAAGGAAGGCGAGTACTGCGCCTACCACCAACACACTGGCCATATGACGGATAATTGTGCTAGGCTGAGGCACGAGATTCAGGATCTGATCGATAGCAACCGGATCACAGATCCTGAATGCTGCCAGGATAGTCACGGGAGCTTAAGTTTTACAGTGGACGATAGAGAAGGTTTTAGAGCCACAAGGACCCCGACCTTCGGAATGACTCAGAGTCACTATGCCATACTGAAAAAACCCCTGTCCAAGCACTTCGCCCATTTTGTCAGTAAGGGGAAAATACAGTCAATGCCGACCCAACCTGCCAGGGGCCAAGGGCGCCCCAATCACCAAGCAGATCTGTATTGTGCCTACCATCAGCGTACCGGGCACGAGACTGACGAGTGCCGAATTCTGAGGAGGCAAATTCTACACTTAATTGATGAGGAGCTGAGAAGTGAGGAGAATGGTTCCCAAAAGTGATAATAGGCCGTCGACTGCAGCGTCCGTGTTGGCAAGAGAAGAAGGAAGAAGCCATTTAGATGTTCCTTTTTATTTCTGAACTATTTAATGATGACAGTTTTAATTATAGTTTTCTTGAATGAAATGCATGGTTTTGCTATCTTGTGTGATGTTTCTTATGATTTCATTATGCATAATCATGGCACATTTACATTTGACATTGGTTCAACTAATGCCATTCCATTCAATCTCGGAACTTTGGGAGAACCCAAAGAAAATCTTGATAGCATCTGTTATGACTCCTGAAGTGAGATAAAAACTTGAGAGATAAAAAAAAAAAAAAAAAAAGCCTTTGCCCGGATCTGTTATGACATGCTGAAAATTGATAAGGACATTCTTGAGATTAATACTACTTCCACGAGCCAACATGACGACGAACCGAATGTTGAAAGCCATTTCTTTGCACTCCCACGACATCTGGGATGCATATGATGCCACAAAATAAGATCAAGCTTCGAAAGCTGCATCAGGAGTTACGCGAATGAGACTCAAGCCCTTCACGAAGAAAACATAACTCACCAGATACAACTTATCAGAACCAAACAACGTGAACACTTTCCTCTCAACCATTTGAAATGTGCACACCTCAAAACCAATTATAACCGACCCTTGTAGCCAAATTCCTTGCTAAAACTATATGCCCGACTAGATTGAGCAACATGGTCCCAGTGGTTAAGATAAAAAGTGCACGTATGTGTAAAATTGAGGACTTGAGCAAAGCTTGTAAAAAAAAAAAAAATTTGGGTTGCAAAAAAAAAAATAAAAAAAAAACTTAAATTAAAAAAAAAATCAAAAAAATTAAATAAATAAAAAAAAAAGAAGATAGAAGAAAAGAGAGAATTGATCAGGGGGCAAGGGAATACTATTTGAAGAAAAGCTTCGCTCAAATCCTGTTGATCTACACATGCCTGCACATTGTCATTCTTCTTAGCTACTGAAAAGGATCTAAAAGGCTAACCCACAAACCATCCACCCAATCCCAGCCGTCGAAAACCATTTCGAAAGTTCGAACCACCAAAACCGATAAAAGTACCCCAGGTCATCCAGGCCCAACTTATCACCCTATTTCAGCCATTGAAAGGCCATTCCAGGGTTGACCCACCAAAGCCAATAAAGGCCAAACGCGAAACTTCATATTCAAACCCCAAATAAGGAACCCATCACCTCGACCAGTCTGCATAAGGGCTAAGACCAAGACTTTGATACCAAGGGGAGCCACTCTCAGAAGCAGCAATCCCCCTGGCAGATGAAGATGACAGCGAATTCAACCAATGCTGACAAACTGAAGGAGGGTCCATGGCGAAGGCTTAAAAAAAAATAAAAAAAATAAAGGAGAGAAAATATTCAATCAAGAAAACCCGCGAGGGCTGATTGGAAACAGGAGTCTGATGCTTACAAGGTCCACTCCGAGATTAGATGTAATTTTTGCATTCTGAATCCATGTTAAATGGTGATTATGTATAGAGAAATCGTGCTGAAATGCACACAGTTTTATGCAAATACATAAAGCAAAAGCAGTTCAACTCATCATTTCCTAGTTCTTTTATAAAAAGTAAAATCTAAGTGGCTACTCTACTCCTGCTCTCGCCAGCCAGATGCCTAAGTTGTCGTGTCCCGTTGTCAGGTGCCGGACTGAGTATCCATCTTTTGCACTCACCAGTAGAAGTTACAGAATGGGTACCGAAAGGGGTATGACAGTTTTCGCCGGCGGTTGGCTCCAAAGATCCTGATAGCGAGAGGTAAAGGTTGCAGAAAGGATTCCTCCCCGGAACAATAATGGGTCCCTAGCTGGGTCCTGGGTCATCCCGAGCTGACGAGCACGTCGGGCAATGATACAAAAAGTAGCTTGACAAAGCCCGCACAGGAGAACACACCCCGAAAATCCGTCGATGACTGCATCTGATATCTCACTGAATCTAGCAATGCCCTCGTTGTTAGGGAAGATGGGAAGATGGCTAATACTGCTGCAGGAATTTGATGTGGAGTATGTCACGAGAAAGACCATCAAAGGTCGGACAGTTGCGCAGTTTCTTGCCGACCATCCAATTGAAGCAGACCAGCTAGAATATGAATTCCCCGACAAACATGTGGTGGCCATCACCGTACAGAAGTGGCAGATGTATTTTGATGGGGCAGTAAATAACGAAGGGGCTGGGACAGAAGTAATTCTAGCAACCCCAGATGGGGAGAAGCTCCCCTTAGCTAAGAAACTGAAATATAAAGCCACAAATAACGAAGCTGAGTGCGAAGCCTGCATCTTTGGGTTAGAAGCACTCTCAGCCATGGGGGCAAAAGTAGTAGAGGTCTTTGGGGACTCGTCCTTAGTAATCCACCAAGTCAGGGGTGAATGGACCGTTAAAGAAGAGCGGCTGTTGCCATATGTGAGGTGTTTAAAAGAACTAAGTGGCCAGTTTGGAGTCGGCACTTTTAACTACGTGCCCCGAGATGAGAACCAATTGGCAGATGCCTTAGCCACCTTGGCATCCATGTCGGATAACCCCAAGGGAATAGCCATGAGGCCTGTGCACATTTCTAGTGCAGACAAGCCATACTTTGAGACTGAATGAGTTGGGGATGTTAAGACTACGGACGAAAAGCCATGGTACTATGATGTCCAGAATTATTTGGAAAGGGCGGTATTCCCAGAAGAAGCCACTGAAAAGACTAGAGGATGATTCGCAAGTTGTCCACTCAGTTCATCAGCGTAAACGGTGTGCTGTACAAGAGACAGGCCGATGGCATACAACTAAGATGCTTAGATGGTAAAGAAGCCAAAAGGGTTATGGAGGAAACTCATGCAGTGGTCTGCGGGGCCTATATGAATGGTCTGGCCCTAGCAAAGAAAATAATGCGGCAAGGATTCTTCTGGCTGACAATGCAGTACAGCTCTAAATATGTGAAGGAGTGCCAATTATGCCAACAATATGCTAATCTGAGACACCTTCCAGTTTCGGAATTGTGTAACCTGACATCTCCATGGTCGTTCGCAGCATGGGGAATTGACATTATAGGAGAAGTACACCTGACAGCCTCCGATGGACACCGATTTATTGTGGTTGCTATCGATTATTTCACCAAATAGCTTGAGGCTGAATCCTTTAAGAAGTTGGGCGCTCGGGAAATGGCCGAGTTCATCGAGCGACATTTGATCTGTAGGTACGGGCTCCCGCATCACATCGTGTCAGATAATGGGGACAGTTCTAAGCTGAGACTAAGCAGATGCTCAAGAGGTACGCCATCCAACACCATAAGTCCTCTCCATACCGACCGCAGGCTGACGGAGCAGTCTAGGCTGCTAGTAAGAACGTCAAGAAAATATTGGCTAATATGGTGCAAACCTATAGAGACTGGGCAGAGAAATTGCCATTTGCACTTTGGGGCTACAGGACCACTGCCAGAGCATCTACAGGGGCTACCCCTTTCTCCTTGGTTTACGGGACGGAAGCAGTCCTACCGATAGAAATAGAACTCCAGTCATTAAGGGTGGTAACAGAAGCTCAGCTACCCGAAGCCGAATGGGCCCAGCGGCGGCTATTACAGTTGAACCTATTGGACGAAGGTAGGATGCGGGCATACTACCACAACCAGATCTACCAGAAAAGGCTAGCTCGCTCATTTGGGAAGAAAGTAAGAAAACACCCATTGAAGGAAGGAGACCTAGTCTTTAAACAGATGAGGCCGGGGGTTCCGGACTTTCGAGGCGAGTTTAGGCCCACTTGGGAAGGACCCTTCATTCTGAAGAAGCTTTTGTCTAAAGGGGCTGCGATCCTGACAGATAGTGATGGGAACGAATTCAGGAAGCCGGTCCACGTCGACAGATTGAAAAGATTCCGTGGCAAAAAAAAAAAGGCCGTTAGAGATGAAAACCGTGACTGGCGCTCTAAGCAAAAGTTAGGCCAAAGGGCAGGGTGAAAACCTGGGAACAGGCAGTCTGCCCTACAAAAAAATTAAATAAATAAAAGCCGCTGGATTGGGTTGGATCCATTCCAGGCAAAAAATAAGGCACAGGGTTATGTGAAAATCCGACAAGGACGCATCTCCCGCTAAGAAAAGCTAGTGTGAAAATCCACGAGGGACGCACTACCTTTAAAACAATGACGCTTGGAGTGATAAGGCAGCATTACCTTGGGCAACCTCTTTCAAGCAAAGACACACATCGGGCAATCCTCCCTGAAGAATTATGAGTCAGAGTCCATAAAGCAGGACATCGCTTACAGACGCTTGGGGGCATGAGCGACCACACGGGGCCATGAGTCGCTTCGGCAGAAGTTATCGCACCTCGACCCCTAAACCACTCAGATGAATGGTGTCACCTGCATCCTGCATGACATATGCATATGCACGTGCATAACTTACCCTTGCATACAAGTTTGTTGTTTCTGCAGGAAAGTCTGGCGCCTTCACACACCGACAAGCTGGTGTTTATCAGTCGCTCAGCCGTGGTTTCACACACCGATAAGCTGGTGTTTCATCAACCACGTCCTACAAAGTCTGACGCCTTCACACACCGACAAGCTGGTGTTTATCAGTCGCTCAGCCGTGGTTTCACACACCGACAAGCTGGTGTTCTGTCAATCACGTTCTTCAAAGTCTGGCGCCTTCACACACCGACAAGCTGGTGTTTATCAGTCGCTCAGCCGTGGTTTCACATGCCGACAAGCTGGTGTTTCATCAATCACGTCCTACAAAGTCTGGCGCCTTCACACACCGACAAGCTGGTGTTTATCAGTCGCTCAGCCGTGGTTTCACATGCCGACAAGCTGGTGTTTCATCAACCACGTCCTACAAAGTCTGACGCCTTCACACACCGACAAGCTGGTGTTTATCAGTCGCTCAGCCGTGGTTTCACACACCGACAAGCTGGTGTTCTGTCAATCACGTTCTTCAAAGTCTGGCGCCTTCACACACCGACAAGCTGGTGTTTATCAGTCGCTCAGTCGTGGTTTCACATGCCGACAAGCTGGTGTTTCATCAATCACGTCCTATAAAGTCTGGCGCCTTCACACACCGACAAGCTGGTGTTTATCAGTCGCTCAGCCGTGGTTTCACATGCCGACAAGCTGGTGTTTCATCAATCACGTCCTACAAAGTCTGGCGCCTTCACACACCGATAAGCTGGTGTTTATCAGTCGCTCAGCCGTGGTTTCACACACCGACAAGCTGGTGTTCTATCAATCACGATCTTCCAAGTCTGGCGCCTTCACACACCGACAAGCTGGTGTTTATCAGTCGCTCAGCCGTGGTTTCACACGCCGACAAGCTGGTGTTCTATCAATCACGTTCTTCAAAGTCTGGCGCCTTCACACACCGACAAGCTGGTGTTTATCAGTCGCTCAGCCGTGGTTTCACACACCGACAAGCTGGTGTTCTATCAATCGCGTTCTTCAAAGTCTGGCGCCTTCACACACCGATAAGCTGGTGTTTATCAGTCGCTCAGCCGTGGTTTCACACACCGACAAGCTGGTGTTCTATCAATTGCGTTCTTCAAAGTCTGGCGCCTTCACACACCGACAAGCTGGTGTTTATCAGTCGCTCAGCCGTGGTTTCACACACCGACAAGCTGGTGTTCTATCAATCGCGTTCTTCAAAGTCTGGCGCCTTCACACACCGACAAGCTGGTGTTTATCAGTCGCTCAGCCATGGTTTCACGTCGACAAGCTGACGTTCCTCAATCATGTGACCAGTAGTAATCCTATGATGCCGACAAGCTGGCAAGACCGAGTTCCGAACAGCGACCGCCTCAGGTACGCATCTCTTCCATTCTTTTCTGAATTTTGGCTCACTTAGGCACCTAGGTTCTAAGTTCCCCAAAATTGGGGGCAACTGTAGACACCGGGTCCCGAGGCGGTCCAAGATCAGGATTACCCGATGATAAAATAGAAGACCGATTTTCGGCAAGGAAGGTGAGAACCGATCGTTCCCTTGTCAAAGGTGTTTTTTTTCGAAAAATGATTAAAAAATATATTTTTTGGAAATTAAAATTAAAATGGAGCAAAATAAAATAAAAAAATATTAATTTGGTGTCAAAATTAATATTTTAAAAAAAAATAAAAAAAAATCGCGAAGGCCGCCTGCGGCAGCGCGGGGCTGCCTGCACGGCAGGCTGCCCCAGCGCGCAGGGGCGCCTGCGCGCGAGGCAGGCGCCTCGCGCGACGCCCCTGCGCGCAGAGGCGGGCGCCTCGCGCGACGCCCCTGCGCGCAGAGGCGGGCGCCTCGCGCGACCCCCCTGCGCGCGAGGCAGGGGGCCTCGCGCACAGCCCCTGCGCGCGAGGTGGGGGGCGTCGCGCGCCCCCCTGCACGCGAGGCAGGCTGCCTCGCGCGCAGCCCCTGCGCGCGAGGCAGCTGCCTGCCGCGCGCGGTGCGGGGGCACCACGCGCGCAGCAGGCTGCCTGCCGCGCGCCCTTGCCCTCTCCGCGCGACCTGGTCTTCGCCTGTCCGTTTTTTTCGCTGTTTTCAGTCTGAATTTTTTTTTTCAGTCTGACTTTTTCCATTGTTTCACCATTTTGTGATATTTTGGATTAACTAAAAATAAAATATTTTTTGTCTTTTGCCATTTTTGGCCAAGACAAGATTAAATAGAATTTTGCCCTCATTTTTGGGGAGAGGACGACAATTATTTTGGAGGGGCTCCTTTTCCTTTAAACTTTTTTTCTCTCCAGGGGCCATTCTCTTTAGCCACTATTTTTTCTCTTTTCTTAAGTTTTAAATCTTGATCTGCTCTTCAAAAAAAAATAGATAATCCATCTTATTGAGTGGTTTGGGTTAGGAAAATTAATTTCCTCTTGCTCAAATCATCCATCAAAAAATATTTTCATCAAAGTATTTTCTTGATTTTATTTCCAAACATTAGATTTTACATTTTCTTCAAGTGTTCATCACCACAAATCCGACAAGGAAAATCGATCGGGACACCGTTTCCCCAATCTAAAAATTCTGAGGGTAAACATTCCTGGACTTGTTCTCTTTTATTTTTCTTGTACATTATCTATCGTTGTTAAAATTATTTTTGTTACTATTATCATGTCTATTATTTACTTTTAGCATTTTAATGTGTTAATATACTTCTTATTATTATTATTATTACTATTATTTTTGCTATGTCGTTGCCTCATTTGCATTAGTATATATATATTGTTGTTGTTTGCATTCTCACCATCCTATTATCACTATTATTACTATTATAGTGGTTGTTATTAACTTATTTCCCGTTTTCTACATCCTATTATTATTCTTATTATTATTATTATTATTATTATTATTATTATTTCTAGTTGATTATTCTGTTTTCACATCATTTGTCATTCATTATTATTATTATTTGCATTATTACCATCCCATTACTATCATTATTACTATATGGTTTTATTATGATTATTATATCTATTGTTCATCTTATTTAGTGTCGTAGTGTTATTTACTGTCTATAATTTAACCTATTTTGTTGTATTACCATCGTCATAATTTTTATTATTGTTATTATTTCGCCTTCATTTGATTAATTTTTAGAATATTTGCTAATATATTTTCAATGCTAATTTTTGTATGAGTTTTAATTTGAGTCGGGCTATGTGAGCGCCCCGTGACTCCCCGGATGGGTCGCAACGCGTAGGCGGGTACTCCGGTTCGGTGAGATCTTTCTTAACCCTTTCTTTATGTCGTGTTATTTATAAATATACATATTTTTATTCATGCACGCGTGCGATAAAAAATCACAAAAATATTTCTATAACTAAATTGGCATTTTCACTAATAAAATCGGGACCAATGTCCCTTATTTTAGCCCGACAACAAAAATGTCACAATTAAAATGAAGAGTCAACTTTTCTACAAAAATGGGATCACTCATCCCGGTTTTTCAATTCAAGCAATCAAAAATGACTCTTCGAACCCTCTTCAAATTAATACGAAGGAACCAATGTTCCTAAATTTCGAACAAGTGCGAAGGAACCAATGTTCCTCAAATAATATCCCGATTTATGTATGTTCTTTTATTTTAATCTTGGGTGAGTGTTTTAAATTCAAGTTCATTTCTTTTTGGGCCCTTATAATTAATTTTGGGGCAACTTTATTTATCTTTTGGGGATTGTATTCCGTCCCACTTACATCTTTAATCTCCTTTTATTGGGGTTGTATTCTGCCCCTATTTTTATTGTAATTGCGTGCTTGCGTGTTTACCGCTTTCATTTATTGCTTTCTTTATTTACTTCATTTATCGCTTTTATTTATTTTCTTTACGTGCTTCCAATGCGCTATTTAATTAAATGCATCGCTCGTGTGAGATGAGAGATATAATTTTAAGAAATTAAAAACCCATTTATAATTAACCAAAGCATAAATAAGAGGGAAGTTCCGGACACCATATCTCTGGTTTAGACCAATAGAGGTGAGAAACCTCTTCCCAATTTCCTTGCAAATTGGGTGGCGACTCCAAATACCTCAAAGGTGCCTTTAGGCGTCAATAGGCTAGGTTGTTCTCCCCAATGTTCTATTGGGAGGAACAAACCGATGATGTCTCATGGTGCCCATGATCCAAAAGACGCGAACCTCCATACCTCGAATCCTAAAGCGGATTCACGAGAGGGCCCTTGCTGGGTGGTTCGGGTTCGGCGCGCGTCATAGTGGCGACTCCGCTGGGGACTTGTGTTTGAGACTTCACTCCGAAAGTGCTTTGGTTAAAATTTATAACTTGGTTTTTGAAACTTAAAATTCTATCTCTTTTCGAAAATTGCATCATATCATTTTAGAGCCTTAGACTTACGCTAGTTGGTCCCTATCTTGCCCCGGTGCGTTCCCGAAGCACGACCCTACTTTCACTCATTGTAGGGAAGCGTTAAGGATAATCACCAGCCCAAGCCTTGTACCTTTTGGTATATAAAAATGGAGACCCGATCGGTCGTTATGCTCGTGATGAGCTAGACCTGTTGGCGCGGACCATGCTTGGGTAGCCCTAAAAGTTTCATCACCTTGACTAAAGCTCATGTACTGGCAAGTAGAAACTTCCCCTAGGCGGTATGTTCCTTAATATGATGCTTGTGACATGGGCCATCGCGTATTAAACAAAATCAAGCGAGTGAAGTGGTCTTTTATCAAAGGCTTTCATGCCCCGGTGAGCCCACCTTAACTTGATCGAATTGTCCAAATACGTAATGGCCAAAACCCATACGAATGCGCATTAGATTAAGACTGTTATGCTGCCGGTTTTCCACCGTGCACTATACGTGTCTGATGGGTTCCCTGTTAACCCTCGGATGAAGCCCACCTAGGAAAGAGACCGCACAACCCCGTGTGTGGGAGTGATAAGGTTGGAAGGATCTACCTGTCTGCATGTGGTTGTAAATGCTGCACGTCATGCTCATGCATCACATGTCATCCATGCATTATTCTAACCCCTTTGATTTTTCAGCCATCATACACCATTCACCTGGAAGGTTCTGAGGTCCTCATAGCTATCTGAAGAGTAAGCAGAATTCGAAGTGGTTGGCAGAAATATGCCGTCTTAGTCAGAGCATCCATAGACATTGTGAATGGCTGGTCCTTCGCGACAGATTGAAGAGGCCCGTGTCATGATTGCCCAAGAACTAGATGAAAAGTTTGAAAAACTTGAAGGGAGGTTGTCAGCCACAATTAAGGAAAGGTTGGACGCCGCGGCACTAATTCTTCAAGCTCAAGTCACTGCAGCTGCACTTAACCGATTTGAGCTAGCCACGACCAAAAAGGAGTGTGAGATGATGGCTGTAATGTCTCAATTCGCTCTTGAGCCTAGGGGCGAGATGACACCCAACTCACTGATCGAGCAAGTGGAAAGAGGGAAAGGACTAGGGCCCTTACAGCCGATGGGTCCTCTCAATCCCGCAAACACTAAAAAGAGATTAGCTGATCTTGAGGAGGAGATCATGAGGTCCAAGCTTGCAACTACCCGGACACCTCCTAATGGGGCCGTTACTAGCCCTGCAAGTCTCGGGATTGGTTACTATGGTGACAACAGAGGTACAAAAAGGATGGGGAAAGCGCCAATGGTTGAGATGGCTCAGAGGCATTACTCTAATTTAGGCAGACCTTTGTCTTGGGTTCTGGAAAGGCTGATGAAAAAGGGGGTGTTACAACCATTGCCGTCCAAGCTGGCAAAGACCTGGGGGCAGCCCGGGCACAAGGAAGGCGAGTACTGCGCCTACCACCAACACACTGGCCATATGACGGATAATTGTGCTAGGCTGAGGCACGAGATTCAGGATCTGATCGATAGCAACCGGATCACAGATCCTGAATGCTGCCAGGATAGTCACGGGAGCTTAAGTTTTACAGTGGACGATAGAGAAGGTTTTAGAGCCACAAGGACCCCGACCTTCGGAATGACTCAGAGTCACTATGCCATACTGAAAAAACCCCTGTCCAAGCACTTCGCCCATTTTGTCAGTAAGGGGAAAATACAGTCAATGCCGACCCAACCTGCCAGGGGCCAAGGGCGCCCCAATCACCAAGCAGATCTGTATTGTGCCTACCATCAGCGTACCGGGCACGAGACTGACGAGTGCCGAATTCTGAGGAGGCAAATTCTACACTTAATTGATGAGGAGCTGAGAAGTGAGGAGAATGGTTCCCAAAAGTGATAATAGGCCGTCGACTGCAGCGTCCGTGTTGGCAAGAGAAGAAGGAAGAAGCCATTTAGATGTTCCTTTTTATTTCTGAACTATTTAATGATGACAGTTTTAATTATAGTTTTCTTGAATGAAATGCATGGTTTTGCTATCTTGTGTGATGTTTCTTATGATTTCATTATGCATAATCATGGCACATTTACATTTGACATTGGTTCAACTAATGCCATTCCATTCAATCTCGGAACTTTGGGAGAACCCAAAGAAAATCTTGATAGCATCTGTTATGACTCCTGAAGTGAGATAAAAACTTGAGAGATAAAAAAAAAAAAAAAAAAAAAAAAAAAGCCTTTGCCCGGATCTGTTATGACATGCTGAAAATTGATAAGGACATTCTTGAGATTAATACTACTTCCACGAGCCAACATGACGACGAACCGAATGTTGAAAGCCATTTCTTTGCACTCCCACGACATCTGGGATGCATATGATGCCACAAAATAAGATCAAGCTTCGAAAGCTGCATCAGGAGTTACGCGAATGAGACTCAAGCCCTTCACGAAGAAAACATAACTCACCAGATACAACTTATCAGAACCAAACAACGTGAACACTTTCCTCTCAACCATTTGAAATGTGCACACCTCAAAACCAATTATAACCGACCCTTGTAGCCAAATTCCTTGCTAAAACTATATGCCCGACTAGATTGAGCAACATGGTCCCAGTGGTTAAGATAAAAAGTGCACGTATGTGTAAAATTGAGGACTTGAGCAAAGCTTGTAAAAAAAAAAAAAATTTGGTTGCAAAAAAAAAAATAAAAAAAAAAACTTAAATTAAAAAAAAATCAAAAAAATTAAATAAATAAAAAAAAGAAGATAGAAGAAAAGAGAGAATTGATCAGGGGGCAAGGGAATACTATTTGAAGAAAAGCTTCGCTCAAATCCTGTTGATCTACACATGCCTGCACATTGTCATTCTTCTTAGCTACTGAAAAGGATCTAAAAGGCTAACCCACAAACCATCCACCCAATCCCAGCCGTCGAAAACCATTTCGAAAGTTCGAATCACCAAAACCGATAAAAGTACCCCAGGTCATCCAGGCCCAACTTATCACCCTATTTCAGCCATTGAAAGGCCATTCCAGGGTTGACCCACCAAAGCCAATAAAGGCCAAACGCGAAACTTCATATTCAAACCCCAAATAAGGAACCCATCACCTCGACCAGTCTGCATAAGGGCTAAGACCAAGACTTTGATACCAAGGGGAGCCACTCTCAGAAGCAGCAATCCCCCTGGCAGATGAAGATGACAGCGAATTCAACCAATGCTGACAAACTGAAGGAGGGTCCATGGCGAAGGCTTAAAAAAAATAAAAAAAATAAAGGAGAGAAAATATTCAATCAAGAAAACTCGCGAGGGCTGATTGGAAACAGGAGTCTGATGCTTACAAGGTCCACTCCGAGATTAGATGTAATTTTTCCATTCTGAATCCATGTTAAATGGTGATTATGTATAGAGAAATCGTGCTGAAATGCACACAGTTTTATGCAAATACATAAAGCAAAAGCAGTTCAACTCATCATTTCCTAGTTCTTTTATAAAAAGTAAAATCTAAGTGGCTACTCTACTCCTGCTCTCGCCAGCCAGATGCCTAAGTTGTCGTGTCCCGTTGTCAGGTGCCGGACTGAGTATCCATCTTTTGCACTCACCAGTAGAAGTTACAGAATGGGTACCGAAAGGGGTATGACAGTTTTCGCCGGCGGTTGGCTCCAAAGATCCTGATAGCGAGAGGTAAAGGTTGCAGAAAGGATTCCTCCCCGGAATAATAATGGGTCCCTAGCTGGGTCCTGGGTCATCCCGAGCTGACGAGCACGTCGGGCAATGATACAAAAAGTAGCTTGACAAAGCCCGCACAGGAGAACACACCCCGAAAATCCGTCGATGACTGCATCTGATATCTCACTGAATCTAGCAATGCCCTCGTTGTTAGGGAAGATGGCTAATACTGCTGCAGGAATTTGATGTGGAGTATGTCACGAGAAAGACCATCAAAGGTCGGACAGTTGCGGAGTTTCTTGCCGACCATCCAATTGAAGCAGACCAGCTAGAATATGAATTCCCCGACAAACATGTGGTGGCCATCACCGTACAGAAGTGGCAGATGTATTTTGATGGGGCAGTAAATAACGAAGGGGCTGGGACAGAAGTAATTCTAGAAACCCCAGATGGGGAGAAGCTCCCCTTAGCTAAGAAACTGAGATATAAAGCCACAAATAACGAAGCTGAGTGTGAAGCCTGCATCTTTGGGTTAGAAGCACTCTCAGCCATGGGGGCAAAAGTAGTAGAGGTCTTTGGGGACTCGTCCTTAGTAATCCACCAAGTCAGGGGTGAATGGACCGTTAAAGAAGAGCGGCTGTTGCCATATGTGAGGTGTTTAAAAGAACTAAGTGGCCAGTTTGGAGTCGACACTTTTAACTACGTGCCCCGAGATGAGAACCAATTGGCAGATGCCTTAGCCACCTTGGCATCCATGTCGGATAACCCCAAGGGAATAGCCATGAGGCCTGTGCACATTTCTAGTGCAGACAAGCCATACTTTGAGACTGAATGAGTTGGGGATGTTGAGACTACGGACGAAAAGCCATGGTACTATGATGTCCAGAATTATTTGGAAAGGGCGGTATTCCCAGAAGAAGCCACTGAAAAGACCAGAGGATGATTCGCAAGTTGTCCACTCAGTTCATCAGCGTAAACGGTGTGCTGTACAAGAGACAGGCCGATGGCATACAACTAAGATGCTTAGATGGTAAAGAAGCCAAAAGGGTTATGGAGGAAACTCATGCAGTGGTCTGCGGGGCCTATATGAATGGTCTGGCCCTAGCAAAGAAAATAATGCGGCAAGGATTCTTCTGGCTGACAATGCAGTACAGCTCTAAATATGTGAAGGAGTGCCAATTATTCCAACAATACGCTAATCTGAGACACCTTCCAGTTTCGGAATTGTGTAACCTGACATCTCCATGGTCGTTCGCAGCATGGGGAATTGACATTATAGGAGAAGTACACCTGACAGCCTCCGATGGACACCGATTTATTGTGGTTGCTATCGATTATTTCACCAAATAGCTCGAGGCTGAATCCTTTAAGAAGTTGGGCGCCCGGGAAATGGCCGAGTTCATCGAGCGACATTTGATCTGTAGGTACGGGCTCCCGCATCACATCGTGTCAGATAATGGGGACAGTTCTAAGCTGAGACTAAGCAGATGCTCAAGAGGTACGCCATCCAACACCATAAGTCCTCTCCATACCGACCGCAGGCCGACGGAGCAGTCTAGGCTGCTAGTAAGAACGTCAAGAAAATATTGGCTAATATGGTGCAAACCTATAGAGACTGGGCAGAGAAATTGCCATTTGCACTTTGGGGCTACAGGACCACTGCCAGAGCATCTACAGGGGCTACCCCTTTCTCCTTGGTTTACGGGACGGAAGCAGTCCTACCGATAGAAATAGAACTCCAGTCATTAAGGGTGGTAACAGAAGCTCAGCTACCCGAAGCCGAATGGGCCCAGCGGCGGCTATTACAGTTGAACCTATTGGACGAAGGTAGGATGCGGGCATACTACCACAACCAGATCTACCAGAAAAGGCTAGCTCGCTCATTTGGGAAGAAAGTAAGAAAACACCCATTGAAGGAAGGAGACCTAGTCTTTAAACAGATGAGGCCGGGGGTTCCGGACTTTCGAGGCGAGTTTAGGCCCACTTGGGAAGGACCCTTCATTCTGAAGAAGCTTTTGTCTAAAGGGGCTGCGATCCTGACAGATAGTGATGGGAACGAATTCAGGAAGCCGGTCCACGTCGACAGATTGAAAAGATTCCGTGGCAAAAAAAAAAAGGCCGTTAGAGATGAAAACCGTGACTGGCGCTCTAAGCAAAAGTTAGGCCAAAGGGCAGGGTGAAAACCTGGGAACAGGCAGTCTGCCCTACAAAAAAATTAAATAAATAAAAGCCGCTGGATTGGGTTGGATCCATTCCAGGCAAAAAATAAGGCACAGGGTTATGTGAAAATCCGACAAGGACGCATCTCCCGCTAAGAAAAGCTAGTGTGAAAATCCACGAGGGACGCACTACCTTTAAAACAATGACGCTTGGAGTGATAAGGCAGCATTACCTTGGGCAACCTCTTTCAAGCAAAGACACACATCGGGCAATCCTCCCTGAAGAATTATGAGTCAGAGTCCATAAAGCAGGACATCGCTTACAGACGCTTGGGGGCATGAGCGACCACACGGGGCCATGAGTCGCTTCGGCAGAAGTTATCGCACCTCGACCCCTAAACCACTCAGATGAATGGTGTCACCTGCATCCTGCATGACATATGCATATGCACGTGCATAACTTACCCTTGCATACAAGTTTGTTGTTTCTGCAGGAAAGTCTGTCGCCTTCACACACCGACAAGCTGGTGTTTATCAGTCGCTCAGCCGTGGTTTCACACACCGATAAGCTGGTGTTTCATCAACCACGTCCTACAAAGTCTGACGCCTTCACACACCGACAAGCTGGTGTTTATCAGTCGCTCAGCCGTGGTTTCACACACCGACAAGCTGGTGTTCTGTCAATCACGTTCTTCAAAGTCTGGCGCCTTCACACACCGACAAGCTGGTGTTTATCAGTCACTCAGCCGTGGTTTCACATGCCGACAAGCTGGTGTTTCATCAATCACGTCCTACAAAGTCTGGCGCCTTCACACACCGACAAGCTGGTGTTTATCAGTCGCTCAGCCTTGGTTTCACATGCCGACAAGCTGGTGTTTCATCAACCACGTCCTACAAAGTCTGACGCCTTCACACACCGACAAGCTGGTGTTTATCAGTCGCTCAGCCGTGGTTTCACACACCGACAAGCTGGTGTTCTGTCAATCACGTTCTTCAAAGTCTGGCGCCTTCACACACCGACAAGCTGGTGTTTATCAGTCGCTCAGCCGTGGTTTCACATGCCGACAAGCTGGTGTTTCATCAATCACGTCCTACAAAGTCTGGCGCCTTCACACACCGATAAGCTGGTGTTTATCAGTCGCTCAGCCGTGGTTTCACATGCCGACAAGCTGGTGTTTCATCAATCACGTCCTACAAAGTCTGGCGCCTTCACACACCGATAAGCTGGTGTTTATCAGTCGCTCAGCCGTGGTTTCACACACCGACAAGCTGGTGTTCTATCAATCACGATCTTCCAAGTCTGGCGCCTTCACACACCGACAAGCTGGTGTTTATCAGTCGCTCAGCCGTGGTTTCACACGCCGACAAGCTGGTGTTCTATCAATCACGTTCTTCAAAGTCTGGCGCCTTCACACACCGACAAGCTGGTGTTTATCAGTCGCTCAGCCGTGGTTTCACACACCGACAAGCTGGTGTTCTATCAATCGCGTTCTTCAAAGTCTGGCGACTTCACACACCGATAAGTTGGTGTTTATCAGTCCCTCAGCCGTGGTTTCACACACCGACAAGCTGGTGTTCTATCAATTGCGTTCTTCAAAGTCTGGCGCCTTCACATACCGACAAGCTGGTGTTTATCAGTCGCTCAGCCGTGGTTTCACACACCGACAATCTGGTGTTCTATCAATCGCGTTCTTCAAAGTCTGGTGCCTTCACACACCGACAAGCTGGTGTTTATCAGTCGCTCAGCCATGGTTTCACGTCGACAAGCTGACGTTCCTCAATCATGTGACCAGTAGTAATCCTATGATGTCGACAAGCTGGCAAGACCGAGTTCCGAACAGCGACCGCCTCAGGTACGCATCTCTTCCCTTCTTTTCTGAATTTTGGCTCACTTAGGCACCTAGGTTCTAAGTTCCCCAAAATTGGGGGCAACTGTAGACACCGGGTCCCGAGGCGGTCCAAGATCAGGATTACCCGATGATAAAATAGAAGACCGATTTTCGGCAAGGAAGGTGAGAACCGATCGTTCCCTTGTCAAAGGTGTTTTTTTTCGAAAAATGATTAAAAATATATTTTTTGGAAATTAAAATTAAAATGGAGCAAAATAAAATAAAAAATATTAATTTGGTGTCAAAATTAAAAAAAAAAAAAAAAATCGTGAAGGCCGCCTGCGGCAGCGCAGGGCTGCCTGCGCGGCAGGCTGCCCCAGCGCGCAGGGGCGCCTGCGCGGCAGGCCGCCCCAGCGCGCAGGGGCGCCTGCGCGCGAGGCAGGCGCCTCGCGCGACGCCCCTGCGCGCAGAGCCGGGCGCCTCGCGCGACCCCCCTGCGCGCAGAGGCGGGCGCCTCGCGCGACGCCCCTGCGCGCAGAGGCGGGCGCCTCGCGCGACCCCCCTGCGCGCAGAGGCGGGCGCCTCGCGCGACCCCCCTGCGCGCGAGGCAGGGGGCCTCGCGCACAGCCCCTGCGCGCGAGGTGGGGGGCGCCGCGCCCCCCCTGCACGCGAGGCAGGCTGCCTCGCGCGCAGCCCCTGCGCGCGAGGCAGCTGCCTGCCGCGCGCGGTGCGGGGGCACCACGCGCGCAGCAGGCTGCCTGCCGCGCGCCCTTGCCCTCTCCGCGCGACCTGGTCTTCGCCTGTCCGTTTTTTTCGCTGTTTTCAGTCTGAATTTTTTTTTTTCAGTCTGACTTTTTCCATTGTTTCACCATTTTGTGATATTTTGGATTAACTAAAAATAAAATATTTTTTGTCTTTTGCCATTTTTGGCCAAGACAAGATTAAATAGAATTTTGCCCTCATTTTTGGGGAGAGGACGACAATTATTTTGGAGGGGCTCCTTTTCCTTTAAACTTTTTTTCTCTCCAGGGGCCATTCTCTTTAGCCACTATTTTTTCTCTTTTCTTAAGTTTTAAATCTTGATCTGCTCTTCAAAAAAAAAAATAGATAATCCATCTTATTGAGTGGTTTGGGTTAGGAAAATTAATTTCCTCTTGCTCAAATCATCCATCAAAAAATATTTTCATCAAAGTATTTTCTTGATTTTATTTCCAAACATTAGATTTTACATTTTCTTCAAGTGTTCATCACCACAAATCCGACAAGGAAAATCGATCGGGACACCGTTTCCCCAATCTAAAAATTCTGAGGGTAAACATTCCTGGACTTGTTCTCTTTTATTTTTCTTGTACATTATCTATCGTTGTTAAAATTATTTTTGTTACTATTATCATGTCTATTATTTACTTTTAGCATTTTAATGTGTTAATATACTTCTTATTATTATTATTATTACTATTATTTTTGCTATGTCGTTGCCTCATTTGCATTAGTATATATATATTGTTGTTGTTTGCATTCTCACCATCCTATTATCACTATTATTACTATTATAGTGGTTGTTATTAACTTATTTCCCGTTTTCTACATCCTATTATTATTCTTATTATTATTATTATTATTATTATTATTTCTAGTTGATTATTCTGTTTTCACATCATTTGTCATTCATTATTATTATTATTTGCATTATTACCATCCCATTACTATCATTATTACTATATGGTTTTATTATGATTATTATATCTATTGTTCATCTTATTTAGTGTCGTAGTGTTATTTACTGTCTATAATTTAACCTATTTTGTTGTATTACCATCGTCATAATTTTTATTATTGTTATTATTTCGCCTTCATTTGATTAATTTTTAGAATATTTGCTAATATATTTTCAATGCTAATTTTTGTATGAGTTTTAATTTGAGTCGGGCTATGTGAGCGCCCCGTGACTCCCCGGATGGGTCGCAACGCGTAGGCAGGTACTCCGGTTCGATGAGATCTTTCTTAACCCTTTCTTTATGTCGTGTTATTTGTAAATATAGATATTTTTATTCGTGCACGCGTGCGATAAAAAATCACAAAAATATTTCTATAACTAAATTGGCATTTTCACTAATAAAATCGGGACCAATGTCCCTTATTTTAGCCCGACAACAAAAATGTCACAATTAAAATGAAGAGTCAACTTTTCTACAAAAATGGGATCACTCATCCCGGTTTTTCAATTCAAGCAATCAAAAATGACTCTTCGAACCCTCTTCAAATTAATACGAAGGAACCAATGTTCCTAAATTTCGAACAAGTGCAAAGGAACCAATGTTCCTCAAATAATATCCCGATTTATGTATGTTCTTTTATTTTAATCTTGGGTGAGTGTTTTAAATTCAAGTTCATTTCTTTTTGGGCCCTTGTAATTAATTTTGGGGCAACTTTATTTATCTTTTGGGGATTGTATTTCGTCCCACTTACATCTTTAATCTCCTTTTATTGGGGTTGTATTCTGCCCCTATTTTTATTGTAATTGCGTGCTTGCGTGTTTACCGCTTTCATTTATTGCTTTCTTTATTTACTTCATTTATCGCTTTTATTTATTTTCTTTACGTGCTTCCAATGCGCTATTTAATTAAATGCATCGCTCGTGTGAGATGAGAGATATAATTTTAAGAAATTAAAAACCCATTTATAATTAACCAAAGCATAAATAAGAGGGAAGTTCCGGACACCATATCTCTGGTTTAGACCAATAGAGGTGAGAAACCTCTTCCCAATTTCCTTGCAAATTGGGTGGCGACTCCAAATACCTCAAAGGTGCCTTTAGGCGTCAATAGGCTAGGTTGTTCTCCCCAATGTTCTATTGGGAGGAACAAACCGATGATGTCTCATGGCGCCCATGATCCAAAAGACGCGAACCTCCATACCTCAAATCCTAAAGCGGATTCACGAGAGGGCCCTTGCTGGGTGGTTCGAGTTCGGCGCGCGTCACATATGTTATTTTGTTTTAAGTTTCTATTATGTTATCATGTTATTTTATTCTTATATTTTGATTTTAATATTGCTAATACAGTTTGTTTCTATTCTACAGGTTAAACTAACTAGTAAGTCATTATATGTAGTCTAAATATTTAGTGTCTTATTTAACGAAAAAAATAAATAAATAAATAAAAATAAAAAATTAATAATAAACAAAATAAAAAAATAATAAAAATATATATATATATAGAAAGTGAAAGGAAAATATTTTTTATTTGGAAAGTGGCTAAAGGTTGTGTTAGAATTAGATATTTATTTTATGTGTTGTTTTAGGTGTTTTGTGGAAACAGGTGAAAGTGGAGAAAATACAGAATGAGAAAAGAATTATTTTAGAACACATGTTTCTGTCGCGAGCGCGACCACCATCGCGATCGCGACAGAAAGAGCGGAGGATTGACGAATTAAATTTTGAGGCTTCTGTCGCGAGCGCGACAAGCATCACGATCGCGACAGAAGGTGATGCTGCACAATTCTGGTACGACTCGAGTTGAGGATCACGAGTAGGAGCTCACCTTCACGTATCGTGCGCATATGCACGACTCATGAAGGTATTGACAAATGCTAAGCAGCATTTGTATGAGTCGTGCATATTTATCCGACTCGTGCAGTATGCCCAAATGCTATTCGAGTCGTGCATCGTGTCTATTGAATCACTATAAGTTTCTCTCTTCTCGTTTGTTTTATTTTCTTTTTATATTTCTACTAATCTAATTATTTTCTTATTAGCATGTGTCTTAATTTCAATTAACATAAGTTAGATTAACCCTAAAGCCTAAAACACAAAAATAAGAAATTAGAATAGGGGAGTGTTGTTCAACAACCCTAATTTGTCTAAACGACGCGACCCTTGTTTTTAAAGCCTCTTCTTGTTATTGTCTCCTTATCGCGTTATACATCCGAGTCGTGCTCTTCCTGTCGTTTCCATTTTAAGTCCTCATTATCGCTATCTGCCTCTTCATCTTCTTTCGTTCTTTTTCTTTCATGAGTTCCCTTTCACGCATTTAATCAGTGTCTTCTTCTTTTTATCTCTTTTCCTTACTCTTCCTTCACGAGTAGAACACGATCTTTGGCTTCTCCTTTCGTTCGACTTTTCCCTGTTACACTTTTGACATTTTGGGTCCACTTCCTCTTCACTAGTCATGTTCATCGTGTTCTATTCATTTTTCTGCTTTCCTTCTTCTCCGTTTATTGTCTTAGGTCTTACATTGTTTTATTTCCTTTATAATCCCTTCCCTTTAACACAAAATGGTAAGAACAAAGAATCCATCCTCTTCAAGAATTGATCCAGCATAACTGGAGGCTGAACAGGGAGATATATCTTCCACCTTTGGTGGGGGTTTTTCTATCTTTTCTGTGGATGAAGGTACCAAATTTCTTGCCCTTCATGACCGTACATTTTTGCAATGTAAGTATTTTCCTGTCTCTCTTCTTGAACACGTAGGCATGTCAGATTCTGTTAATGAGATGTTGTCCAACTATGGCTTACTCAGGTTTACAAACATGCATGAAACTATTCATCCTGACTTAATGTTAGAATTTTACACTACTTTGAAATGTAATGAGGAAAATGAACATCTGTTAGATTTTAGATTAGATGGCAAGCAACATACTTTGACATATTTTATGATGAATAGAATATTTGGGTTTTCATAGTGTGGCTTATGTGAACCACCTAAATCCTTTAAACCTATTGAATTTTGGTCATATCTTACTAATTTACAAACGCCATATAGATCTAGAGAAGCTAAATCTATGCTTATCAAGGATTTGAGATATTGGATTTTTCATAAGATTTTAGCTTCATTGGTTTTTAATCGGTCTGAATTTAATAGAGTTTCTGCTCATGAATTATTTTCGATGTGGTGTGTGCATAGAGGCAAGTCTGTATGTTGGTCTTATTGGATTTTTAATCAATTGTTGCAGTGTATTAGTAAACATGATTCACCTATCACACATGGGCACATCATTTCTATTATTGCAAGAAATTTAGATATCGATCTTCGTACATATCATAGAGTTCGTCCTTGTGTTTATTTTACTAAACATCTATTTGTGCGTGGAGAGGTTGTTACTACTAATTTTCAGGAAATTCCACATCATGCACGGTCTTGTTGGAGGGATCTTCCAATATCCTCTGTTCCACAAGAAGAGGAGGTTGCTGCTGGGAGTGCTAGTGATGATGATATGCATGATGCTCCGACTGATGTGGCTGAAGTTCCTACTGTGGGATCTTCTTCACATGATATTCCAGCCATGCTTGAACAAGTCTTGCAAAATTAATCTACCATGCAAGAGCAACTGTCTTCCTTAGCTAGACGTCAAAGGAGGCTTAAAAATTAAGGTGGACACATTTATTTCTCAAGCTGGTTATGTCGCCTCATCACCTCCACCTTCACCTTGATTAGTGGAGTTTTCTTACTTTTTCTTTCTTTTGTTTTATCTTTTTCTTTCTTGTCCTTTTCATTTCATTTCTCCACATTATGGACAATGTTAGTTTTAAGTGTGGGGGAGTGTGCTTGTATGTTTGTGTGCATGTTTGCATTTAATGAATTTCTGTATGAGTGTTGTGTATGATCGCATGCTTGTTTGTGTGTATTAGTTTTTTTAATTAGGCTTTTTAGTAAGTTTTATTATAAGGCATTGTTTAATTTATATATTATATAGATTGTTAAGTCATTTATCTTTTGTGCTCATTTTATTAGTTTTTCAAAATTTTTAGTATGTGTTTTAAGTTTTTCAAGTTATCTTCTTTTAATTCTTGCAACATTTTATATTATTTAGTCTTTTTACTAACTATGTTTTAAAGTCAGAATTTGCTCATTTAGTTTAAATTTTAGGGTTCTAGTTGCCCAAGTAAACTATAGCCATAATACTTACCCTTAGTTTCTTTCAATAATGAATGAGGACTTACAAAGAAAAAATAAGTGGGATGGAGCATAAAATGCACCCACAATATTCATAAAAATAAAGCAAGATGTATATCCAAAATTGAAAAAAAAAAGTATGGGATGGAGCGTAAAATGCACCCATACGACATTCTCTTACTATTCATGGGATAAAAATTAAAAGTATACCCACGTTCAAAACACAAAGAAAATTAAAAAAAATAAAAGAAAAGTCTAAAAATGCCATGAGATTGGATTAAGGGTATGTGAGCTTACAAATTGTCCTACAAGGTAATTAGCTACCTTAGAATTTTAAAGTTTATGATCAATATTCTCTCTTTAAATCATATTTAGTTTTTTGGGACTCTATATTCTTACTGTTGGAATTAGTAAAGTTTGGTGACTTGTTAAATTTTCATAACATGCTTTAAGATTTGATTTACTAATATTTTAAGTCTTTTAAGGTATTTGATTTCTTTTCAATCCTATATGACATATGCCTAATAAACAATGATGTATAATAAGATTTACTTAGTGTATATTGGTGTTAAATTTTTTATTCTTTTCTCTTGCTTGAGGACAAGCAAGGTTTAAGTGTGGGGGAATTTGATAGGTGCCTAATTAATGCATTATTTAGTGTATATTTGGTGTGAGTTTAAGAAGTTAAGTATGTGAATATATGAATTTTTCATGTTATTTGTCCATTTTACATGTGGTTTGTGTTTTGTAGTTAGTTTTGGGTGAAAAGGAGGAAAAGATGGACAAATTGGGAAGAAGAGCACGAGTTGTGCAGTTTAAATGGAAGTGCACGAGTCGTGAAACACAGCACGACTCGTGAAGGAAGAAGTGTAGCATAAAGCAGGTGTACGAGTTGAACAGTAGAAGAAGAAGCAGAGGAGCACGAGTCGTGAAAGAGGGACAAGACTAGTGAAGATGTGCAAGCAGCGAAAAAAGAAAAGAGCGAGAGAAGAAAAGGAGGCAGAGCAGGAGACGTGAGCAAACGCACGATTTACGCAAGAGAACACGACTCATGTAGGCAGAGCACGAGTCGTGAAGATGCAAAGAGGAAGTAGGGGAAAAGGAGAAAAGAAGAGGAAAGAAAGGGAGCCTCGTGTTCTGTCGCGAGCGCGATAGTGATCGTGAGCACGACAGAAGTATCCGTTGGGCAGTTTCCTGTGAAAAGTCACCTGAAGAGTCATAATTTTCCACCAATATTTGCAACTATTTGAGCAAAGAGACACAACTTTTGGAACTCTATAAATATGTAACTCAACTGTAATTTTAGAGGATGATTATTAGAGGATTTTTTTTATGATTAATATATTGAGTTTTAACTAAATTTTTCTGTAAGTTCTGTAGTTAGATTTATGTTTTGAAGAAAAGGCAATTACAAGGAAGAAGACTACAACTGGTGAAGGGAAAAAGGGTTGAGAGATCCCCTTATTCCATTTCTAATCTCTACTTCTTCTTCGTAATTATTAAATGAATGTTATTTAGAAACTTGAATCATACTATTGTTCTTTTCTATTACCATCTATTTTAGTAGTCTTTTAATGCAGAATCTTCTATTAGAACTTTTGCATGATCTTTATAAGTTAAAGTATGATTCGAGAGACCGCTTTATCTGATATATAATAGAAATTCATTATCAATGCATGCTAGAGAGATCACTATGTTGAGATAGTTGCTATAGGTTGGTGATTATTCTTAGAATATGTAATTGGAACCCTCTAATTCATTAATGAGAATTGTGAGTTAGAATTTTAATTGCATATTTTAGGCATTCTAATTCATGGTCGAGAGAGTGGACTAGAACTATATTCCAACTTGGCTTGCTTAAGAGATTAAATTTATATTATAATGATAGAATCAAGTTTCATAATTGTTAATTCTTCATTATATGATTTGTCTTCTTTGATTAACATGAACTAGGTTTAATTAGTTTATATGATAGAGTAGTTTAGATTTAACTTACAATTTAATGATCATTATAAACAAGATTAAAATTGAGTAGTAATAGTGTGTAATATTTATCACATTCCTCGTGGGATCGACATTTTTTATACTATAATCGGTACACCGTGTACTTGCGGAATTAGCACTTAGAAATATGCTAACAATGTGTGAACATATACTTATCATTGTAATGTGATCCTTAACTACTAAGGAACATGTCTTAGAGATGTGATAGCCTGCTAGAGTTTTAGTTGTGGATAAATAGGCATGCCTAGAAGGGATCTTGCAGCTGTCCTTGAGGACACTATGGTGTCTCTTATTTAAGAGTCCTATGTCTCCCTTATAAATTGTGCATAAACACTCTTGATCTAATTTATTAGAGGTTATTGCCTCCCCTTTAATACCTAAATTAGGTATCTCTTATTGGTACCTAATATAGATATCAGTACCTCTTGTACCTATTACCCACTTCGATAAGAGATAGCAAGAGAGAGTCAGTAAATAGTCTGTTCTAGTTCGAATTTGTCTTGTTTATCTTGCTCTGCCTAGTTAATTATATTTTCTCATTTATTAAATAATCTTGAACTTGTATTGAAATAAAGTACGATTTTAATAATGACTTTTGCATAGTTAATGATTATAAAGAAGAAATTATACAGATTATAAGTAGTATTTGTCTAATGAATGTTGTACATTAATATAAGGATAATTTAAGTTAAATATGTGACCTATTTACCTGTTTAAATCTATTCTTTATAATGAATATATGACTATATGTGTGCGTGTGCATTTGATGACTTCTGTGAGAGGTCGTCCATATTATGATATGTTCTCCACTAAGCAATATGCTTAGTATAAGTGTAGATACCGTGTCCTGAGGCAGCTTTGGTCAGAGTTACCTAATGAGGATAATGTTTGCTCAAAAATGAATAGAGAACAAAGGCACTATGGCTCTCTTTGGACAAGGGTTCTAGTAGGATTTTAATGCGAGAGAAAAGGGTGACAGGTTTAGGTATTTTGGATAGTCCTAAGTGTTTTGGCCATATCTTGGTCTATGACCTCCAAATTGGGTGATTCTAAATTTAGGTGAAACTTAAGACCCAGATATACAACTTTGATGAGGGACCAATACCTAATTACATCGATAAGGTATCCAAAGTTAGGCTTGAACTTTAGTAACTTGAATTTATCCCCTATTTCAAAACTTTCTGTACTAAATTAGGCATGATTCCCTCTATAGAACTCTTTTTAGGGTGAATCCAATTTTTTGGAAACTAATCTTGATGATTTGGCTTTGGGCCTTGAAATGTATGTCTCAGATATAAAGGCACTAATGGGCTATGTCAAAAGACTTTAGGACGAGCCCGTGTCTGTAGATGTCTTGTTAACTAAAGATGAGGCTGGTTCTATCGTTTCTCCCAATCCTACTAGGCCTTATATTCCTTTTAATCCTAATCCTACTAGGCTAGTTCTGAATTGCCCAATACCTAATCTGAATGTGAGACTATTTTATTTCATGCATATATATATTATAAAATCCAATCCTTGTTGGGCTCTGACTATTGGTTTTTAATTTTGCAGCTTCAATGGATTCGAAAATTTAGAAAGATAGACGAACGAACAAAAAAGCTCCAGGAAGGTCGGTCGAAATGATCCTCTCATCCTGATCAGAGCGAAAGGTCTCGGAAGAGGAGGGTTGTTTTTAGGCCCTTATCATCTCATAGCGAGGGGACTTTTACAACACTGGATCTAGCATCGACTTCTCATGTTGCTTCTTGCTCGAACGTCGAATTAGAATTGCCTTGTCCTTTTTCGGACCAATCTATTCTTAAAGGTTCGTCGGTTCCTCCTACCACTCCTCTAGTCGTTCCCACCTTGGGGGATGAGTCTCTGACCATGAGGGAGTTGTTATCCCACAAATTCAACTAAAGCTATTCTTTTCAGGATAGTTAAGTGTTGGACTTTGTCAGCTCAGCCTTCATTTTTGAGAAGGATACGGGATCGATTAAATCCCCTTTTGAAGAGTTGAACGACTTTACTCGCAACTTCACTTCCATAAGTTTTTTTGGGGGGGTGGGGGCTCTTCTTAACAATTGATTTTGAGTCAAGCTATGCAAATGGTCTTGCATCAATATTGGGAGAATCTAGGCTGGCAGGATAAACTATCCCGGCGGATCTGATCGGAGAATGAATTGAAGTCCAAAGTTAAATCTTTGAAGAAGGAGTGTGAAGAGCTTAAAAATAAGTTCAACGCCCAGGAAGCGAAGGTGAAGGACCTTTCAGCCTAGATGGAGGATCTGAAAGTCAAAGTGGCCTCTGTTCAATCTGTTAATAAAGCCTTCCAGGCTAAAATGGACTTTTTCCATCAATCTCATTAGGAGGAACTAGCATCGTGGAGGAACGAATTGTTGGATCAAATGGCTTGGGCTCAAAACGATCTCATAATATCGCTGGTTTGCATGCTACATTATCCAAGTGAGAATTTTAGCTTTTTGGAGGATCCCAACAAGTTGCCTAAAATTCCTCCTAAGGACGATGATGGCTTGTAAATCGGAGAGGATAATAACACGGCTCTGGAAAATGGCACAAATTAGCAGTTCTTTGATTTGTTTTTTCATGTCTTTTGAATGAAAGGAATTTCTTTTGGGCCCTTCTTTTTTCTTTTTTATAATTTCATGAATTCTTTATTTAATCTCGACTTTGGGCTCATGATTCGGCCAATTTTAAAGTACAATTTGCCAATTGGCTGGTGTTATGATTCGCTTCGGATGATGGTAGCTGTTTTTAATTCTATTAATTTGAAATGCGAGTAAATTTGATCGTGCATAAGTGATTTTAATTGCAAGTTTCACTAACAAAATTATACGAAATTATATTTGATAATTTTCGATCGGAAAGTAGATGTTTACATATTGTATCATTTTAAGACTTCTACATTCCATGATCTAGGGATGTCCGATCTATCTAGGTTTCTAAACTCGTAAGCACTTTTGCTCAGGTCCTTCGCGATCTCGTAAGGTCCTTCCTAGTTGGGCATGAACTTTCCTACTCCAGCATTTCCTGACCTAATATCGGCCTTTTTGAGGACTAGATCTCCTATGTTGAAAGATCTTGTCTTGACTTTGTTCTTATAATATTTGCCTATTTTTTGCTTGTAAGCTGCGATCTTCACGTAAGCATCCTCCCTTTTTTCTTTTACTAAATCGAGATCTTGTTTTCTTCCCATCTCATTATTTTGTTCAAAATAAAAGGTCAATCAATAGGAGGGGATTCTGATTTCTACTGGTATGACGATTTTCATCCCATATACCAAGGAGAAAGGAGTTTACATAGTTCTGACTCTCGGGGTTGTTCGATAGGACCATAGGACGCTCTGTAATTCTTCAGTCCAGTTGCCCTTGGTTTCCCTCAACCTCTTTTTTATTCCTTCCAGGATTATTCTGTTGGAAACTTCTATCGTACTGTTACTTTGTGACTGAGGTGAATCTTAATTAAATCCTTCGGTTGGTGGAAAAAACCTGAAGGTTGTGCTATAAAATTGTTTACCATTATCGGTGATGAAGAATCTTGGTAGACCCAACCTGCAAATGATTTCCTTCCACACAAAATTTTTTACTTTCTCGACAATAATCGTCACTACTGACTCTGCTTCTATCCATTTAGAGAAGTGGTCAACAGCTACCACTAGGAATTTCATTTGTTGCTTGCCTTGCGAAAATGGCCCCATGTCTAGTCCCCATTGATCAAATGGCCAGGACACTCTTATTGGTTGCTGTTTAGATGCCGATTATCTGATTATCCTACCATGAATTTGGCATTGTGCGCATTTTTTTACCTTTTATTGGGCATCCTTAAAGGTGTTTGGCCAGAACTATCCTGCTTGCAAGAATTTTATTGCTATTGTCCTACTGGCTTCATACGCGCCGCAAATTCCTTCATGTATTTCTCTTATTACATAATCACCATCTATTCTTGAGACACATTTGAGCTAGGGGTGGCTGAATGCTTTTTTATACAGCTCATCTCCAATTATAGAGTAGTTTAGGGATTTACTAGTGATTTTTCTAGCTTCGGCCTCGTCATTTGGTAATTCTCCCGACCGGAGATATCTGGTGATGGGAGTCATCCACGCGTCTTCTTCTTAATCTATTTTCATCATTTCGGGCTCATCAAGGGACGGTGTGAGCATTTCTGCAATTGCTATGTTTTCTTTAATTGATTCTTCGTTCGAAGCGGCAATCTTAGCTAGCTGATCAACTAGCCAAGTTTCTTCCCTGGGTTAAGCTCCAAGTTGTTTTGTCATTGTGGAGTAAGCTCTGTTTTTACTTTTGTCAAGTACTTCTTCATGTTTTCACCTTTTGCTTTGAATTTTTCGAGCACCTAACTCATTACTAGTTGTGAAATGCTTTCGATTCGAATATTTTTAGATCGAAAATTCTTGACCAACCTCAAACCTTAAAGGAGTGCTTCGTATTCCGCTACATTGTTAGATGTTTAAAAAATTAACCTTATAACTTGTCTGATAGAGATACGGAAAATCCCATTGATTACTATGCCAATGCCTCCTCTTTGATTGTTTAAAGCTCCATCAACAACCTTTTCCCAAGTCACCTTTTAGGATTCTTGGATCTTTCTCTCCCCTGTAAATTCAGCTATAAAATCTGTAAAGAGCTTATACTTTAATTGCATTTTGTGGTTCATATCTCACGTCAAACATCTGTAGCTTGACTGCCTATCCACCATTTTGCCTTCCAGATTCAGCATTTGTAATATCTTTCTTAAAGGCTGATCAAATCGAACTGTAATTGTGTGTGCTTTGAAATAGCACCTTTGTAACACTTCGTTTCTCACCCTAGTAGTTTGAGCCATATTGTATGCTAGTGTGTATGTGTATGTGTGTAATTTTGGCATGTGTTATATTTTATTTTGGGTTATATGCATGCTTTGGGTTTTGTTAGAGTGTGAGTATACGTATTGAGTTAGTGTATAAGTTAAGAGAGCTTAGCTTGGGTGCTATATAGAGTACGATGGTAGGGTGTGAGTGGTTAAAGTCCACCAATGGTAAGATGACAAGTAGTAAGGGATTTTGAAGGAGCTATAAATAGCAAGGAGAGAGAAAGAAAGAGCAGCAAATGGCTGCCTTGCTCTCCCGTTCTTTTCCTCCTAAAGCCATTTTTTCTTCCTTTCTTCCTCTTCTTCTTGTTTCACCTTGATCCATCTTCCTTTGGCTGAACTTTGGTGGAAATTAATCAACTCAAGAGTTAATTGGTAAGTTTTTGTTGGTTTTGTTGGGTTCCTTCATCTTTTCCTTGATTTTGTTAGAGTGTGGGTTTGAGTTAGGATTTTTGTTTGTTGTGTGATTTCGGGTGTTTTGATCAGAGGTGCCTCCTAGAGACCCTAAGGTTAAGGAGAAAGCAAGTAGAAGTGGAGCCATTGTTTAGGAGCAAAGGATTTCAAGGTTTGGGAAGTTTATGATTTTCAGCATTTAATTGATTATTTGCATTTGGTTTGATTTCTAAAAATTTATATGGCTAATGATATTTACGTTGGTCTAAATATTATAGGTTTTGCTCGATTTCAGTTGAGATTGCCTTGTCGTTGAATTCTTGAATCAAATTGTGAGTTGGATGAGTTTATGCAGCAAATTTCTAGTTTTGTTCAATTAGAGATTTTGATTGTGTTTATTGCATAATTTAATTGTAATAATTGGTATAAAGTTTTATTTTGTGTCATTTATGATGATTTGAAAGTTTGAATTGAGTTGTGTTGAGGTTCGGATTGATTTGAAGGTTTGGGTGTGTTTTTGGTAGAGAAGGATTTCTGCAGATTTGCTGCAGATCTGGAAAATGCGACTATGTCGTGAGATCGATAGAGCTCGGTGATTTCTAGCATCTCGCGGTAGCCAGTTCGGTTTTGCCGAGCTTCAGCATCACGCGTGCTGTCGCGAGTGCCACATCTATCGCAAGCGCGACAGAGCACGTAATGCCGAGCAGTTACTGGGCAGCGTTGTCGCAAGCGCGCGCACAAGTGCGCGATTATGATAGCGTCTATGTACGCGTTCTATCGCAAGCATGATGCATGTCGCGAGGTGACAGAAACTGATCTTCTTCTTTTTGCATGAGCGCGAGGGCGAGCGCAGCGCTCAGGGAGCTTTGCCCCTGTCCCAAGCGCAATGGTTTCTATTTTTAAAATGGGATTTCTTTTGTGCTTTTGACATTTATATTTCGAACTTGCGATGCTTTTAGAGTTATGCATAGATGATTTTATGAATAATATGAAGATGAATTGATGATTTATGCATGGCCTGCAAGAGTCAAATTAGTGGATAGTTAGACATGCCTAATAGAGTTTAGGAGCTGCAGCCCCAATGTGTTTTAGACCCTGATTAGGTCCTCGTTTGGGTCCTCGGGATCCTCAATGTGTTCGGATCTTGTTTAAGATCCCCCAATGTGAAAATGTTTTGAATAAGAAAATAGTAATGTTGCTTTTCGATTGTACCCTCGGGTACCCCCAATGTGTTCATTTGTCATCTGCTATTGTGAGTCAACAGGCGTTTCGTTGTTTTTTTTTTGTGACTATAAGCATGTGAGATCAATTATTATATGAATTGATTATGAGCTCTTGAACACAATTAAATGTGATTAAGCTATGATTAAGATATATGGGATTATAAGCATGTGTCATATTATATGTGTTTTGTTTTGACGACCATTGTGAGTGGCTGTTCATATTATTTGTGTGTTTTTCCCACTAAGCGTTATCGCTTAGCACGGGTGTTTCATCCGTTCAGGTTCGAAAGGTTTTGAGCTTTTGGGAGAGTCTCTGCAGGTCCAGCCAACACAAAAGGATTGAAGTGTTAGGACTTAGCTTTGTACTTAAGATTCTTTTTGTAATATTTTGGGCTCTCATTGTATTTATTCTTTTGTATTGCTTTCGCTGTGTATTCTGGAAGATTAATTTTTGTAATATCAGTTTTTGTATAGAATATTGTTGTATTGAACCTTTGGATAACAATGAATGATCTTTCAGTTCTCAAGTTTTAATTTCCCCTATTTTCTGTAAATTGTGTATATGTATATTGTTCTGCTTTGTTTGGTGACACCCTTGTCCATACGGGTTCTCACTTCCTTTGAGGATGAGTTCTACTACGTATTGGTAGGGGATGTTACAGTTTTTGGTATCAAAGCCTAGGTTTAGGCATTTTCTGGGTGTTTGTAGAGTATAGATATGTGTTTAGGACTGTTTTGGCTAATGTGGATGTCTTTATGTTTGTTATAGATGGATTTTGTGCGCGGATCACTTGAGGGGTCAGCTGAGAGTGCTCATCCCCAAGAGCAAGATCCGACAGTGTCTGGTCCGACTTAGTTAGCTAGGGTATAGCCTTAGGCCGCAGCCATGCCTTTTGAGACTATGCTAAAGATATCTCAAGACATCGCTTGGGTCTTAGAAAGGGTTACTGCTCCGAGGGCCCCGATTGAGAGCATGAGGAAAGCTGGGGCGGAAGATTTCTACAGGACAAGTCTTAATGAGTCTGAATCAGCCGAGAAATGGATTGAGAAAGTGGAGAGAGTTCTTGAGGAGATTTGTTGCCCTCCTGAGAGGCAGGTTGAGTGTGTTGTTGCTTTGCTCCAGGGATCGGCCTACGACTGGTGGAAGTTGGTTCGTAGGCATCCCCAATTGCCAAATCCGGTCATATGGGAGTTCTTTAAACAGGAATTTATGAGTAAGTACGTGACCAACGCTTATAAGGAGGCTAAGTGGGCACAATTCCTAAGTCTAAAACAGAGGGCAATGTTAGTTGCAAAGTATGAGAAGGAGTTCAATCGACTTGGGAAGTATGCTCCTCCGGGTATTCAGACAGAGGAATTTCGGTGTCAGTATTTTTAGTCAGGATTGAATAAGTCCTTGAGAGCCACGCTTATATCTTTGATGAGCACCCCTGCTATCAATTATTATCAGATTGTCCAAGCAGTTGTGTGGGTAGAGAGGTCTGAATCTGTTTTGAGGGAGAGAGCTCAGAGAAGGAATCCCCCTCATAGAGGTTCATCCTCGGGTAAGAGATCGAGGAACTCGCAGGATGAGTCTTCTTCAGGTCCTACTTCGAGAGGTAGAAGGTAAGGATCTACAGTTGGTTCAGGTGTTAGTAGGGGCAGTTCTGGTGGTAGAGGTGAAATGGTGCCTGAGTGTTCTCACTGCAGTAAGCGCCACAAGGGCGAGTATAGGTGGCTCACTGAAGGATGTTTCCATTATGAAAGCACCAAGCATTTTCTGGCCAATTGCTCAAAGTTAAATGAAAATTCTGGAGATTAGCGTGAGGCTAGCCGGTCGGGATCTAATGCTCCTCAAGCTAGTCGAGGTAGAGGCAGAGGTAGAGGTCGAGGTGGTCGGACTAGAGAGGGTGCTCCATCAAAGTCGGTAGATCATCCTTAGATAGTGCCAGCGAGGGTGTATGCGATGAGAGCTCAGGATGAGCAAGATGCGCCCGATGTGGTTGCAGGTAAGTTTCTACTCTGTGACACTGAGATGTATGCTCTAATAGATCCCGGTTCCACACACTCATACTTGTGCTCTGATAAGTTATTTGCTAAATTGCATGATGTTGATCAGTTAGATTATGAGATTTGTGTGACCAGTCCCTTAGGGCATAGTGTCAATGTGAGTAAAGTGTTTAGGAATTATCCCCTATTGGTCCAAGGTATTGAGTTTCCAGCGGATTTGATAGACTTACCTTTTCCGGGAATTTGATTTGATTTTGGAAATGGACTAGTTAAGTAAGCACCGGGCTATGGTTGATTATCATAGGAAGACGGTTGTGTTGCAGGATAGAGATCAGTCTTCGGTTATGGTTAAAGGATTAGACTCGTGTTCTTTGGAGAATGTGATTTCTGCCATGAGGAAAGGTTGTGAGGTGTTTTTGGCTTTGGTATTGGATTCTAAGCGCAATCAAGTTAAGATTGAGGATATCCCAGTAGTTAAGGAGTATGAGGATGTGTTTCCTAGTGAATTGCCTGGGTTACCTCCGGAGAGAGAAGTGGAGTTATCCATAGAGATAGTACCGGGTACTGCTGCTATTTCTAAAGGACCTTATCGAATGGCTCCTGTAAAGTTGAGAGAACTTAAAACTCAATTACAAGAGCTATTGGATAAAAGCTTTATTAGACCTAGCATATCGCCATGGGGAGCCCCAGTGTTGTTTGTAAAGAATAAGGATAGTACGTTAAGGACGTGCATCGACTATCGGCAGATTAATAAGGTTACGGTGAAGAATAAGTATCATTTTCCTAGGATTGAGGATTTGTTTGACCAGCTCAGAGGTGCAGGAGTCTTTTCTAAGATTGACCTTTGGTCTGGGTATTATCAGCTCCAGGTTAGAGATGTGGATGTGGTTAAGACTACATTTCGGATGCGATATGGACACTATGAGTTTCTTGTGATGCCGTTTGGTTTGACCAATGCACTTGCGGCTTTTATGGATTTGATGAACAAAGTGTTTAGGTCATATTTTGACCAATTTGTTGTGGTATTTATTGATGACATTTTGGTGTACTCGAAGAATGAGAGTGAGCATGAAGAGCATCTTTAGATAGTGCTTCAGGTTTTGAGAGAACACTATTTGTTTGCGAAGCTCAGCAAGTGTGATTGTTGGCTTAGAGAGGTGTCTTTCTTGGGTCATATTATGTCGGCTAAAGGTATTCAAGTTGATCCAGCCAAGATTGAGGCAATTTTAAATTGGAAGGCACCTAGGAACGTTCTGGAAGTGAGAAGTTTCCTAGGTTTGGCTGGGTATTATCGTCGGTTTGTTAGGTTTTCAGTCATTGCTGCTCCTTTGACCAGACTGTTGAGGAAAGGGGTCAGATTCAAGTGGTCGAACAAGTGTCAGGCATGTTTTAAGCAATTGAAGAGGTTGTTAGTCGAAGCTCCTGTACTTACTCAACCCACTTCGGGTAAAGAGTTTGTGATGTACAGTGACGCTTCAGGAGTTGGACTTGGTTGTGTTTAAGAAGGTAAGGTTATGGCTTATGCGTCTCGTCAGTTGAAGTCTCATGGGAAGAATTATCTGACGCATGTTTTAGAGTTAGCAGCTGTGATCTTTGCTTTGAAAATTTAGCGGCATTATCTATATGGGGAGACGTGTAGGATTTTCACGGATCATAAGAGTTTGAAGTATCTCCTCACCCAGAAGGAGTTGAATATGAGACAGCGCCATTGGTTGGAACTGTTTAAGGACTACAACTGTATTTTGGAGTATCATCCAGGCAAAGCTAATGTTGTTGCAGATGCTTTGAGTCAAAAGTCAGTTTCGGCTTTATTTTTGCAGCGTTTTAAGTGGAGATTGGATTCAGAAGGGGCTTTGGTTGCCCAACTGAAAGCTAAGCCATTTTTTAGGCAGTTGATTGTCGATGCCTAGAAAGATGATGTGAAATTGCAACGAGTATTACAAGAGGTTCATAATGGTAAGCAATCTGAGTTTTCAGTTTTGGATGGGGTGCTTATGTATAGGAATCGTTTGTGCGTGCCTGATAATGATGAGTTAAAGATGAAGCTTTTAAGTGAAGCACACACTACGATCTTCACTATGCATCCTGGTAGTGAGAAGATATATAGAGATTTGAAGCAGTTCTAAGAGAGACATTGTGGAGTTTGTAGCCAAGTGTTTGACTTGTCAGCAGGTAAAGGCCGAGCATCAAGTTCCTTTAGGATTGCTTAACCCTTTACCCATTCCTCAGTGGAAGTGGGATGACATCGCTATGGATTTTGTGTCAGGCTTACTGTTGACTCGGAGGAAGCATGATTCAATTTGGGTGATTGTAGACCGACTTACCAAGTCAGCGCATTTTCTGTAAGTCCGAGTTGACTATTTGATGGATAGGTTGGCAAGTATCTATGTGGATGAAGTAGTCATATTGCACGGTATTCCGTTGTCGACAGTGTCAGATCGGGATCCGAGGTTCACATCAAAATTCTGGAAAGAGTTACAAGTGGCTTTGGGTACTCGATTGAATTTTAGTACAGCTTTTCATCCTCAGTCAGACGGTCAGTCAGAATGGATTATACAGACTTTAAAGGATATGTTTCGAGGTTGTGCTTTGAAATTTTCAGGCAATTGGGACAAATATGTGTCACTCATGGAGTTTTCCTACAACAATAGTTATCTGTCACACCCTAAAATGTACCCTAGAAGGATTTGGGCATATTGTGGATGAGTAGTGATCAAAGTTGTGTAATTTAATGGGTTAGGTATTGCCAAATGACAAATTAAGGATTTAAGTAAAAGTTTCGGCAAGTGCGGCCAATGGTAAAATTGTGAAATATGGAATTCGGACATGATTGAAAGAATAAAATTTATTTATATGGACCTATGTGAAGGATTATTAAGTTATAAAATCTCAGTGCATAAGGATATGAGAAGTTGAGGGATTGATAGGAGAATTGGACACAAATATCTAATTTGGGCCAATAGGAAGATGATAAGTGGCAAGGAATTTGAGAGGTGTATAAGTAGCAAGGAGAGAGAAAGAGAAAGTAGCATTTTTTAGCTGCCTTATTCTCCCGTTCTCTCCTCCTCATGCTACTTCCTCTTCTCTTCCTCTTCTTCCTCTTGTTTTATCTTGATCCATCTTCTTTTGGCTAGAGCTGTTGCAAGGTGATAGGTGTTTTGTTTGAGGGTTGAGCTAGGTTTGAAAAGGTAAGTTTAAGTTTGATTCCTTCTTCCATTTCTTTGAGTGGTTTTTAGAACCCTAGATTTATTTTTTGTGAATTTATGTGTTTTGCTGAGGATTTTGGATGAGAAAGACTTTGGATGGGTTTTGGAACAAGAAAGATCAACCAAGGAAAGCAATTAGGAGCAAAGGAGTTAAGGTTAGGGATTTTGTTATTTTGATGCATATTCTGATTTTGGGTTTTTGAATTGAGTTTTTTAGAAATCTATGGGGTTTAAGTTGTTTAGATTTGTTCAAATGTTATGGGTTTTGAATGAATCATTTGAGTTGTGTTAAAGTTTGAATTCATTGGGAGTTTTGGGTATGAGTTTTGGATGAAGAATTTTTGCAGTTTTGGTCGGAGAACTGGAAAATCATGACTGAGCCCAGTGATGCCAACATCTCCCAATCGGCCAAGCGGAGGAATGCACGAGTCGTGTCAAGTTTCATGACTCGGCATGAGGATTCCGTTCGGCGTGTGAGATCCCACTCGGCATGGCATGAGGAGCACGACCCGTGCTTGGTGAGCATGACTCGTGCTGGGAAGCACATTTTGTGCTGAGAGTCCATTTGGTCTGGGGAGTTCTCTCGGCTGAGATGTTCGTTCGGCATGGTGAGCACGTCTCGTGCTAGGAAGCATGACTCGTGCTGAGGATTCTCGTTTGGTATGAAAGCCGTTCAGCTCGGGGAGCACGTCTCGTGCTCGCACATCTTGTGCTAGGAAACACGATTCGTGCTGGCAAGCACGAGTCGTGACAACTTTCGCCCCCTTTCTCGGTTCTTTTGTTATGCTCTGATGAGTTTGCCTTCACGAGTTGCAACAATGAGCATGACTCGCGATCGCCTCCTAGGACTCGTCTGTTGCGAGCGCGACAGACCTCTTTATCCTAAAATGTTTTGAAAATCTTCTCATCTGCATGGTTTCTCACTTGTATTGTGTCTCTATAATTAAAATGAGTGCCTTAATCTGTGAATTATTCAAATACTTCTATGCATGTTAGTAATTGAATTATGAGACTCGGTCTATCATTACTAGTTAAGGGTTGGTTGTGCATAAAGTATTGTAATTTATTTATTAAGTATATATGAGTGCCCTATGTTAATAAGATAGTTATGTTCAGTATGTTCATACGGATATGATAAATGTAATTAGTCCATTTAATATGCAATAAGTAAATGCATGATGAATAATAATATGATTACGTTTAATACGATCATGTGAATATCTTAATTTATGAAACTACACACGACTAGTTTGAATACAATAAATGAAATTAGTGCATATGATAGGCATATATATTGATGCATGTATCTATGAGATCATAAAAGAATATTGCTAGTATTTGATGAAATGGGTACATATGTGTAAAATGTGAAAGAATTTAATAATGATATGGGAATTTAGCCTGTGTTAGTCGAGTCATGGATAGATAGGCATGCCTATAGAGTTCTGTTAGCTGTAGCCCTCTGTTCTGTTCTGGACCCTGATCAGGTCCCCGTTTGGTTCCTCGTGAACCTCAATGTGTAAGGATCTTGTTTAAGATCCCCTCTGTAAAATGTTTTTGAATGAGAAAATGTGATGTTGCTTTTCGATTCGTACCTGTAAGGTACCGCGATGCGTTCAGTTCGATTCGTACCGTAAGGTACCGCCATGTGTTCACTTGCTTATCCACCCCTATGATTTAGCAGGCAATCAATGAAGATAAAAGTATGTGAATGAAATGATAAATTCTATAATGATGTGCAAAAGTTATGTGAATAAACATTTGATGCATTTGTGATAAATGCCATTTGACTTGTGCTTTATGTACTCCTTTGTTCTGGATCCTTTACGGACACCTATGTGGAAATGTGCAGTATCTCCGGATACTTATGTGTTTTGTATAATCAACCGATACCTGTGAAATGGAAAATGATAAAGAATGTGTATAAATGAATATTAACTATCTAAGAATTTGGATGTGGATATTGAGTTATGTTCTTTTGTCTATGAATGCTCCCTCTTATTATACATGTATGTAATGTGTTGAGCGTGTGTATGTCCGGTCATGGCATTCCGATCGGGGTGTTGCTGACTGTTGTCCAGTCGTGGCATTCCGGTCGGGGTGTCACCGATTGTTTCCTGGTCGTGGCATTCCGGTCGGGGTGTTACATAATGCATGTTATAAGTCTGTTTAAAAGTTAAGAGTATGATTTTCTGTATGAAGTTTATGTAAAGAATTATTGAAATATTTGATATGCATGTTTGCTATGGTTGAACATTCAGTAAATAAACTTTGTATATATATATATATATTATATGTTTAAATGAGAACACAGGTATGTTATGTTCTGTTTACCTACGGAACTTTAGCCTGTGCAATTTCAGTAAGTATATTGGTGTATTTGTTTATGGTTTTAATGAATACGGTGAATAATATATTGATTTGTAAGTAAGATAGATAATAAGCGTTAGGCATGAGATAGATAACTGAATTTGAAAAAATGATTGAAATTAATTCTTGGATTATTTAAGTATATAGGTTTTTGTAGAACTACGTGGTTCTGATTCCCCAACCATAGGGATACATAGGAAGCTTGGAATAACAGTTTCAAGCCCAAACCAAATCTAAGTATTGAAATGTTTTGTTTAGTTTTGAACAAGTAACGGTTTGATTAAAATGAATTGTTTTGATTTAAGTATTGATACTGTAATTTGTATGATTTTGAAATATTTGTAACAATGAGAATTTCTGAACTTCATATTTCGAAGCTTAAAATGTATTTCGGGAATTTATAAAGTATAACTATCTTTACGGCCATTAAGTGATTTAAAGTATATGATAAGTTTTGTATAATATATTCTTTTTGATAAAAAGGTAAATAAGTATTTATGTGTATGGTTTATAAGACGCTAAGGTATGTGTAATTGCTTAAGTTCCCGTAACAAAATAATGATATTCGTTTGTAATAACTTTATCCGGCATTCTTTTATGTTTATATATATATATATATTGATTTGCATGAATTTACCTCGAGAACCACTGTGAGTGACTGCCCATTATTTATTTCGCTCGATTAAGTATTATCGCTTAGCACGGTTGTTTGTCCATGTAGGTTAGGAGATCAGAGTAGCACAGCGGTTCGCTGAGTTTTGGCCAACGAGTTGGTAGAAGTTATAGAAAGATTTTATTGATGGTCGGTTTGTAATTAAGTTTATTTATGCGGTTTTGTAATAAGTTGTAATATTCTATAATACGAATAATGGTGTGTTGACGACATAAGTTTAGGATATGCATGTCTTTAGCTTCTATTTTTGGAAATTTTATTGTTCTGATTTCTACATTGCCATGTGTATCCTTGTCTGGTAGCACCTTCTACTCACCGTAGCTTTTCACCCTTCGAAATGCTACGTGTGGGAGTTGGAGGTGTTACATTATCAGTCGAGCATCGAAATGTCACCGTTTGAAGCTCTTTATGGTCGACAGTGTAGGACTCCAGTTTGTTGGACAGAATTGACTGAGCGTTCTTTTGTTGGGCCAGAGATGATTAAGGACATAGAAGAAAAGATCCGAGTGGTTCAGCAGAATTTGAAAGTAGCCAAGGATAGACAAAGGTACTATGCTAATCTAAAGCGAAAGGACATTCAGTTTGAGGTTGGAGACAAAGTGTTCCTTAAGGTATCGCCTTGGAAGAAAGTGTTGCGTTTTGGTAAGAAGGGTAAGCTTAGTCCCAGATTTATCGGACCCTATGAAGTGTTAGCTAAGGTTGGTCCTGTAGCCTACAAGTTGGCCTTACCGATGGAATTGGCTAAGATGCATGATGTTTTTCACGTATCTATGTTTCGCCGGTACAGATCGGACCCATCGCATGTGTTATCGGTTCAGGACATAAGGATTCAGCCAGATTATTCTTTTGATGAGGAGCCAAAAGTCATTTTAGCTAGAGAAGTGAGACAGTTGAAAAGCAAGCAAGTTCCCTTGGTTAAAGTGTTATGGTAGCATCATGAGGTTGAAGAAGCGACTAGGGAACCAAAGGCAGTGATGAGATCTCAGTACCCACAGTTATTTAGTTCAGGTGAGAATTTCGAGAATAAAATTATTGTTAGTAGAGGAGAGTTGTAACACTCTGTTTCCCACCCTAGTAGTTTGAACCATATTGTATGCTAGTGTGTATGTGTATGTGTGTAATTTTGGCATGTGTTATATTTTAGTTTGGGTTATATACATGCTTTGGGTTTTGTTAGAGTGTGAGTGTACGTATTGAGTTAGTGTATGAGTTAAGAGAGTTTAGCTTGGGTGTTGTGTAGAGTACAGTGGTAGAGTGTGAGTGGTTAAATTCCACCAATGGTAAGATGACAAGTGGTAAGGGATTTTGAAGGGGATATAAATAGCAAGGAGAGAGAAGCAGAGAGCAGCAAATGGCTACCTTGCTCTCCCATTCTTTTTCTCCTAAAGACATTTCTTCTTCCTTCTTCCTCTTCTTCTTGTTTCATCTTGATCCATCTTCCTTTGGCAGAATTTTGGTGGAAATTGATCAACTCAAGAGTTAATTGGTAAGTTTTTATTGGTTTTGTTGGGTTTTCTTCTTCTCCTTCATCTTTTCCTTGATTTTGTTAGAGTGTGGGTTTGAGTTAGGGTTTTTGTTTGTTGTGTGATTTCGGGTGTTTTAATCAAAGGTGCCTCCTAGAGACCCTAAGGGTAAGGAGAAAGCAAGTGGAAGTGGAGCCATTGTTTAGGAGCAAAGGATTTCAAGGTTTGGGAAGTTTATGATTTTCGGCATTTAATTGATTATTTGCATTTAGTTTGATTTCTGGAAATTTATATGGTTAATGATGTTTACATTGGTCTAAATGTTATGGGTTTTGCTCGATTTGAGTTGAGATTGCCTTGTCGTTGAATTCTTGAATCAAATTGTGAGTTGGATGAGTTTATGCAGCAAATTTCTGGTTTTGTTCAATTAGAGATTTTGATTGTGTTTATTACATAATTTAATTGTAATAATTGGTATAGAGTTTGATTTTGTGTCGTTTATGATGATTTGAGTTGTGTTGAGGTTCGGATTGATTTGAAGGTTTGGGTGTGTTTTTGGTAGATAAGGATTTCTGCAGATTTGCTGCAGATCTAGAAAACGTGACTCTATCGTGAGTGCGACAGAGCTTAGTGATTTCCAGCATCTCGCGGCAGCCAGTTCGGTCCTGCTGAGCTTTAGCATCATGCGTGCTGTTGCGAGAACGACAGAGCGCGTAATGCCAAGCTGTTACTGGGCAGCGCTATCGCGAGTGTATGATCACGATAGCGTCTGTGTGCGTGTTCTGTCACAAGCGCGATAGAAGCCAATATGCTTCTTTTCGCATGAGCGCGAGGCTTATCACGAGCACAGCACTCAAGGAGCTTTGCCCATGTCGCGAGCGCGACGGTTTCTGTTTTTAAAATGGGATTTCTTTTGTGCTTTTGACATTTATATTTCGAACTTGCGATGCTTTTAGACTTATGCATGGATGATTTTATGAACAATAAGAAGATGAATTGATGATTTATGCATGGCCTGCAAGAGTCAAATAGTGGATAGTTAGGCATGCCTAATAGAGTTCAGTAGTTGCAGCCCCAATGTGTTCTAGACCATGATTAGGTCCCCGTTTGGATCCTCGCGATCCTCAATGTGTTTGGATCTTGTTTAAGATCCCCCAATGTGAAAATCTTTTGAATGAGAAAATAATAATGTTGCTTTTCGATTGTACCCTCGAGTACCCCTAATGTGTTCAATCGTTATCCGCTATTGTGAGTCAGCAGGCGTTTCGTTGTTTGTTTTTTTGTGACTATAAGCATGTGAGATCAATTAATATATGAATTGATTATGAGCTCTTGAATACAATTGAATGTGATTAAGCTATGATTAAGATATATGGGATTATAAGCATGTGCCATATTGTATGTGTTTTGTTTTGACGACCATTGTGAATGGCCGTTCATATTATTTGTGTGTTTTCCCCACTAAGTGTTATCGCTTAGCACGAGTGTTTCATCCGTGCCGGTGCGAAAGGTTTTGAGTTTTTGGGAGAGTCTCCGCAGGTCTAGCCAACACAGAAGGATTGAAGTGTTAGGACTTAATTTTGTACTTTAAATTCTTTTTGTAATATTTTGGGCTCTCATTATATTTATTCTTTTATATTGCTTCCACTATGTATTCTGGAAGATGAATTTTTGTAATATCAGTTTTTGTATAGAATATTGTTGTATTGAACCTTTGGATATCAATGAATGATCTTTCAGTTCTCAAGTTTTAATTTTCGTTGTTTTCTGTATATTGTGTATATGTATATTGTTCTGCTTTGTTTGGTGACACCCTTGTCCATACGGGTTCTCACTCCCTTTGAGGATGAATTCTACTATGTATGGGTAGGGGATGTTACAGCCTTAATTTCTTAGTGCACATTATCAGGGCAATGATCAATTGTTCAGTCGGACTTTTCTTCGCATCTGGCCATCTTAGCACTTAGCTGACAGAATAAATCAGCAATTGTTGACTTTTTTCCTCTCGAACTATAACAACTGCTATTGCCTCCCCCAAAGTGGATAGGTACTGATAGAGTTTTTCGCCTGCAACCGGTCGGCTTAATAATGGTGGGTTCATTAAGAACTGCTTTAATTCTTCGAAAGTTTTTTGGCAATCCTCATCCCAATTGAAGGTGTCATTTTTCCTTAGTTTCCTGAAAAAATGGAGTGCATTGTTTGGCTGAGGAAGAGATAAATCTGCCCAGAACTATAATTCTTTCATTTAGCTTCTGAACGTCCTTTATATTGGTCGGGGGCCGCATGTCTAAGATGGACCGTATTTTCTCTGGGTTGGCTTCGATTCCCTTTTTTGATACCATGAAGCCTAGGAGTTTCCCTAATGGTACTCCGAAGATGCACTTCTCGGGGTTCAGTTTCATCCGGAACTGATTGATGGTATCGAATACTTTACTCAAATCAACTGCACGTTCTTTCAGATTCTTGCTCTTGACTATCATACACTACAAAAAAATAGAAAATTAGCGACGAAAATTTTCGTCGCTAATCGGACAATTTTCGTCGCTAATTGCAAATAACTCCGTCGCAAGAAATTTTGCGACTAAAACATAAAACAGTCACTAAAAATAGCGATGGAAAAAAATAGTATTTAAAAACAAAGAATTTAGTCGCTAAATAATCCCAAAAACTAATCGGTGGAAAATTAAAAAATATTAGCGACGGATAATCCATCGGTAAATATATTAAATTTGAATTTCCAATTATTATTATTACATCAAAAATTTAATTTATGTAAATAATAATTATGCAATATTATTAACAATACTATAAATTTAAAAAATATAATATCATAGATAAAGAAATATATGAATTTCTTTAATAAAATAAAATTAAAAATTAATTTACATATAATTAAAATCATATTAAATAATATAAACACTCATGTCTACCATCATAAAATATTTAAAAATTATAACAAAAAAACACTTTATAAAATCTTGGAATATCCATGGAATGCCACCACTTTGGATCTTTAATTACTTCACGAACCACCTAATTTATAAATGATCAGAAAAAATAAAATTAAAATTAACAACAAATAGTAAATAAAATAAAATTAAAGCAACTAATTTTATCCGGCTGCCAAAATGGACTTTAAATACCTCTTTTTCAGTTGAAATGCAACCATTAATGTTTTGACATACACCCCGATTCATCATTTTGTACAAAACCATGCAAGTCCTTGGATCAATAGCCTATAAAGAACACAATGAATAAATACTTCCCAAAAAGAAAAAAAATTAAAAATGGTTTCAGAGAAGAGAATATTTAAGTATGATGATGACTAAAGCAGCATTCACAACTAGAATATAACTCAGATAAAGACATGTAAACTCACAAACAATATCAGACTGCAAAAGACCTTAAATATCTATTATAGAATTGCTTAGAAGCATTCCATGTAAAACTGTCAACGCTTTCACAGCTTAAACTCAAGATATTTTCCATCCAACAATTTCAGCCTACGAACATGATATAAAAAGTTAAAACTTAGACCACAGATGCTTGTGCACACAAGCAGACACTCTCGCAAACAACATACAAACATAATTCAATATGTTTTTCCCTTATTTTCAAAACAATAAATAAATAAAGAATTCTAAATTGTATTTATTAAAAATTATTATTTCATCTCTTGTAAAAAGATGTATGTCCACGTGCAACTCAAATTAGTATGCATAAAAAAGGTTGATATCCAAAAATAAGAAAGAGAAAAGAATATTAAGAAATCAAATCAAATCAAACTAAGTAAATTTAAAAACAGATAAGCCTGAATTGCAGTTAAGAAACTTCACAAAGCTGCTATCTCCACTGCAATTATCAAATAACTAAACAAAAGCAACTAACCCACAATCAAAAAAGGAAAGCCATTGAAAGCTTTGAGCCAGTAAACCATTTTGCTAAAATAACTAATGGGAAATATAAGATTTAAAATAAAGAAAGAATTAGCTCCTGAACTGCAAGTTATATATTTCTAGGGCCATATTAAATGCAATTTATATATTTCAGCAATCTAATCCAATTGATTTTTTGTGTAAACTTCCAATGATTTGGTTAAATAATGTTAAGTGATTCATAAGTTTAGTTTTCTTTGTTTATTTCATTTTTCTGAGTCTGATTCCTTTATTAACTTATAATGGTTAAGCCTCTAAATTCTATTTAACTCGTTTAAGTCAATAATAAATTCTTAAGCGAATATATGAAGGATGAACGAAACCTCGTGTGCTTTGTGTTTCATTATATTTAAATTAATTTTTTGTGTAAACTTCCAATGATTAGATTAAATGATTGCTAATATCTTGCAATACTTAATTTAAACATAATTTTAGGATCTTTGCTAATATGCACCTTTAGTAACTTTAATCTCTAAACACTTAATTTTAGAATCTTTGAAATGTACTAATTTTAGAATCTCTTCCTAATATTTGCTGCTCTAAATACTTTAACAAGTGCTCTGCTTGTTGTTGGGTGGGTGTGAAAATGAATAATATGTGATTAGGAAATTCTCTTATCTTTTTGTTAGCTTTGATATCAGATATGGGGACCTTATAGCTTATATCCCAGAATTCTATGTTAAACTTAGTCTTAGAACCCAGGTTTATGGAGATATGGATATAGCTTTTGCCTTGTTATTTGTCTAATTTGATAGAATTTTTAAGTTACAGTTAACGACTTATTTTTCTGTCCTTTTGTTTTTTAACAAATTTGTTTTCCCTAATCATCAGTTTTGTGATTTCTTTACAGATAGTAGAATCTTTGAGCATAAGATGGACTTGGTAGTGACTTGAATGGCTGCATCACATCAATAGGGTCTCAATTAAAGGCCTTATAAGAGTTGAGTTTTCTGCATTACCTTAAGATAAGGCTGGTCACTGGAGCTTCCTCGGAGCCTTCGTCGGTGATGACACCGCCACTGCCGAAATGAAGATCGTAGAGTCAGGAGCCTCTCGCCAGTGGTCACAAGCCTTACAGATCCGCAGTTTGGCCGAAAATGGCGTCGGAAGGACGTGGTATCCTCCTCTCTGATCTAGCTGTTGCCGGTGAGTGTGGACGATCAGAGGGTGGGGGAAGACTTGTTTCGCCTTTAGCAATGGTCCGCTGTTGTCCATGTCACCACTCGTCTCCGGAGGTCGCCTAAAATTCCATGAAAAGCCTTTGGTTTGGAGAGTAGAAAGAGACAGCGGCGGCGCTCGGGAAAGAAAGGAGGTGGTGCGGTAACTGTTGCGAGCGCTGGTGCGCAGGTCACCGGTGCTCCGTCCCTCCGCCTATCCCTTCTCGGTTTTTGCTTCCCCTTCCCCTACGTTTTCATTTCTCTTCCCACTCTCTATTCTTTTCTTTTGTTTTTCCCATTTGCTTATTTTGTTCCCTATTTTTGTCTCTCTCTCTCTCTTTATTAATTTATTTTCTTTATTATTATTATTATTATTATTATTATTATTATTTTAGTAGTATAATTATTATTTTATTATTATTATTATTATTATTTTAGTAGTATTATTATTCTTTTCATATTTAAAAAATTTGAAATATTTTTAGCGACGGAGAAATCCGTCGCTAATTCAAGTGTGTCTAACAACTCCAAGTTTAGTTGGAGTCGCTAAATCTATCGCAAACAAAGTCGCTAAAAATGCCTCGAAATTTAGCGACTGAAATTGCCGTCGCTATTTTAGCGATGGTTCTTTTAGTCGCTAAATTAGTCGTAAAAATTAGCGACTGAATTTTTAGTCGCTAAATTAGTTGCACAAAAGGCGCAATAAATTGCCGCCAAATTTTAGTGACTGTTTTTTTTTTCAGTCGCTAATTTAGTCGCAAAAAATAAAAAATTAAATTTAGTGACTAATTCTTAAATCAGTCGCTAATTAGCGATGAAAATAGTGCAGTCGCTAATTTTAGTTTTTTTTGTAGTGATATCATTGAGATAGACTTTCAAGTTTTCCCCGATCTGACACTTAAAAATTTTATTCATCAGCCGTTGGTCGGTTGCTCCCGCGGTTTTCAACCCGAACAGCATCACTCGGTATCAAAAGGTTCCTTTATCTTTGATGAAGCTCATTTTTCCTGATCTAGCAGCCACATCAGGATTTGATAATATCCAGCATAAGTATCTAATAATGAGTAGATGGCATGACAAGTTGTGGCATCGACTAGTTGATCGGTGCTGGGCAGTGGGTAGCTATCTTTTGGGCAAACTTTGTTTAGATAGGTGAAGTCGACACGCATTCTCATTTTTCTGTTTTTCTTCTTCACGAGCACTACATTTGCCAACCATTCAGGGTATTTTACTTCCCTAATGGTTCCGGCTTTTATCAACCGATTAATTTCTTCAGATATGAATTTCTTCCTATCGAGCGCATATCTTCTCAATTTCTGCTTTATTGGTGGGAAGCTAGGATAGATGTTCAATCTGTGTGTTATGACTTTTGGATCTACACTTGAGATGTCTTTGGGTCTCCAGGCAAAAGAGGCTTGGTTGACTATTAATAATTGCATTACTTCCTTTTCAACTTCTTTTGTCATGTTTGCTCTAATTTGAACGTTCTTACTTGGGGTGAGCTCTTTAGTGATAATTTCTCCTTCTGGATTCATCCCAGGCCGATCGAATTCATTTTTTATTTCTTTCTTTTCTTCAACTATGTATGCTTGTTTTTATTCTTTTAATATTGTAACGTAAGCTTGCCTCGAGGCCTTTTGGTTTCCTCTTAAGATCACCACTCCTTTCTTTGTGGGAATCTTTATGACCATGTATCTAATACCGATGGCTGCCCCTATTTTGAATAACAGAGGTCTCCCAAAAATTGCATTATACACGAAGTTCATGTCTATGATCATAAATATTGCTCAACATTTATGTGTGATCATCTCGTCACCTAGTTCAACGAAAAGTTCTATTGATCCGATCACGGGTACAGTGGCGTTGCCAAGCCCGATTAGTGGGGTAGTGTGTGATTTTAGCTCTTCAATTGGCAATTTCATTTTTTGATAGGCTTCTAAGGTGAAGACGCTTACCGCACATCCATTGTCAACTAGAATTCTTCTTACTTATAAGCTAGCTATGCTGGCCTCCACGACCAAAGCGTCTTCATGAAGGACTTTTAAATCTCCCATATCCTTGGAGGAAATCGTCATTGATTGTAAATCTTCATGTGCTGCCGAGAAATATACTCCCTTCCCCTTCTTTCTTTTTGAAATGCTTTCTCCATAGGATGATCCTCTAGCAATCATATTAATAACCCTTAGTTTTTGCTCTGTTTGCCATTGTGGTGTGTCAGAATCCCTTGGTCTTGTCCTTTTATTATCATTTTCTTCAGAATCCGATCGACCCTTCCCTTCGTAAGGTGGCTTACAGGCTCTTGTAGATGTAGGGCCTACAAATCTTTTGAGGGAGCCCCTTTATAGGAGTCTCTCGATTTCTTCCTTCAGTGCATTACAATCATCTATAGTGTGGCCATTGTCTTTATGGAAATGACAATATTTGCTTTCGTCTCTCGAAGCATAGGAGCGTTTGGACATCTTTTTTGGCCAATTTACCTTGGCATGTTTTTCTTTGATCCATATTAAGACTTGAGAAATGGGCGTTGAGTGGTGTAAAAGTTCTAACCATACTATTTGCATGATGTTCTGATCTGCTGTGCTTGCCTTCTTTTCTTCTGTTTAATCTTTTTAGTAAACTCCCTCTCTCGGGACTTTTGTTTCTTGCTTTGTCCCATCCAATCAACTAAGCTCTATCGGGTTCTAAAAGTCCTCCTTTCGCTTTTTGTGCATTTTCTAGCTGAATATACTGATTAGCTCTTTCCATGAGGTCTGCGAAGTTCGTAGGAGGTCGAGTGATTATGGAATCAAATAAGTGAACATTTTTTGTTCCATTTTCCAGAGCATTTTTTTGCCATGTCGGGGTGCAAGTTTTTTATTTCTGACGTGAGAGCTTGAAATCTATTGATGTAATCTCTTAGACTTTCATTAGATTTCTGCGCCAGATCGCTGACGAACTTGGTAGGCTTTATTTGTATGATAAATCTTGTGATGAATAGATCCCTTAATTGTTTAAAGGAATAAATTGATTCCGGAGGCAAGTCGTGGAACTAATTGAAAGCATCACCTGCAAGAGTGGTGGGAAATAGCCTACAAAATACTCTGTTGTCGAACGAATATATTTGAATTTGTGTCAAAAATTCAGATATATTGCATTTTGGGTCAGTTTTACCTGTATATCTGGGCATCTTGATTTCTCTAAATTTATTGGACAGCCTCGCTTCCCTAATTTCTTGGTTAAATAGTGAGACCATGTTTCCATCAAAAATTGGCTTTTTTGGATGGCCCAAGTCGAATTTTTTGATTACCTGTAGGACCCATTGCTCATTTTTATTTGTCATGTTATCATCTATTTCTCCTTTCTTTTTCTTTGTGAACCTTCATTTAGGAGTACACGCGTATCCCATGTCACTATCTGCTGCTGTCAAAGGAGATTGCCTTGGCGTAAGTGTCAAGATATATCCCCTCTTAGCGGTGCACATGTAGTTGAGATCATTGTGCATGTCATGTTCCTCATACATTTTCTTTTTCCCTTTTCTTCGATCGAATTCTTGGAATTTAGAGCGGGTTCCAATTCGGCTCCTTCCTTCTTTTATCCTCAAATTGATATTCCTTGATTGCCGTCTCCTGTGGCTTTATGCTTTCGAATCTTTATTAAGGGTTCAAATCCATTTTCCTTTCTTTATTATATGCATCATCTATTTGGTGTAATCATTCAGGACTACTTTGAGATCTCTAGCCATTATCGTTGTGGAGTGTAACAGCCTAATTTTCACCCTAGTAGAATTGGTAATGCAAATTTCTGTATTTGTATGAGTTTAAGTGTAATTAAGGACTTAATTGAAAGATAAGATAAGTTGATTGAAGGAAGAAATAGACTTAAGGGATTTAAAGGAGCATTTGCTGTGGACTAGAGGGGAACTTTGCATGTTAGTGGGACAAATGGCTCATGAGTGACATGTGGCAAGTTAGGGGAGTGCCACCTAGGATTAGCACATGCAATATAAGGGATTGTTAGTGGAATTTTCTATCCCCAATTGGATTGTATGCAAATTTTTCTCTCATTTCCCTCTCTTCCTCTCGGTTTTCTTCTCTCCACTTTCTTCTTCTTTGAGTTTTGATTTGCTTGTTGAGAGATTCTACATTTTGGATTGATTGTAGAGTATAGTGATTAAAGATTAAGCCAAGAAGGTAAGTGTATCTAGATTGTGTTTTTTCTCCTACTCCTTTCTTTGCGTTTGGATTGGTTGAGTTTGGATTAAGAGTTTGTTCTTAATTTGGGTATTGCAAGAAGCTAAGGCTAGAAGAAGGGAGAAAGGCAAGGATAATGTCTGATTTTGGTAAAAGTTCAGTTGCTCCTAGAGGTTGGGATCGTGTGCTCTTTGAGTTATGCATGTGTTTTTTATTTGAGTAATTGATGCATGTTTGTGTATTGAGTTAGATTTGTGTTTTGGCATGTGTTGTTAGTTGGCTATTGAGAATTTAGACCTTATTTTAGAGCATGTTGATTGTAAGTATGCTTAGTAGTGTATTGGAGAAGCAAGTGTTCATGATTTGGTTGTTCATGTCTTCATTGGAATTTGGTATTTGATTTAGTGCTAATTGTTGATTTAGAGTGTTGTAGTGTAATTGGCATACTGTATTACAAGTCTTTGAAACCATGCTTGTGAGTATTGTTGGATGGTGATTGAGTATGAGTGAGAAGTTATGCGATTTGCGATTTTGGAGCATTTAGTTATGTTTTGTCACAAGCGCGAAAAGGGTCGCAAGCGCGACAAAATGTGTCTGGACAAGGTCTGCCTGCCGAGCATCGCCAGCCTTATCGAGTTCTCTCACGCATGGCTGAGCGGTGCTGAGCTAGGTCTCGAGCGCGAACATCATCGCGAGCACGACAGAAGCCACTTTGGCAATCTGTCACAAGGGTGACGAGGTCCGCGTGCGCGACATCTGCGAGATTCCTATTCTGTCTCGAGCGCGACAAGGGTCGCGAGCGCAACACTGTGCAGTTTTGTAAGCTTGAGTCCTTTATGCTCATTGGTGTATGTCATTTCATTGATATATGTTCTACTTGCATGATGATGATTATATGTATGATATATATGTATGAACCTTATGATTGTTGGGTTATTTAGTTGTTCATAAATTGATTGGTGATGTGATTCTGTGATTGGATACTTGAGTGTTGAGTTAATGTGTATAGTTCGTATGTTAAGCCTGAACGGTCAAGGTAGTGGATAGATAAGTATGCTTATAAAGGGCTAGAGTTTTGCAGCTGCTCGTGTCAACTCGTATGGGTTTAATTTTTAGACTTTGGTCTTTTGAAAATCTAGACTTTGGTCTTCTGTTATTTTAGCTTTTAGACTTCGGTCTTTCGATACTGCTAGTCAGTATTCTGATTACCCGTATCCACCATCGTTTTGAAATCAGGTTTTTGTACTGTTCTGTATATATGTGAGTTATTATTAAGCTTGTATCTGTTATATGATCCTGTATATTTCTGATTTTTAGCAATTGTTATTACTTCTGTATTTGTAATGACTTTGGGCAAGATAATGTTATGCTTATGCTATTTTATGATAAGCTTCTGAATTTTTTATGCTAGTATCTGTGTTTTATATGCATGCATACTGTATTTGTTGTGACTTCATTGGAAGTCCTCTGTATCTGTTTATTCCCACTAAACGTTATCGCTTAGCACAGGTGGTTTTTCCCGTGTAGATATGCAGGTTTGGTTCTGAAGTGTGGGTCCCCATCTGCTGGCCACTAGGATTGAAGTGATTCTTTTTGTATATGTATAGAACTTTTGTATATGTAAGAAAAGGCATGTAATATTGAGTTATGATATTGTATTGATTTTGTATATGTATACATTATAAGTTCAGTAATGCAAGTATATTCTGTTTTCAATGCTTTCGCTTATGTATGCTTTAGTATGCTTCTGTTTTACTTTATGTATGTATGTTTATTTGCGTTTGTGAGTGTGTGTGGCATCCTGATATTCCTCTCGAGGGGTACTGGGGTGTTACATGGAGTCTGGTTGAGCTAGGAACTCATCGTTGAATCTCGGTAAGAGATTATTGCCCCTTTCTCAATTTAGGATCTCAGCCTTCCGGTGTTCCCGTTGGACTGATTTTCGGCTCTAGATCTTAAATGTTCAGCCATATTCTGTTGTTATCATTCTCAACGAAAGTACCAAATGGTATTCCTGAAAATATCAGAACGAGGGATATAAATGTGCTAAACGAATTGAAAAAAAACTAGTGACCTGCAAAGAAGGCTAGTCCGGTCGGATCGGGCTTTAGCTCTCCGAAGTTTAAGTTAACAAGAGCTATTCAAAGAGAAAAGATAATAATTAGACTAGGCTTCTTTTTTTGTATTGTACATATATTTACATATATTTTTTTTAGAAGTATTTATAAGACGGAAGAAAGAGAATATCTCATACGAGTGATGGGTAGGTATAGGGTATGGCCACATAATAATTAAATTGACCATACCCTATTGAGTGTGTCGGTACCCCTGATATATAGCGTCGATCCGATTGGATTAAGTAACGACTGACAGCCCTAAATGGACAGGTCGCATGAGCCTAACGGAACTCACCTCCTGTAAGCCACTTTCTTTATTTATCCGTGGGCCTTGAGATTAAGATCTGTTATCAATAAATAATCGGACTAAATTTTGAGGGTGAGTCTATTCTATTTGTGAGCCGTTAAAGGAGGATAAATGAGCAGGAAAGCGCCACGATGGAGTTGCTGGAGTCGGTCATAAATAAATTCGTTAGAGCAATGGTTTCTCTCTTTCTTCGAGGAAAAAGAAAAAGAAAAAGAAAAGAAAATGGATTACTACAGGGTATTGGAGTTAAACAAGAACGCAACAAAAGAAGAAATAAAAGAAGCATATAAAAGATTGGCTATGAAATATCATCCAGACAAGCATTCTCAGTCCTCCAAAGTTGTTAGGGAAAATGCAACTCTCAGATTCAAACACCTCTCTGAGGCCTATCATATCCTCTACGACGATCGGAAGCGCGCCGATTACAACATTCGATCTTCCTGCTCCTCTGCTTATGATCATAGATATGGCTCCACTTATGATCATAGATATGGCTATGGCTACTATTATAATTGTTCTTCTAATAGTCAGACTAGGAAAGCCGATGCTGGTGCTTTTGTCTCCAAATTCCATGCTGCTCTTCGCTTCTTAACCACGCGTGCCTTTCTTCTCAATTCTGCCTTTGCCGGGTATTCTTTATTTTCCCTTTCTATTCAATTTTTAATTTCATCAATTTCTTTTATATTTTATGCCATTTTATACATTTTAAACTTGCTGCTATTTAATAGGTCTTCAATGTCTAAAATCGTGCTCAAAGTTAGCTACAGGCTAGAGCATCTGTGCCTCGTTTACTTTTTATTTTTTATTTATAAAAAGTTGTTGAAATCAGGTTATTCCTTTTTTTGTGGTGTATATTTTTTGCAGTTCCAGTGTAGCACTTGTTCCTTTGTTTAAGATACCTAGTTTCATACTTCAAAACCATTATTCTAACTGATCTCCTTTGTGTTTGGGAGAAATGAATTATGGACTTTGCTGTTACATTCGTAACATATATCAGCAACAAGCTAAAGCCGTAAAAACTTGATGCTTTTTTCCTGTCAAAACCTCAATATTGCCTCACTTTCCGATCTTTGAGCTGTTGAGATAAAGACAATGGGAAGGAAAACTGAAGAAGATGCCAGAAAGGAAATGAGAAAGGAGACCTGAGAAAGAAGGCAAAATTGAGTTCTAAAATAGGGGATATCCTGAATTCTTTTGTGATATATACATCTTAAATCTGCTAAATTTTAGTAGCCAACAGCTTGTTTCAGTTAACATGGCAAAGTTAATTACCCTAATGGCTTATCTAACAAGCTAAATGCCAACCCATTTCATCAATTTAATTTTATAGCTTGCTTGATCAATAACATTACCTCTTGATTAAGCAATCGTTTTCCTTAAGGTCCCAATTGAGCTTGTAAGGTCATCATAGCTTCTATGTAAACCTCCTTTTGGCATTTTTGGTCATACTTAGGTTAGCTACTTCTGGCAGCAGCCCTGAGGACCAGTTATTGTAGCTTTGGTATTAAAGTTCTCTAAACACATGATCTGGCATAAGTGGCTACTCGTACTTGTTGAAAACTTAGCAAAGAAGGATAAATTATGCCATTTTCCTTTGCCTTCTCCATGTCAAAAGCTCTAATATTTGAGAATTGCAAGAGGGTTTGATGTCTGCTCAAAGAAAGGAACATCATTATTTCAAATATTTTTCTGTTATAAAAAATATTTATCTTGTAACTCCTGTTAAAATTGCTAAAAATTTCTAAAATTTTCAATCCTTTTTGCGAATAAGTTCAAGGCGCAAATCTTCTTGTGATACAGTTTTGTTTTCTTCTTCTTACAGTATGTTAATTTTTTTTTTCTTTACTTTACTCATGATCTTAGCTACCATCAGATTTGGCCTTTTTCAAGTAGACATTCTTCTTTAGTGGCTTCTTTCTGCATCAAGAGTTACCAGTTAATGGAGCCAAAATCTTGAATAAGAATCTTTCTTCTAAAAATAGAACTTTGTAGCTCTGCACAATCAATCTCATCAATTTCAGTGGATTGAGGAATAAACAATTCCCACCTTGAATAGGTTTCTTAAATCATTGTACGTGCCTTGCTTTTTCTCCAAACTTTTTGAACCATGCAAATGCTGCACTATTTTTCGAGATTCCTCTCCTTTTTGCACTCTTGCATAATTTCATCTCTAAGATCCCTCTTTTGTACGTAGGCTCTAAACAATTTCATAAGTTGATCAAATTTCTACTCCATCTATCTTTTAATTTTCTTCATCGTTCTTGCAAGTGTTGGTGAATTTCTTTATGACTTGTTCATTAACAGATAAAAGAAGGACAAACAGATGAGAAGTAAGTGAAAGATGAGATTTTAGGATGAGAATTAAGTGGAAGAAGGAACTGAGATTTTGTGGGGAAAAAAGAAGATGGATGTTAAGTGAAGAAGGAGATGATAAATGGAAGAAGAAGCAGCAGCAGCCTTGGTATAGAAACACACTGGTAGCAAGAGAGCAGGACCTGAAATTTTGGCCCAACTCTTGCTCCTGCACTTGATATCCTAATCTACGGCCCTCTTTTAATGTTTTAGCTAGATATCTCCCACACCTCTGCCAACCAAAGATTCAGCACTTGGCTTTTGAGAGAGGTTTGAAAAAAGTTCAGTATCATACCTAAAGAGGGCTAGTTGCTGAAAACTGTACGCAAGTAGTTTGGGCCATCTAAAACTAAGGTGTACATATGCTTTCTGTATGGTTAGAATTTCATTTTGCAGGCAGAGATGCCAAAATTTTAAATTAGGAGAAGAAAGGTTGAGTGTTCACTGTTGAAATATTCATTCTTTAAGATTGATTCTTTTCTTAAATTGATACTGATGCTGGAAACTCCTGCCTAATTCTATCAAGCAATGGAATGCTTTGCCGTATTTTCTCTGCAATAGGTGCTTCTTCAAATAGTTATTCTTTTTATTGCTAGACTTGAGGTATATGCAGGAGTATTTCTTTATTTTGGCTTCTCTACTAGCCGCATCTAAGGCATGTGCATTTTCAATAAGTGAAATTACATGCTAAGTTAAGACAATATTGGATTGGTTGTTACAAGATAAATTTTGACCATTTATCATGTCATTGTACTTATTCAATGGCTTGTAGTTATTGGATTTTTCCCTTTAGAAATTGAGTTGATTTTGGATTTTATTTGCTTTTTAAATTGATATGTCATGGGACTTTTGCATTTATTAGGTTTCGTTGTTCTTATTCTTCATCTGTATCAAATGCTTGTTATCCATTTTCTGCATAGGTGTTTTGGTGCTATGTCTCTTCTTCGCTTATTTTTGTCTAGTTTATTGCTTTAATTCATTATGAGACAGTTTAAGAAGAAAGAAGAGAGGAATTCTTAGTCTCTTACATTGTTTGCTGAATGCATGTAGTTTTTATTCATGGTTGTGTAATTTCTTAGTAGTAGCTAACATTCAACTACCACCTAATACTTAATGCTTTTTAATTACAACAGCTAACTGTTAGGATTCAATCCTAACTAGGTTAATGGATTAGGAAATCTGGATTGATTTTCCAGAATAGAAGAACTTAGAGAGAGACAGGATAGAAGCAGAAAAGCAGAAAAGAAGAGAGAAAAAGAGAGAGAAGAAAATTCTCTGTTGATTCATCAGTGGTCCCCCCAATGGGATTCTGTTACATAACAAAGCAGAAATGTAATGATTAGGTGCACTAGAGGACAAGGGAGCATGCAATCTTTCTTTTCCCTCGGAATATGTACTGCTGGATAACAGAATTTCAGCCACCTAACTAAAAACAGTAAAAATACAAAGGAACTCTCTCAGTAATGGTAAGGGATGCAGGAGAGATAGATAGGGAAGTAATAATGGCTTGGGCCTTAGGGTCTTCTTGGTAGGAATTAATGATTTTTTGCACCCAAATAGGAGTAATAGCAGAAGATGTGGCGAACAGGAGGCCATTGGTATAGGAATTCCCTTCAAACTTCCTAGGGAGTGCATCACCAACTTTGTTGTCAACCCCTTTCTTGTACTGGATGCTGTAGTCCAATCCCAGTAGTTTACTTATCCCCTTTATTTGGACATAATTGTGGAGCCTTTGTTCCAGCAAGTGTTTGATGCTTTCATGTTCTCTTTTTATGATAAAATGACCTTGCTTGCATCACATTCTAAATCAAAAGGCTGAGCAAAATTTGGTAATGCAAGCACTGGAGCCTTAGTCATGAGGCCCTTAAGTCTATCAAATGCTTGTTGGGTTGCTGGTGTCCATTTGAACTGATACTTCTTAAGGAGATCTGCAAGTGGTTTGCTAAGCATCCCATAACTAGCAATGAATCTCCTATAATAGCCAGTGAGGCCTAGGAACCCCCTCAATACGTTAAGGTTTCTAGGAATGGGCCAAGATACCATGGCTTCTACCTTATTGGGATCTGTGGCTACCCTCTCTGCTGATATAACATGCCCCATTCGGGTCAGGTCCCCATTGGGGTCAGGTATTCCCTGCCCCGTGATCATCCCTACATATTATATTTCTGACCTCCCTAGGAAATTTGGTTGGCACTGAATGAAACCCATTGTTGTTTCATTGTTATATTGGAAAGTTCTCCTGCAGTACTTGTTTGCTAACTGTATCTAGATGACTAAAGGTCAAACTTAACTTTATTTATTTACTTATATGATGCAAGTTCTTTTTCTTGTTCTGTATGATTTTCAAAATTTTTTGGGGTGCCATTGGTTTTTCTCCAAGTTTGGAAGAATTTCTTGAAATCAAATTTTGTGAGGCATTGTGAAAAGGATGGAATCCAAATGTTTTGGATGTTATGCTACATTTTGGATGAATATGATAGTTTTGAAAGAAATGCTGAGATTTCAAAGACGAAGTTTCATCCAATAAGATCATAAAGTCTGAGCTAATTTTGAATTTTATTCAATTCTTTCAATTTTGTCTATTGAATCTCTTAATTTATATTTGTTAGTAAGGGTGTGTATCTTATGCTAAAGCTGAACTGGCATGGTAAGTAGCACAACGTTTTAGCTAATGATCACATATAGGGGCTTAGGATGCTTGAAGTTAGCTCTAGAACTTTGGCAATATAGTTTAGATGCAATGTAGCCTGCAAAAACACAATCAATGTGTTAAATCAATGGCAGGCCCATGATACACACTCCTTTGTAAGATCAACTCTTGCATACAGTCAGGGTTAATTTTACTTACAGTCATTGAACTATTTCACTTGTAACTGAAAAATAAATTTTTTTAACATAAAAATACTCGAATTTACAAAAATGTTTCAATTGGTCAGATTTCGAAAAGAATCCTACCTGAAATCTTTGTTGGCATATGTCACATTATACATCTCATTCAAGTATGAAACATAGATCTCCACATCAGTCTGCTACTCATTTCAACCTTAACATCATGACCATTGAGGAGATGTCACGTGTAAAAATAGTTTAGAAACAAAAAATTCATAAAATTTTTATACGTTATTTTCTCATTGGTCGTGATGCGGCGGCTGACATCATACTCATCTTATGCGACAGGTTGATGTGGCAACCAACAAGGATTTCTAGTAGGATTTCTTTAGAAATCTCGCCAAAATGATATTTTTGAAATATTTTCCTAACTTTAGGTATTTTTTTTGTTAAAAAATTTTATTTTCCGATTTTTTGGTTAAAAATAGAACGTCCAATGACCGTAAGTGAAATTAACCAATTTTGTTGCTATTTCCACAAAGTATGGGAAGAAATTGAATAAACAGTTAGAGAAAACTGAAAATTTAATCCAAGTTCAGCAATTGGGAGTCTCTTATCCCTTATAGTTATTATTCATTGTTACTTTCTTGATTGCAATCGTAAAATATTAGAGATTTTTATTTAGGGATTTGTACAAAAATGTCTTAAAAAATTGGAGATTTTTATAAAATTACTACCTGATAAAACTAAATTTACCATTCTTTATACTTGGGCTTGGAAATGGGTAGCCCAAAGCCCAAAAGACTAATCCTACTCACTCTGTGATTAGGCTAAACTCAATTATGGTGAGAATTCTGTTATGGTTAACTATAGTAAGCTCAAGGTAATCAAAGCTACCAAAGTCTACAAATACCTTGTTTGAATGGTAACTTTCTCACTCTATATCTTTTTCTCTTTGCATTCCATAACCTTGATTGGAATCTTAATTTAGCATCTCTTTGCATTCCATAAACTTGATTGGAATCTTATTTTAGCATCGGAGCCTTCACTCCGGGCCTTTTTTGGGGTATTTTCAAGTATTCGATACTCAATTCGGAACTTTTAATACCCAATTAGGCATTAGCCAAACCGTTCTAGATTTTTGCCCTCTCAAGATATATTATTTGGTGTTTTCGTTGAGAGTTCTGTTGTAGATCTTGCGGGAAATCCAAAAACCAATGAGATTCCAGCCGCAGTTGACCAACCTGCTGCAAACCCAGCAATAAATGTTGGCCTGCCTACAGCTAAAACTCTGGTAATCGTGGATGTCATTCGCCTTATGATCTAGGGGTTAATTGAAAACATGAAGTTTGAGCTTCTCAAGGAACTTAGGCTGATCAGCCTAATGGAGAGAAAGATGCAGCTTCAAGGAATTGAAAGTACAAGAAAGTTCAATCCAAATCCCATTCTACAACACTAAGCAATGGATCCAGAACTAGATGTTCTAAGAGGCCTAAATAGCATAAAGACCATATTGATGAGGAACATAATTGACCCAATCCCAATCTGGAGGGGGATGTTCTAAAAATTGTGAAGAAATACAAGATTGGGTACCCCCAAAAGCCCAACTACGAAGGAAATACGGATAGCCCATTCGGGAGGCTCATAGGTTAACTCCCTTCCTATTGAACTTTCGGGAGATTAAGATGAAGACTTATAGGGGCCGAACGGATCCTCAAAAACACTTGTCCTAGTATAGGACTTTCATTCATATGAAGACGTTCGATGACACATTGATCTATAAGGCTTTTCCATCAACTCTGGTTGATGATGCCTTAAATTGGTTTCATGATTTTCCTTTCAACAACTTTAAACAGTTGTCTAACATGTTTAAAACAAGATTTGTGATACAGATGATGACCAAGAGCACTGTGATTGATGTTCATGCCATCAGCCAAGGGAAGGATGAAAACCTAAGTGACTTTGTTGAACAATTCTAGGACGTAGCCTCCGACATTGAGGGGCTAAATAGTAAGGTAGCAATGGTCACCTTGATCAACAATGTTCAAAACACTTGGCTATGGAGCTCTCTCTTAACTAATAAACTGGTTGACTTTGCCAATTTGATGGATAGGGTCAAGAAGTTTATAGCTTTGGATGATGCAAGTTGAGCAACCAAAAAGTGCAATCTAGATCTTTACACTGAAGTAAGACCATAAATTTTTCAAGGGAAGTCCCAGAAAGGAGGAGTCTCGATTGAAAGCATTTTTCCCGAAAAGGAAGAGTGATAGATGCAAACAACCAGTAGTGATTAAGGAGTATACTCCCTTTAACGTTAGCCCCAAAAAGGTCTAGTTGTGGATCAAAGAGAGGCATGGGAAAGTAAACTGGCTAAAGAAAAATATTTGATCAAACACTAGAGGGAAGGGACAAGAGCACGTTCTGCGAGTTTCATAAGGATATTGGTCACATTACTGATGAATGCCGAGAATTAAATGATGAAATTGAGCATTTGCTCAAGAAAGGTTCTCTAAAGACCTTGGTGGCAAAGAAGAAAGATAATAAACCTGAGCCTTTAGAGAGTAAGGGAAGCAGTTCAGAGATAGAAAATGAACGAAGAAGGCTTAGGAATGCAAATTTTGATCGGGCAGGTGTTTTCAACATGACAGTAGGGGGAGATTCCTATGGCAGTAGAAGTTCCAAATGGAAAAGAGGCTCGAAATGAGTGTTCTTCTTGGCGTAAAAGGAAATGTTGAGACATCAAGGTGCTTCATGGGGATGCCTTGGTGATACAAGGCTACATTGCCAATTTACTGGTCAAATGCATTTAATTGATAATGGCAGGGTCCTAATCTTGCTGACCTTAGAGGCCTATAAGAAGATGAAGTTACCAACAAGGATCTTGTTTAGTTCAAAACCCCTTTGCTTGCGATAGGGAATACTTCTGTCCCGATTCTTAGAACAGTAGATCTATATGTAGGGCTCAGAGACAAAAGCGTAACTCGTACTTGCAAGTGCAATTTTGTTTTGGTAGACATGCGGTTCGCTTATAATGCCATTTTCGGCAAACATATGCTATATGAAACAAGAGCAGTAACACTTTTAATGAAAATCCCCACGATGGCTGTAGTTCAAGGAAACTAGCAGACAACAAGGATGCTTATTTCACCACGATAAAAGAGACGAACTAGTCCCCCATCATTGAACCGATTAGTGATGCTCTTGTCGAGAAGGAAAGGTCTGATCTCAAGGAGGAAGTCTATAAGCATGAGTTGACACCAGTGAAAGCAGTTATGATAGAATTGAAAATGTTCACTCAGGTTAAATAGCAACTCCTGTATGTCTTGAGCATGAACAAAGCAATTTTCTCCAAGGACCCGGAGGACATCCTAAGGATATGTCCGAAAGAGGCACCTCATAAGCTTAATGTGGATCCATATGCTATTCCAGCCAAACAAAAGCTAAGGAAGCATGCCCCCGACCCACCCCTAGAAGGTTATATTGGAGGAAGTGGATAAGTTGTTATCTATGGTTATATTTGGGAAAATCTTAGGCTTCATGGTGTCTCAATAGGATATTGAGGACAATCTTGTAAATGCAAGCTCCCAAGACCATCAATGATATCCAAAAGTTGAATGGGCAGATAACTGCACTCGGCAGCTTTGTTTCCTATTCGGCAAAGAGATGCTTGACATTTTTCAAAAAGCTAAGGAACACCGATGAAAGTGTGTGGGACAATTCATGCCAAGAAGCTTTTGACAAGTGGAAAGATTTTCTTTCAAAGCCACCTCTCTTGAGCTGACCGATCAATGGGGAGACACTTTACCTATAACTGGCTTCTTTAGGAGAAACTGTAGCAACAGTACTAATAAAAGAGGACAAGTAGCAAAAGCCCATTTATTATTTTAGCCAAGTTTTGCATGGAGCAAAAATCTGCCAAAGTAGAGCTGATTAAATGTTGATAGCCTTGATTATGGCAGTAGAGAAGTTAAAACATTAATTCATGCCTCATACTGTGGTGGTTCGAATGGATCGACTGCTACGAAAGATTCTCCAAAAGGCAGATGTATCAGCAAAAGTGGCTGAATGGGCCATCAAGTTGCAAAACTTCGATGTAAGGTATGAGCACTGATCAGCATTAAAGGCGCAAGTATTGGCAGATTTTATTGCTGAGTTCACCAGCAGTGATGATAATAGCTTCCCCATCCAGTCAGAAAACGTGACTTGGACTTTGTATGTTAATGGGCCTTTAAACGTAAACCATGGCGATGCAGGAGTCATCATCAAAGGAACCCTCGGCTTAACCTTGGAGTATGCACTCAGGTTAGAGTTCAAAGCATGAACATTATGGTCAAATATGAAGCTTTGATTGTAGGTCTTAAAGTCTCTAGGGAAGTCTGATCGAAAGTCCTGATCATCAAAAGTGATTCTCAATTGGTGACAACTTACAAATCAAATACGGGGAAACTTCCATATAAAAAAAATATACGAGGAAACTTCGAGGCCAAGGAAGAGAACATGCTGAAATATCTTCAGCGGGCCAAATCCACCCTTCAGAGCATGGAGAAAGAAGGCACTAAATGACGAATTGAGAAGATTCCCCAAAGAGGAGAACATGGAGGGCGGTCAACTTGCAAAGTTAGCAGTTTCATATAAGCTCCAGTACACAAGAAATATGGAAGAAAGCAGCAAGCCAATCTTTGAGCAAACTGAAGTAATGGAGATTGAGTCCTTCCCTTAATGGATAGACCTGATCGTCGAGTATCTCTGGCCAAGCTTCTTGCCAGTGCATGACAATGAAGAAAGAAAGGTGGTGAGGAAGTCACTAAGTTATTTAATCATCAACGACAAGCTTTACAGGCTTTTTCCCATCCTTGGTTGCAATGCATAACTCCAGAAGAGGGGAACTACGTCTTGAAAGAAATCCATTAAGTAGTTTGCGGAGCACATGAGCAAGTGGAGCTATGGTCACTAAGCTGTAACCAAAGCTGGAAGAAAAATGAGGAGAAAACGAAAATCGCTCCTCAACTTCTGCAAATTGAAACCAATGAGTGAAAAAACCATAATTCAACAGACCCTAATAAAACCATCAATTACCTTTCAAAGTCACCCGATTGATAAGTATATGTATTTCTATCAAGAAGCAATCACAACTTATAGAATGTTTTTGGGATTTGAGTAGACTTGATTTTGTGGAGAAGCAATCGCAGTTTATGGAATAATTGTGAGATTTGAGTAAACTTGATTTTGTTGGATTTTCTTTATTTTTTGTGAAATTTAATTTTGAGAAACTTGATGGAGAGTAGTTGGAACTGATTTTGATATAAAAGGATACCGTGTATGTGATTTTGATAACTAGAATTGACGGTAATAGATACATATTGATTTAAATATAAAAAGTGGTATTTTTAGAAACTTAAATTTAAAAATATATATGTTTGAAATTCAAAAATCAATAATGTGTTTTTAAAAAGGAAGGGAAAAAAAAAAATAAAAGATGTACTTTGTGTAATTTTCTCTTTTATTTATTGTCTTTTTCTTTCCACTCAATTGTTTTGGTATTTTTTAGGGGATCCATTATTGTTGCTATTTCATTCTTAGTCTTCAATTAATAATCTCATATCAAACATATTTTCCCTTTTTATGTAGTGCCTTAATTGGCGGGATATTGTTAATAGATATGGGCAAAGAGGCAGTATGGAAAATGCACAACTCTGGGGTAAGTTGTTATCTCTATCATGTGCTTGTCTTATATTCATACATTGCCTGCTTATGTCGTTCATTTACATATAACCATTCAATTAATCTGATTGCCTGCATCACTGTCCTATGATACCATCAGAACATTTGATGAGTCACAACTCTTTAAATTCTTTTTAGATCTTGTTTGGATGAGGTGGGTTAGGTATGGTATGTTATATACAATGATATAATATGGTAATTATTGTTAACATGTTTGAAAAGATAATATAGCATTTTATTGTTTAATAATTTTTTTATAAGAGAAAAATGTTAATGAAATAAAAAATAATAATTTTGATAAAAGAGAAATAAGATTAGGATTATATTAAAATATAATAAGAGTATCTAAAATTAGATAGGGGTGGTGAGAAAATAAAAGTACAGAAAATTATGATAAAGGAAAAACACATTCTTGGGTCTTTGAGTTTTAGCATTTGTTTGGACGAGAATAACGAAAGAAATGAGAGAAAACTAAATGAAATTTACTCTCCTTTACTTTTTATTATTTGGTACTTTTACCCCTTGTTTGGATGGGAGTAAGTTGAATTTACTTTAATGAAGGGAAATGGGAGGAAATGAGAGTAAAGTGAATTTGATTTCCTCTACTTTCATTTTCATTGTTTGGTTAACCTAAAATAAATATAAAGTAAATTAGATTTCCTTTTGAATAGTAGATGGGACTTTAACATTTATACCCTTATGATATTATTTTATAGTAATAATATTAATTATTACAATTTTCTTTCTCAATACTAAAATCAATACTAATATTTCAAAAATATAATCAATATCATTCTAAAATATAAATAGACAGCACAACTAATTAATTCTATATTAATCAATATAATTATATTAAAATCATTTATTGACTGCATTTATATAATATGATATGTAAATATTTATAAAAATAATTAACAAACTTTTATACTTAATAATAATATTTGACAGAATGGATTATAACATTAACCCGCTGGAGGGTTAATGTTATAATTAAATATTTCAATTTTTTAATACAACCCAACATGTCCAATAACTATTTTACTTTTGAATGGATTATAACATTAACCCGCTGGTGGGTTAATGTTATAATTAAATATCTCAACTTTCTCACTGTATAATTTCACTTTTAAATGGATTATAACATTAACCCGCTGGTGGGTTAATGTTATAATTAAATATCTCAACTTTCTCAGTGTATAATTTCACTTTTGAATGAATTATAACATTAACCCGCGGGTAGAAAGTAAAGTAAATTGAATTTACTCTACCCTCAATTCCTTCCATTTCCCCCGATTAATTTACTCTCCTGCAATTAAAGCAGAAAATTAGAATTTTATTCTATTCATTCTCTTTTCTCTCCATTTTGGAGAGAAATAAAAGGTACTCTTCTTTACCTTCTGCTACTCTAGTTTCCCTCCTCCATTCTTGTCCAAACGAGGGAAAGTAGATTAAATTTCACTAACTTTACCTGCAATTGCTCTCAATTCCATCCAACCAATTAAAATCTTAACTTTTTCATATATTAGGTTCTTATACTTTAAAAAGTTTATATTGAATTTTTATATGTTTTGAAACACTTATATAATGACGGAATTAAAACGTATAATCTGTTAATCTCGCGTAAAGTCAACTTAAAATGACTGTGGCCCATCAAAATATATATAAAAAAAAAAAGAGCTAACTAATGACTTTTTGCATTTATGAAATGATTGTATATTTTTTCATTTTTTTTTTATATTCTGATGGGTCTTACAGTCATTTTAAGTTAATCTCACGTGAGATTAATAAATCATGTATATCAATTTCATAAAATTGAATCTAATATGAGAAATATGAAAAGTATATGGATTCAATATTAACTTTTTAAAGTACATAGATCTAATATAGAAAAATGTTTCAGAGACTCCAAAATGCATTTTTCCAGTGATAAACTACCAATTTGTTAGTTTGAAAATTTAGGTAAAATTAAACCATGGGTTGAACGTCGGTTGTATGCCAAATATTATTTATCAAACCGCAAATCCAATCGCCAAAGATTAGCAAGGGCATCTATTTATATTTTTGAGTCAGTTTGGGAGCATCATCCCCCTGACTTCTTGTGTGCAGCATTAGCTGTAGATTGTTCTTATTAATGAATTGTTATTTCTTTAAAAAAAAAAAACCTTGTAATATATTAATAATAAAATTTATTATGATGCTAATAAAATTTATTATGATCATTATAATAAAAATAGTAAATGACGTTGAGTTTTAATACAATAAAATATATTAGGATTGTGAAAAAGAAAATTTTGGGTCTAATCAATTTGGAAGGTTAATTTGTAAGATGAAAATTGTCAAAACCACTATAAAGGGCATTTCATTCAGCTGAAGTAGAATATTAACACACTTTCTTACACTCAGCCCTTACACATGTGGAAAATTAGGGTGAAATTTGTAGTATTGAACATTTATAGTTAACCCAATACCTTACCAAATTAGTGTTTCTGATATTACATGAAGAAAATAAATCTGGCATAACACAACCTTAAAAGCTAATTCATAAAGTGGAATTTGTCCAAATCATTATAAAGAAAACTGTTGTAAAATACTTATAAATAATTTACAATCTCAAGATTAATATATTTTATAGATACTTCTATTGTTTACCCCATTCATATTTTCTTCCCTTTTGATAGTTGTATTTGATTATTTATCTGAAAGGCTTCTATTAGTCTCAGGTTCAAGCTTAATATAGATATATATATATATAGAGAGAGAGAGAGAGAGAGACAAAACAATAATAATAATCCATTATTATCATTTACAAGTTATTATTATTATAATTTACAAGTTCATATGCATGAGACAATAATTAAAATTGAAAGAAAAAAATATTGAGGATTATTTTTTAAACTTTTCACTACCCTGTATAAAAAAATTAAGAAATATAAATTGATGACTAAAATCCTGTGCGTGTGTGGAAATTTAAAAAAAAAAAAAAAATTCAATTTTGAATTTTTTTCCTAAAAGGAGAAGCCACATAGTGAAAGTAAATAAATTATTTCATAGGATTTGAAACTTTAAAACTTCAATTCTATTTCCTTCAATGTAATGAGGAAAAAAGGAAGAAAGAAAGTGAGAATTGAAAGTAAGAACAATGTAAGTGTAATTTCAAAATTAATTTTATGTCCTATATTTATGTTATGGTCCCGAGTTTGTGACCGAGTCATCGGACGGTTGACACAGAAATCAGAACCAGGATAAGGGCTTTTGCCCCTACTTCGGTTCCTACCCTTGCCTCTGGTTGTTTGAACGTTGCAACTTGTTGAGGGGAGCTGCACACCTTTGAACTCTTAGGAAGTTGCCTACCTTTAATTTGCTGGAATTTTAACTTGTTTATTTTTGACTAAATTTGCATCTTATTTTTTTTTTTTATCTAAATTTGCATTTTTAAATAGAGATTATATATCTTAGTATGAATCATTTTCTAACTAGAAAATAAGAATCATTTTCTAATTAGGAAACTATGAAATCCTCCTAAATAGGACATAAATTACTAATTAAAACCAAATCCTATTATAACTAAAATACTACTACTAAAAATAAATTTTACTATAATAAAAATATTTAATTAGAACCATAATAATTTATGTTCACAAAAACAAAAAGACTATCATAAATTAATTTATAGACAATAATATTTAATTTAATTATCAATTTAATTTTTGGATTTAGTTGAGCTGTGTGTTTATTGGACTTGACAATTAACTAATAAAGACTGATATTATCAATTAATGAGTTGAACGAGTAATCAAAGCAATTGGAGGGTTACAAACTCATAATAGGGAGATATAAACTCTTAAAATATATATGTATATAATATAAATTTTTCTCAAGGGGTATATTTGCATACATTGAAGATAATATGGCTTTGTCGTTATTAGTTGGTGCAAAACTCTCTAATTTATAGGGACATTTTGCAATTAATTAACTATATTCCATGCAATTTACAAATTTTGATTGGGCTCATATGCCAACCCTCATCTCAACATAGCTCCTCCCATGAGCTCAATTAAGTTGTTGTGACTTATTTGATTGGTTGGTACTTGAGGCAAGTTTGGTTTCATTTTCTCGGAGGACAGGTTTAATAGCTAGACTTGACCAACCATTAGCCTGTTTTCTGAGATTTCGGGTCAGAATATTTAGTCTGGTCCGGGTTTGACAACTTTGTGCATGCTGTGATATGTTTTGTAATCCAATGTACACGAATTGAGCAGTATATAAATATCAAGAAACAAGATAACAAAATTTCAACTTGGGAGATTATTGGGATTTTTAGAGACTATTTAGATATATATTTGAAGAGGCCTAGAAAAAACAAAAAATTCTGATAGGACTAATATCCTATTTGGGAAGTAAACTGGATACATTTTAAAATAGGAAAATTCCTGGTGAAAAGCCAAAAAAAAAAAAATTATCGGGTCTGGGCTCTTTCCTGACAGGAAAAGTCCTAAACAAGATACAGTTATCAAGATTGTTTATTTTGGATGCAGAAATCGTTTGAGGAAGCCATGGAGTCCATTGAAAAGGCCAAGGCAACTAGACATGAGGTGTAAGAGAATTGTTTTTATTCCTTGTTGTTCTTGTTATGTTCACTGGTTGGCGATATTAGCATTAGTTAAAATCTTCCCCGAGAGGTTTGTTTTCCATATGTGCTCATATTCTCTATCTTGTTCTCTTGTACGAGAAATTTTTATTTGGAAAAACACATCTTGGAATTTTTGAATTTTAACATTTCTTTTACATTAGATTTCTGAACATTTAAAAGTTAATATTGGATTACTGTACTTTTCATATCAATCACGGAATTGGTGAAATTGAAACACATGATCTATACTAAAACATAAAAAAATTGAAAAAAAAAAGTAATTTCATTCCCTTGTGCATAACTAAAATGATTATATATTTTCAATTTTTTATTTTGATAGGTCTTAGAATTATTTTTAATTGACTTTATAATAAACTGTCATCTAAATTGAATTTAATGTGAGTAACCTTAAAAATATAGAGATTAAATATCAACTTTTAAAATGACATGATTTAATGTAGAAAAACGTTAAAATTTAAGACCAATAATGCTTTTTTCTTATTTTTAAAGCATAAATGTTGTAAAACATTAATCCAAAACTCAAATGACCCTAAGTTTACAAAGATTGTAATTGTGGTAATTAGTCCTACTATATAGCAAATATTATGGGGTGTTTGGTTTAGTTAATTCGTGCAATTGATAATGCTTTATGCCCTAATAGCTAATAAAAAAGTATTGGATAAAATTTGTTAATCAGCATCTGGTAAGTTACTTTTTATAGCCTTTCATCAATTTTTACTCATTATATTTAGGAAAAATAAATGAACATACACTTGCACATGGCAAAAGTATTTAATTACGCACAACAACTTTACAAATAACATTTTATATCCTTAAAATTGTCAAATGTAACCTATTACCGTCTTAAATTTGGCATTGTGCATGTATTATACCCAGATGTTCACATGAATGTAGCTATTACATTTTGAATTCTTTTAGTATGTTATTTTTCTTTGTTAGATTGGAAGGGGTAATAGATACACTTTTGTCAAGATCATGTAAATATAATAAAAAAAAAATTCAAGTGTTAAAGGAATGTAGAGAAGTAATAGGTGTATTTTTCTCAATATTAAATAGTAATAAGTGTACATGGTCAAACTCAAGTGCATTTTTTTTTTCCAATTTTAGGTGTGTAAAACGTGATTTATAGAGTTAAGGTATATAACTAAATATTTTTGTCAATTTTAGATGTGTTTTTATGTATTTTTCATTTTATTTATAATAAAACAAAAATATCCATGTTAGAGATTTCGTAGTATATGCAGTTTTTGGATTTATTTGTTAGTGTAATCGATTTTAGTACCTAAAGATTTGACGTTGTGATGAAATTGCAGAACTGAAATATTTTTAAAAATTTAATTATTAATTATCATTATTGATAAAGCACGGAATGTCTTTATTTAAAATAAAGGGAGAGCTGACTATCTGGTAGTGGAAGATCCGATCGGATGAGTAGATTCTGCAAGAGAAAGAGACCGGTCGAACCAGGCGTAAGCACTCCGAATCTTAAGTTAATAGCTTTTAGAGAGAAAATACTTAGAGATAAAATGCTAGAGATTCAATACCCGGTGCCATCGTTGGCTGGACTATTTGTAAGAGACAGTTGAGGTGCACTTGAATGCCTGAGAAGTGATAACTGGCAGTCAGAGTAGGTATGCGGCGACGTGACAGGGAGCAGGTAGTTGGCATGGACGTTGCCTTGTGTCAGACGGCTGATGAGACTGGCGGTCACATCAGCCGATCGGGCATGTGCGCTGCCTTGGAGCTCACGCCTGCTACTCTTTGCTATTGGGCCTTGGGCCTTGCCAATGGACTGGGCCGACTGGATAGGCTTTTATGCAAATGATATTTGCAGGGTTATCACTTATCCCCCCTCAGACTGGTCCGATCGGGCATAGATTGCCTTAGGTGAATCTGCTCGGATCGTGACCGCCTCTAGTTGTTCCGCTCGGGAGATATACGTTGGCGGGACTTTTTAATTTTGCGCGGCGCTTTTTCTGAAGGGGCGCGCTTGTTTGTACAGCTGTCTTTATTTAATGCTGCGCGTGTTCCGATGGTGACGCTTCATTTTTCGTACAACCATCATGGCTTTGGGACACGTGGCGTGCTGCTAGTGGCGAGACGGTTGGCATGCCCCAAAAGTTTTGCCTATAAATAAGGCAATTCTTGTGCAGTTTTTTCTTCACTTTTGCAATTCCTAGCGAAGCTCTGCCAAATTCTTCCCTCGTTTTCGTTGAGTTCCTGCAAACCTTTTTTACTCCTTTCTGAAAATTTTTTCAAGCTACCCACTATCAAGTAAATACCTTCTTCGCCTTGCTCTCCAATTTTCTCCTTGTTTTCGATTTTTCATCTGCATTCATTCCCTTTAGAAGTTAGGGATTTGCATTTTTCCTCCCTTTTCTTTCGCCAAAGATGGCTTCTAGCAGCGGGCAATCACTGGACAGGAGCTTCGTGGAGGAATACAGAGATAAGCCAGTAGTTGAGTTGTGTTCTCAATTGACCCCTAGGGAGGTGGCTGAAATTCCTGCTAAATATGGCTTCCCAGATGACATATCTGTGATGCCGTGCCCCGACTCCATGGCGGTGACGGAGGGGCCCTTCAGAAAAGATGATAACGAATGGTTCATCTGCCACCTTTGGAGCCTAGATGCAGGCCTGAGGTTCCCATTAGGCGCCTTCGAGATGGCGATACTAGAGGGATATGGGATCGCCCCAAATCAGTTACATCCGAATGGGTGGAGGTCAGTGACCTGCTTTAAAATCCTCTGCAAAATAGAGGGGGTGGCTTCGACTCTGGACCTCTTCACTCATTTCTTCTACATATCGGGTCTGAGCGACGGGACAGAATCTTTCTTCACCAGCCGCCCAAAGAAGAAGCTTGTGTACATCCCCACCTCAATGAAAGGGTACAAGGAGAGATACTTCCTGGTGGGGATGATCGGCGGATTTGGGGTGCGCCTCATCCGATCGGGTGGGGCCAAAGTCTTGAAGGACCTAGCTGCTGGTCAGCCCATGTATGAGGCCGACATCAAGAAATTGATGGACGCCGTGGGGAGGCATGGAGAGCCCTACCAGTTTAGTTTTCTCCTGACCACACTATTTGGTTCTTCCAGCTCCGAAGCTTTCGAGAATGCAAAACGTGAGCATTAGGATTGGAGCAGAGGGGATAACATAAATTGTTACTCATGCATTGCATTGCATTGCATTTTATTTGTTATTTTTACGAAAACTTATCTTGTTTGTGTTTGTTGCAGCTGCGATGGCTGGTGGGAATGACATGTCACAGCGTATCCTCGGTCGGGCCGTCGCTAAGAGAGAGGCCGATCGGAAGGCCAAGGAGGAGAGGAAAAGGCGAAAGCTCTTGCCTGCCTCAGAAGTGCACAAACTGCAGCAAGGCGCTTCTTCCGCTGCTGCTCCCATCGCTGCAGTTTCGATCTCCGCTGCTCCTCCTGCGACTGTTACTGCTACGACTGCCCCAGCCGCTCGCCAACCTCCGGTCGGATCAAGTCCTTCGGTGTCTCATCCCAAAATAGGGGATCATCCCATCCGCCGCCGAATGGTGATACTCCGTGATGAGTCGGAGGAAGAAGAGATGTCTGGGGATGTCTGCCCTCCCGACATTCAAACTTTGGGGGGAATGGCCTAGGGGAGACCGGCGCGGGTGGATGAGGCCGCATGGAAGCAAGCCCAGGAGGACACTAGGAAGGGGCCTGCTGATGTGGCGGCCAAAGGCAAAGCTGTTGTGCCGAGCGAGCCAACTCGGCGTTCAGATAGGCGACCTGTGCCCTTGAAGGAGTGCTTGAAGGAGAACTTTGGCAGTAACTGGTCAACGAGCGACAAAGCGGTTGCCAGCTTTTTCTGCCGGGGGATCCTGCAAGAAGATGACTTCAAGGTCATGGGGGATCCTAGCTCTCTCGGCCGGGGGCTTAGTTTATTTAACCAGCAGGCCCTGGAGGTGAGATTAGGCCACTTCAGAGATTTTTGTTGCCTGAGAATTGGCGAAAGTCGCCTTTGCTGATGCTATTATTTTCCTTTTTCTTGTAGTTGATCAAGAGGGGTCAGCATTTGCACGGGGAAGGCAACTTTTTGGAGGCACGAGCAAAAGAGGCCACTAAGGTGAGGGGGGAGGCGATTGCCCAGTGTGAAGCTATTCAGAAGGAGAACTCTACCCTTCGCCTTGAGGTCTCAGACCTCCAGAAGGACACGTCTGCTCTCTGTGGGGAGGTGGTGGATGCCAGGAAGGAGGCCACTCGGTATGCTCAGGAGCTTAAGTCGCGTCTGGTCGAGGTCGATCGGCTGAAGGGTGAGGTGGCACGCCTAACAGTCGACAGCGTTCAGTGCCAGAGATTCGAGTAAGAGGCAGCCAGACTGGGCGGCGAGTGCAAGGCTTTAGGCGCTAAGAAAGCCAAGGCGCTGGAGGAGAGAGGCCAGGCTATTGCGAAGTGTGATCGGCTACGCGCCACTCTGGTGAACAAGGAGGCTGCCTGGGGGACGAGGCTTGAAGAGGAGCTTGCCTCTCGAGAGGAGCGACTGCTTGATCAACTGGGCGAGGCTCAGGCGAAGCTGCTATCTCGGCTGATCTATGAGGCTAGGAGGCGCTTCCCTGACGCTGACCTTAACTGGATGGAGGACCCAACGGCTTTGTCCGATCCGCCATCAAGTGACGATGAAGGAGATGCTCCTGGAGAGGGAGCTACCGAGCAAGTTACTTCGCCCGGGGTTCATTAAGACACATCACGTGGAGCCGAAGCTGGAGCATCTCCGTTGGTCGTGCCTGTCTCCGAAGGGGTAGCTGAGCCTTCTCAACCTACCTCCGACCCTTCTCAGGCTTTAGCCGAGCCGAACGCGGGACCACCTACCGACCTCCTGGCAATGTAGAAGTTGTAAATATAGAAACTTAGGTTAGAAATCGTAAATGTGTATAGACTTTCCTTTGTATACTTTGCCTGTTGTACTCATGTAAGCTGTATAATATACATTTTTCTCAATAAATGTCATTTTTTGCGTAAATTGCAAATTTTCATAGTTATGCATTCGCAAATCTTCAATAACTTGTAAAATTGCATAAAATTTGCTGAGCATAAAATTTGCTAAGTTTGGATATAGCTTGCTAAAGTGCATATAATTCGCTAAAGTGAAACATATTAACGAATCCCATATACTTCCTGAATTGGAATAATTCTTCAAGTCCAATGACCGATTTGCCCAATCTGAGTTAGGATACATGATTAGTCGGCCATCCGGAATGACTTTTGAGTTAGACTTAGAATCAGGCGAATAGTTTCGTTCGTCAAGTTAGTGTTTGGTTTGCATTCCGGTTCGTGACCGTTGCACAACACTTATCTTGGGAGAAACGTTTACCTTAATCTAACCTCATTGCTCGCATCTTAGATTTGGGATAGGCGTCGAATCTAGCAAATAAGTTAGTACAAGCGGAGCGTGTTCCGTATTTTTGGATCGAAGTATAGCCGATCCTAACGGACGGGATCGACATAAAGTTCATGGTGCCTGTATCTTCGGATCGGGATGGTCGTCGATCCTAACGGTCGAACTGTCGGGTGCTTGTCTTTTTTCGCATCTTGGGGTCGGGAGTTGCATCGACCCTAACGGTTGTTTTTAAGTTGTTCCGTATTTTCGGATCAGGAATAACATCAATCCTAACGGTTGTTCTTAAGTTGTTCCGTATTTTCAGATCAGGAATAACATCGATCATAACGGTTGTTCTTAAGTTGTTCCGTATTTTTAGATTGGGAATAAATCGATCCTAACGGTTGTTCTGTCTCTGCGAAGAAGTGGGTTCCGACTTTCGCATCTTTGACTCGGGACAAACGTCGAGCCTAGCGTATAAGTTATGATATGCATACTTTGCAGATAATTAATGAAAAAGAGATTCTTTACACAAGGATGAAAAGGAACCTCTTTATTGATTGGACGTTTGTTGAATCTGGACATATCATTACAAGTGGTACTTTTTTAGTACTTCGACATTCCAGCTCCTGGGGATGTCTTGCCCTTCTATTGGTTTGAGCCTGTAGGTGCTCGGGCTTAAGACTTTGGACACCTCATAAGGCCCTTCCCAGTTTGGCATTAGTTTCCCAACTCCTGCATTTCCCGGAGCTATGTCCGCCTTTCTGCGCACCAAGTCGCCGATGTTGAAAGCTCTGGGCTTTACTTTGGCATTGTGATATCTGGCGATCCTTTGTTTGTAGGTGGCGATCTTGACATAGGCGTCCTCCCTCTTTTCCTTTATGAGATCTAGATCTTGGCATCTTTCTCGGATGTTTGTCCGTTCAGAATAGAGTGCCGATCGGTAGGATGGGAGGCCGACCTCTACTGGTATCATCGCTTCGGAGCCGTAGACAAGATAGAATGGCGTTTGGTGAGTGCCTGTCCTTGGTGAAGTTCTATAAGACCACAGGACACTCTGCAATTCTTCAGTCCAGTTGCCTTTCGCCTCACCCAGCCGTTTCTTTAATCCTTCCAGAATGGTCCGGTTGGAGACTTCCGTCATTCCGTTGCTTTGAGGGTGAGTGATTAAGGTGAATCTCAAATTGATGCTCAGACCTTAGCAAAAACCTCTGAAGATGGAGCTGTCGAACTGCTTGCCATTATCTGTAATGAAAACTCTAGGTAAGCCATACTTGTAGATGATGTTTCTCCATGCGAAGTTCTTGACCCTCTCTGCCGTAATCGTTGCTAAGGACTATGCTTCGATCCATTTGGAGAAGTGGTCGAGTGCCACAATGAGAAACTTCATCTGCCTTTTGCCTTGGGGAAAAGGTCCCAGGATATCCAAACCCCATTGATCAAATGGCCTAGCGACTTCGATCGGCTGCTGGTCTGTTCTGTGCTGTCTGATGACCCTTCCATGAACTTGGCATTGTGGGCATCTCCTTACTTTCTCCTAAGCATCCTTGAAAATGCTTGGCCAAAAGTAACCTGTTTGGAGTACCTTTCTTGCCATGGCTATGCTAGCCTCATGTGCCCTACAGATGCCTTCATGAATGTCTCTAAGGGCGTAATCTCCTTCTTTCTCCGTTACGCATTTGAGCCATGGATGACTGAAAGCTTTTTTGTACAAGTCACCGTTAATAATGGAGTAATTGAGGGATTTGCGTGATACCTTTCGAGCTTCGGTTTTATCGTTCGACAGCTGTCCTGTCTGGAGGTACTGCTTGATCGGGCTCATCCAGGTTTCTTCCCCTTGGTTGATTTCCATCATTTCCAGCTCGTCTAAAGAGGAGGAGGTTTGGTCGATGACAGTAATATATTCTTCTATTATTCCTTGCTTGGAAGCAGACATTTTTGCCAACCGATCGGCTTCAGATGTTTGATCTCTCGGCACCTTCTGGAGGTTCCATTCTGATCCAAATTCTTCAAGTATTTTGATAGCGGCCTTGACTTTTGCCAAATACTGGATCATGCTGGCTTCTCTGGCTTCGAAAGTGCCTAAGACTTGGCTTGATACGAGCTGAGAGTCGCTCTTAATGGTTACTGACTCCGGTCGGATGGCATGGAGCAGCCTCAATCCTTAAAGAAGCGCCTCATACTCCGCCATGTTATTAGAAGCTTTAAAATTAAGCTTTATTGCATACCTTATTGCAATGCCTAAGGGGCCTGTTATTATTATGCCCACGCCTCCTCGAGCGTCGTTTGCTGCGCCGTCCACAATCATTTTCCAACTTGGGCGTTTGGGCTGTGCAGACACCGGGTCCCGCGGCGGTCCAAGATCAGGATTACCCGATGATGAAATAGAAGACCGATTTTCGGCAAGAAATGTGAGAATCGATCGTTCCCTTGTCAAAGGTGTGTTTTTCGGAAAATAATTAAAAATATATATTTTTGGGAAATTAAAATTAAGATGAAAAAAAAATAATATATATTAATTTTGTTTCAAAATTTAAAATTAAAAATAAAAAAAAAATATAAAAAAAAAATTTTATCGCGAGTGCCACTGCGGCAGCGCGGGGCCGCCTGCGCGGCAGGCTGCCCCAGCACGCAGGGGCGCCTGCGAGGCAGGCCGCCCCAGCGCGCAGGGGCGCCTGCGCGCGAGGCTGGCGCCTCGCGCGCCCCCCTGCGCGCAGGGGCGGGCGCCTCGCGCGACCCCCCTGCGCGCGAGGCGGGGCGCTCCGCGCGACCCCCCCCCTGCGCGCAGGGGCGGGCGCCTCGCGCGACCCCCCTGTGCGCGAGGCGGGGGGCCTCGCGCGAGGCCCCTGCGCGCGAGGCCTGCTGCCTCGCGCGACCCCCCTGCGCGCGAGGCAGGTGCCTCGCGCGACCTGCCTGCGCGAGGCAGGCTGCGCGCAGCAGCCTGCCGCGCGCGGTGCCAAGGCACCACGCGCAGGCTGCCGCGCGCCCTTTGGCTCCTCCGCGCGACCTGTTTTTCCTGTCCGTTTTTTTCGCTATTTTCAGTCTGATTTTTTGATTTTTCTTCAGTCTGACATTTTCCATTATTTCACCAATTTATGTTATTTTGGATTAACTAAAAATAAAGCCTCTTTTGTCCCTTGCCATTTTTGGCCAAGGCAACCTTAAATGAGGAATTTGCCCTCATTTTTGAGGAAGACGGCAAATATTGAAAAAGATTTTCTTTAGCTTTTCCTCTCTATCTTTTTTCACTCTCCAGGAAGCTTTTCTTGCTTCTAAAAAACTCTTCAAAAAAATCTTCAAGTTTTCTTCAAAAATCTTAGTTTTGCCATTGCAACATATTAAATATTGGGTTGATTTGAGCAAGAAAAATTAATTTTCTTTGTTCCTTCATCCCACAAAAAATATTTTTCTCAAGATAATTTGTTTAGAACACAGATTTTATATTTATTTCAAATATTATTATCATCAAAAAAAAAAATCCGACAAGGAAATCGATCGAGACATCCTATTTCCAATCTCAAAAATTCAGAGGGTAAACATTCTTGGACTTGTTCTCATTTACTTATTTGATTTTTTTATTTGTTCACATTTTTCTTTATTTTATATAATTTCTATTATATTGTCATTTTTATTCTACGTATTTTATATGTCGTATTAATTTGTTAAATTTATTATTATCTCATCATTATCATTATTTGTTAAATCCTATTTTATGTAAATGCATGTCCCACTGTCACTATATTCTTTCATTTTTACATTGCATTTCATATATTTTGGGCCAATCTACAGTGCTTCTCTTGTTTTATTTGTTTATTTGTCTTTTTAGCTTTGCCAATCGCGTGATCTACAAGTGGCTTTGCATGGCTTTCATTTCAATTGTTTTGGCATCATTTCCTTATTGCATTTGTTTTACTTTTGTTTTAGTTTTCTTCATTTATAGATATTTTATTCTCTTTTATTTTATTCTTTATTTTATCTTATTAATTTATTGTTTTTATTTAGTTTAACCATTATCACTATTACTATTATTGTCAATTAATTAATTAATTGGTTAGCATTGTTATTAAATATTTATGTATTTTGTGTTTATTATTAATTAATCGTTGCTATTATTATTATTTCGTTGTCATTATTTGTCCTAAAATTGGTCATCATTAATATTATTGCAATAATTTGTTTTATTATTATTATTATTATTATTCAATATCCTATTATTATTATTGTTATTGCTTATCACTGTTATTATCATATTGGTTCAAATTATATTCACTATTATTTATTATCATTGTCCATCATAACTTTTATTATTGTTATTATCTCGCCTTCATTTGATTAATTTACCTAAAATATTTACTAATGTTATTTTTGATATTAATTTTTGTCTGAAAATTGACTTGAGTCGGGTCATGTGAGCGCCCCGCGACTCCCCGGATGGGTCGCAACGCGTGGACGCACTCTCGGGTTTCGGTGAGATCTTTTCAATCCCTTCTCTATGTTGTGATTACTTGTAAATAATTATCTTATTTATCCACGTGTGCGATCAAAAATCACAAAAATATTTCTACAATTAAATTGGGATTTTTACTAATAAAATTGGGACCAATGTTCCTTGTTTTAGCCTAACAATAAAAATATCACAATCAAGACGAAGAGTTCATTTTCTTCAAAAATGGGATCCCTCATCCCGATTTTCTTCCAAACAACCAAAGCGACTTTTCGAACCTTCTTCAAGTAAACGCGAGGAATCAACGTTCCTAAACCTTAGAATAGGCGCGAAGGAACCAATGTTCCTAAAATAATGTCCCGATTTATGCATGTCTTTTATTTTGATCTTGCGTGAGTGTTTAAATTTATGTACATTATTTTTCTTTGGGCCCTTGTAATTAATTTTGGGGAAAATTTATTTATTTTGGGGATTGTATTCTGTCCCATTCATAGCTTCAATTCCTTTTAATGGGGTTGTATTCTGCCCCTATTTTTATTGTGTGTTTGCGTGTTTACCGCTTTCATTTATCGCTTTCTTTTATTGCTTTAATTTTTTCCTTTTACTGCTTTTGAATGCTTGAAATGCGCGATTTAAATTAAATGCATTTATCGTGTGAGATGAGAGATATAATTTTAAGAAGTTAAAAACCCATTTATAATTAACCAAAGCATAAATAAGAGGGAAGTTCCGGACACCATATCTCTGGTTTAGACCAATAGAGGTGAGAAACCTTTTCCTAATTTCACGCAAATTGGGTGGCGACTCCAAATACCTCAAAGGTGCCTTTAGGCGTCAATAGGCTAGGTACTTCTCCCCAATGTTCTATTGGGAGGGATACACCGATGATGCCTCATGGCGCCCATGATCAAATGACGCGAACCTACATACCTCGAATCCCAATGTCGGATTCAAAGAGAGGGCCCTTGCTGGGTTGTCCGGGTTCGGCGCGCGTCACAGTGGCGACTCCACTGGGGACTTGTGTTTGAGACTTTACTCCGAAAGTGCTTTGGTTAAAATATAATTGGGTTTTTAAAACTTAAAATTATATCTCTTCTAAAAAATTTGCATTGCATATTAGAGCCTTAGACTTACGCTAGTTGGTCCCTATCTTACCCCGGTGCGTTCCCGAAGCACGACCCTACTTTCACTCATTGTAGGGAAGTGTTAAGGATAATCACCAGCCCAAGCCTTGTACCTTTTGGTATATCAAAATGGAAACCCAATCGGTCGTTATGCTCGTGATGAGCTAGACCCGTTGGCGCGAACCATGCTTGGGTAGCCTAAAGAAAATCACCCTGACTAAAGCCCACGTAATGGCAAATAGAAACTTCCCTAGGTGGTATGCTCCTTAATACGATGCTTGTGATATGGGTCGTCACGTATTAAACAAAATCAACCAATTTAAGTGGTCTTTTATCAAAGGCTTTCATGCCCCGGTAAGCCCACCTTAACTTGATTGAATTGTCCAAATACGTAAATGGCCAAAACTCATATGCGTGTACATTAGACTAGAGCTGTTATGCTGCCGGCTTTTCGCCGTGCACTTTGCGCGTTCATAGTGTCCCCTGTTGACCCATGGACTAAGCCCACCTAGGAGAAAGACCACATTGCCCCGTGTGCGGGAGGAATAAGGTTGGAAGGGTCTGTTTGCTTGCATGTGATTGCGGATGCTGCATCAACACGACCATGCATTCTTAATGTCATCCATACATCATGCTAACGAATTGGATTTTTTCAGCCATCATAGATCCATTTGAGTGGTCCAGAGATCCTAGCGGGAGGTTGGTCAGAAATCAAGTAGTTGAGCAGTCAAGTTTAGCATCAGCATCGGGTTCAGATTGGGATAGAAACTCAGACTCTTGTTCAGAACAATCCTTCGGATCAGTAATGGCAGAATTACCACAAGATTCGAGTGCTGTAACAACACAAGACTTGGACAAGAGATTCGAAGACTTTGAAAGGAAAATGCTTGCTATGATGGGGAACCTTGTCGCCCAGATGACACCACACGCTGGACAACCATCTGGAGCTCCAACTGTTGGCCCGGTCGAAACACCTGTTGTGGAGACCACCATACCAACCACTACTGTGCCACAGCCAATTACCGAGCCTAGAGTGGCGGCACCAGTTGAGCAACAGAGGGTAAGGATCCCAGACCCGAGGGATGATTTCTTAGGGGAAGAGGAAGATGAGCTAGTAATTCCCCAAGCGGTGAGGTGCAAAGCTCCTAAGCTAGAGGATGATGTGGTGAGGAAAATGGAGGAAAGAATGGAGGCCATCGCACGAATGGTGTCGGTCGGAAAGGGGGTCATCCCCGAAGATGTAGACTTGGGTGAGGAGGAGCTGCTGCCTCAGAGATTTAAGATGCCAGATTTACCAAAGTTTGATGGCACGTCTGATCCTTCGGCCCATCTTAAACAATATGCCTTGATCATGAAGGGCACGGGTCTTACCAAGAAGCAAAAGGTGGAATACTTCTGCCTTAGTTTGACAGGGTCAGCGGTTGATTGGTACCATGGCTTAGACAGGAGGTCGAAAGAAGATTGGGATCTGCTTACGAGTGAGTTCATGAGGCAATACGACTGCAACACCCGCATGGAAGTGACGTTGAAAGACCTAGAGCTCCTGCAACAAAAGTCTAGTGAATCTTTCCATGACTACCTTACGCGGTGGAGGAATCGCGTTATGGAAATGAAGAGGAAGCCCGACACGTCGGATCAAATCAGACTGTTTATCAAAAACGCCAGCCCATACTTGAGGGAGGGGCTTAAGATGAAAGGGCTCAAGGATTGGGAATCCTTAAAAGACATAGCAATTGAAGCCGAATCGGAGTACTTGGCAAGGAAGGCCAATAATGACAGTTTTGCTCGGAAGAACTTTGGGAACCAAGGGGGAAATAGGTCGAGTGGCGCTGGAAGCAGCAGTAACAGAGTGGGCAAGACAGCGGAAGTTTCAGCCACTGATGCGAACCAGAGATACTATTCAAATTTGGGAAGACCATTGTCCTGGGTCCTAGAACGATTAATGAAGGAGGGAAAACTTCAGCCATTGCCGGCCAGACAAGCTAAGACCTACGTCCAGCCTAACCATAGAGGGGACCAATACTGTGCCTTCCACCAGCACACCGGTCACCTCACTGACTCCTGCAGAACTTTAAGGGATCGGGTCCAAGATCTCATTGACAGTAAACAGATCTCCGACCCTGAAAAGAGGGAAAAGAAGAAGAATGCCGGGTATAACGCCGTTCCTCCCCCAGTCTTCATGATAGGATCAAGTTTGCCAGAGTGGTATGTGTTGAGGGATCTCTACGGCAATGACTACATGGCTATCGTCCGCCCCGAACAGGAAGTCAATAGGGAGAAGCTCCAGGTCAACATGATAGAATGTTGGGACTCAGCCAGTGAAGGTGAGACTGAAGAGGCCGACGAGCCGAAGGATGTATGGAACTCTGGGGGTGAAGAAGACAAAGTGCAAGAGGTACAGGCTGTTACTCGCAGCGGAAGAGTGGTGCCGGAAATCGAGAAGCAACAGGACCCGATGCCTCTGACGGTGGAGCAAGAAACGGAAGAGAATCAGATCCTGAAGCAACTAAAGAAGACGACAGCACAAATATCGATCTGGGACCTATTGAGGCAATCCCCGAGCCACAGGCAGAAGCTAGTTGAAGCCTTATGTGAATCGACAGTAGCCACCACTATCTCACCCTCCGAGTTATTGAGCATTGTGAAAGGGGGATCTGAAGAAAACATAGTCTACACCGAAGCCGACTTGCCAATCGAGGGTCGTAATCACAATCGCCCTCTATATATCCGAGCTCAGATCAATGGTAAGCACACGGCCTGTGTCATGGTGGATGATGGGTCCTCCATTAATGTGTGCCCACTGGTGGCACTACCTTCACTTGGATTGAATGAGAGCATGTTGAGTGAATCTGATCTGACTATCACTGCTTATGACAACTCGAGAAGGCAAGCCGCTGGGACTTTTAAAGCTCAAGTCAAGACCGGTCCAGTTGAGATAGAGGCTGAGTTTGTGGTCCTGCCAATACCGGCTAACTTTGCAGTGCTACTTGGAAGGCCTTGGTTTCATAAGTTGGGAGGGGTTCCATCTACGCTCCACCAAATGATTAAGATTCCCCATGAAGGCCAGATTGTAACAATTAAAGCAGCTAGTGATAATCAAGTGTCAGTGCTCGGAATTTCCAATCAACCCTTCAGTGGTTTCCACGTGGCTACGGTGAATGAGGAAGATGAGTCGGTGGTAAGCCCTCAAGTTGTCAATATGATGAAAAGGATGAGCTTTCTCCCCGGGGCTGGTTTGGGTAAGAGCTCACAAGGGATTCAAGAGCCCGTCGCCACAAGGGGGCAAAAGGATAGGCGAGGTTTGGGTTACGCTGTTGATGCCAAGAAGAACAAGCCCACGAGGAAGCCTGCGAAAGTGCCGCACATTTTGGAGACTTTTGTACCGGTTGCATCGGTGTGTGCCTACTGTGGGGAGGCGGAGCCTCAGTGGATTGATGGCAAGATCACCCCGGGTTTTGAAATCTTCAATGATGTGTTTGACTGGTCCGAGGGGATGGTCAAGGCAGTGGAAGCCTTCTGGGATGAGGAAATCTTCAATCAGACTCTAGCATGGGATCGAGAAGTTCCCGACGAAGTTATCACCAAAAGCCTGCTGGCTGCTCAATCGAAGGGTAAAGAGAAGATGGAAGACGCAGCGGCGGTGCCAAAACTGAAGAGTCTGAATACAACGGAGGTTCAAGATGAGGGGCCGTCGGCTTCAGCACCAGCACCAGTGGAAGATGATAATGATAGCTTTGCTGATGTACTTTTTATTCCCGAACTATTTGACAATTCTGTCTGTAATTCTGAGTACTTTAATAATATGAATGACTTTGCTTACTTGTGCGATGTTTCTCATGATTTCATTATGCATAATCACGAGCATGAATCATTTATATTTGACATTAACTCAACTAATACCACCTCATTTAATCTCGGGACTTTGGAAAATCCAAAGGAAATCTTGATAGCATCTGACGTAACTCTTGAGGAAAGAATAAAATTTGAGAGAATTTTGAAAAAATATGAAAGAGTCTTCGCCTGGACCTATGAGGATATGCCAGGGATTGATCGGGCAGTTGCTGAACACGCCATTCCGACCAACCCAGAGTGCAAGCCGGTCAAACAGAAGCTCAGAAGACTGAGGCCAGAATGGGCAGAAAAGGTAAAGGAAGAGGTGCACAAGCAGATCGAAGCCAAGTTCCTAGTAGAGGTCCAATACCCCACATGGTTAGCCAATGTTGTCCCCGTAGCCAAGAAGGATGGGAGAGTCCGAGTATGTGTTGACTACCGAGACCTGAATAAAGCCTGCCCAAAAGATGACTTTCCCCTACCCCATATTGATGTACTAGTGGATAGCGCGGCCGCTTGTATGATGTACAGCTTTGTGGATAGGTATGCGGGATACAACCAAATCCTTAACAAGATTGTGGATCGAATCAAGACAGCTTTCATCACAGAATGGGGAACGTTCGCCTACCGAGTAATGCCTTTTGGGTTGAAGAATGCCGGGGCGACGTACCAAAGGATGGCTACCAAGATCTTGGATGACTAGATCCACAAGGAAGTCGAAGTGTATGTCGATGATATGATGATCAAGTCAGCAACTCGAGAAGGACATTTCGAGGCCTTGGAAAAGTTCTTTCAGAGGATCGACAAGTATAATCTTCGCCTCAATCCTAAGAAATGCATTTTCGGAGTCACCTCGGGTAAGCTATTAGGCCATGTGGTAAGCCAAAGGGGAATAGAAGTGGACCCTGATAAAATCAAGGCAATCAGAGAAATGCCAGCGCCCCAAAAGGAAAAGGAAGTTCGGAGTTTTCTGGGCAAATTGCAGTACATCAGTAGGTTCATTTCCAAGCTCGCTTCAGTGTGCGAACCAATTTTTAAGCTCCTCAGGAAGAATCAGCCAGTCAGGTGGAACGACGACTGCCAAAAGGCTTTTGATGTCATTAAGGATTACCTCCAGAATCCCCCAGTGCTACGACCGCCACGGCCTGTTAAACCTTTGATTCTTTACCTAGCAATAGAAGAAAATTCTGTAGGAGCCATGATGGCCCAAGAGGATGAATTCGGGGTCGAATTTGCGGTTTACTACCTCAGCAAGAAATTCCTCCCTTATGAAGCCAAGTATGTTGAAGTGGAGAATATTTGCCTGGCAGTAATCTGGGCATCCAAGAAACTGAGGCATTACTTTCATTCCTACAAAGTGCAGGCGGTTGCCAAGCAAAATCCCCTCCGATACCTGCAACAGGCACCCTCTTTACTAGGGAAAATGGGAAGATGGTTGATATTGCTACAAGAATTTGACGTGGAATACATTACTAGAAAGACCATTAAAGGTCGAGCAGTGGCCGAGTTTCTTGCTGACCATCCAATTGAAGGAGACCAGCTATTGTATGAATTCCCCGACGAAAATGTGGTAGCCATCACCGTGCAGAAATGGCAGATGTATTTTGATGGGGCAGTAAATAGCAAGGGAGCCGGAACAGGAGTGATTCTAGTAACCCCAGACGGAGAGAAGCTTCCATTAGCCAAGAAACTAAGGTACAGAGCCACCAATAACGAGGCTGAGTATGAAGCCTGCATCTTTGGGTTAGAAGCGCTCTCAGCCGTGGGGGCAAAAGTAGTAGAGGTCTTCGGGGACTCATCTTTAGTAATCCACCAAGTCAGGGGTGAATGGGCCATCAAGGAAGAGCGGCTGTTGCCATATGCAAAGTGCTTGAAAGAACTTAGTGGCCGGTTTGAAATTTGCACTTTTAACTACGTGCCCCGAGATGAGAACCAATTGGCAGATGCCCTAGCTACCTTAGTATCCATGTGGGATAACCCCGAAGGAATAGTTATGAAGCCCGTGCTTATTTCCAGTTCGAGCAAACCATACTTTGAGACCGAACAGGTCGGAGATGTTGAAACTACTGATGGAAAGCCATGTTACTATGATGTCCTGAATTATTTGGAGAGGTCAATATTCCCGGAAGAAGCCACTGAAAAGGACCAAAGGCTAATCCGCAAACTGTCCACTCAATTCATCAGTGTAGATGGGGTGTTGTACAAGAGACAAGCCGATGGTATGCAACTCAGATGTTTAGATGGAAAAGAGGCCAAAAGGGTTATGGAAGAAACCCATGCAGGGGTCTGTGGGGCCCATATGAACGGTCTGGCCCTGGCAAAGAAAATAATGCGGCAAGGATTCTTCTGGTTAACAATGGATACAGATTGCTCTAAATATGTGAAGGAGTGCCAATTATGCCAGCAGTATGCTAATCTAAGACACCTGCCGGTGTCGAAATTGTGCAACCTGACATCTCCGTGGCCATTTGCCGCATGGGGGATTGACATAATAGGGGAGATACACCCGACAGCCTCTAACGGGCACAGGTTCATTGTGGTCGCCATTGATTACTTTACCAAGTGGGTTGAAGCTGAATCCTTCAAGAAATTAGGCGCCCGGGAAGTGGCCAGGTTCATCGAGCGACACTTGATCTGTAGGTACGGTCTCCCTCATCACATCGTGTCAGATAATGGGGTACAGTTCCAAGCTGAGACTAAACAGATGCTCAAGAAGTACGCCATCCAACACCATAAGTCCTCTCCATACCGACCACAGGCCAACGGGGCGGTCGAGGCAGCTAATAAGAACGTCAAGAAGATATTGGCTAAGATGGTGCAAACCTATAAAGACTGGGCCGAGAAATTGCCATTCGCTCTATGGGGCTACAGGACCACCGCCAGAACTTCCACAGGGGTTACCCCTTTCTCCCTGGTTTACGGGACGGAAGCAGTTCTACCGGTAGAAATAGAACTCCAGTCATTGAGGGTGGTGACAGAAACTCAGCTACCAGAAGCCGAATGGGCTCAGCAGCGGCTACTACAGTTGAACCTATTGGACGAAGATAGGATGCGGGCATACTACCACAACCAGATTTACCAGAAAAGACTAGCCCGCTCATTTGGGAAGAAAGTAAGAAAGCACCCATTAAAGGAAGGAGACCTAGTCTTCAAACAAATGAGGCCAGGGGTTCCGGATTTTCGAGGCAAGTTCAGACCAACTTGGGAAGGACCCTTCGTTCTGAAGAAGCTTTTGTCTAAAGGAGCTGCGATACTGACAGATAGTGATGGGAATGAATTCAGGGAGCCGGTCAACGTCGACAGATTGAAAAGATTCCACGGCTGAAGACAAAAAAAAAAAAAAAAAAAAAAAAAACAAAACAAAAAAAAAAAAGAGAGAGAGAAAAATGTTCAATCAAGAAAACCCGAGAGGGCTGATTGATAACAAGAGTGTGATGCTTTTGAGATCTATCTCGAGATTAGATGTGGTCTGGTATCTTGGGGCCTAATGTCAAATGATGATCATGTGTAATGAAATCGCACGAGAAACGTGTACATGTATGCAATTATGCACTCAAAGAACTTCTTTTATCCAATGAATGTCCATAGTTCTTTTTGGACGAGTAATATGTCCCTGCTGTCACTTCCCATTCGAATGAGCACAATTTATCCATGAAACCGACAGAATTTTTTATTAAAAAAAAAAATATAATAATAATAAAAATAAGGCCGTTAGAGATGAAAACCGTGACTGGCGCTCTAAGCAAAAGTTAGGCCAAAGGGCAGGGTGAAAACCTGGCGACAGGCAGTCTGCCCTACAAAAAATAAAATAAATAAAAGCCGCTGGATTGGGTTGGGTCCATTCCAGGCAAAAAATAAGGCACAGGGTTATGTGAAAATCCGACAAGGACGCATCTCCCGCTAAGAAAAGCTAGTGTGAAAATCCACGAGGGACGCACTACCTTTAAAACAATGACGCTTGGAGTGATAAGGCAGCATTACCTTGGGCAACCCCTTTCAAGCAAAGACACACATCGGGCAAACCTCCCTGAAAAATTATGAGTCAGAGCCCCTGAATCAGGACAGCGTCCTCCGACACTTGGGGGCATAATCGACCAGACGAAGCCACGAGTCGTTTCAATGAGAGTTATCGCACCTCGATTACTGGGCCACTCAGATGAACGGTGTCACCTGCATTCCGCATGACATATGCATATGCACGTGCATAACTTACCTTTGCATACAAATCTCTTTTGTTTTCGCAGGAAAGTCTGGCGCCTTCACACACCGACAAGCTGGTGTTTATCAGTCGCTCAGCCGTGGTTTCACACACCGACAAGCTGGTGTTCTATCAATCACGTTCTCCAAAGTCTGACGCCTTCACACACCGACAAGCTGGTGTTTATCAGTCGCTCAGCCGTGGTTTCACACACCGACAAGCTGGTGTTCTATCAATCACGTTCTCCAAAGTCTGACGCCTTCACACACCGACAAGCTGGTGTTTATCAGTCGCTCAGCCGTGGTTTCACACACCGACAAGCTGGTGTTCTATCAATCACGTTCTCCAAAGTCTGACGCCTTCACACACCGACAAGCTGGTGTTTATCAGTCGCTCAGCCGTGGTTTCACACACCGACAAGCTGGTGTTCTATCAATCACGTTCTCCAAAGTCTGACGCCTTCACACACCGACAAGCTGGTGTTTATCAGTCGCTCAGCCGTGGTTTCACACACCGACAAGCTGGTGTTCTATCAATCACGTTCTTCAAAGTCTGGCGCCTTCACACACCGACAAGCTGGTGTTTATCAGTCGCTCAGCCCTGGTTTCACGTCGACAAGCTGACGTTCCTCAATCATGTGACCGGAGTAGTCCTATGATGCCGACAAGCTGGCAATGCCAAGTTCCGGACAGCGACCGCCTCAGGTACGCATCTCTCCCTCTCTTTTCTGAATTTTGGCTCACTTAGGCGCCTGCGTTCTAAGTTCCCCAAAATTGGGGGCAACTGTAGACACCGGGTCCCGCGGCGGTCCAAGATCAGGATTACCCGATGATGAAATAGAAGACCGATTTTCGGCAAGAAATGTGAGAATCGATCGTTCCCTTGTCAAAGGTGTGTTTTTCGGAAAATAATTAAAAATATATATTTTTGGGAAATTAAAATTAAGATGAAAAAAAAATAATATATATTAATTTTGTTTCAAAATTTAAAATTAAAAATAAAAAAAAAAATATAAAAAAAAAATTTTATCGCGAGTGCCACTGCGGCAGCGCGGGGCCGCCTGCGCGGCAGGCTGTCCCAGCGCGCAGGGGCGCCTGCGAGGCAGGCCGCCCCAGCGCGCAGGGGCGCCTGCACGCGAGGCTGGCGCCTCGCGCGCCCCCCTGCGCGCAGGGGCGGGCGCCTCGCGCGACCACCCTGCGCGCGAGGCGGGGCGCTCCGCGCGACCCCCCCTGCGCGCAGGGGCGGGCGCCTCGCGCGACCCCCCTGCGCGCGAGGCGGGGGGCCTCGCGCGAGGCCCCTGCGCGCGAGGCCTGCTGCCTCGCGCGACCCCCCTGCGCGCGAGGCAGGTGCCTCGCGCGACCTGCCTGCGCGAGGCAGGCTGCGCGCAGCAGCCTGCCGCGCGCGGTGCCAAGGCACCACGCGCAGCCTGCCGCGCGCCCTTTGGCTCCTCCGCGCGACCTGTTTTTCCTGTCCATTTTTTTCGCTATTTTCAGTCTGATTTTCTGATTTTTCTTCAGTCTGACATTTTCCATTATTTCACCAATTTATGTTATTTTGGATTAACTAAAAATAAAGCCTCTTTTGTCCCTTGCCATTTTTGGCCAAGGCAACCTTAAATGAGGAATTTGCCCTCATTTTTGAGGAAGACGGCAAATATTGAAAAAGATTTTCTTTAGCTTTTCCTCTCTATCTTTTTTCACTCTCCAGGAAGCTTTTCTTGCTTCTAAAAAACTCTTCAAAAAAATCTTCAAGTTTTCTTCAAAAATCTTAGTTTTGCCATTGCAACATATTAAATATTGGGTTGATTTGAGCAAGAAAAATTAATTTTCTTTGTTCCTTCATCCCACAAAAAATATTTTTCTCAAGATAATTTGTTTAGAACACAGATTTTATATTTATTTCAAATATTATTATCATCAAAAAAAAAATCCGACAAGGAAATCGATCGAGACATCCTATTTCCAATCTCAAAAATTCAGAGGGTAAACATTCTTGGACTTGTTCTCATTTACTTATTTGATTTTTTTATTTGTTCACATTTTTCTTTATTTTATATAATTTCTATTATATTGTCATTTTTATTCTACGTATTTTATATGTCGTATTAATTTGTTAAATTTATTATTATCTCATCATTATCATTATTTGTTAAATCCTATTTTATGTAAATGCATGTCCCACTGTCACTATATTCTTTCATTTTTACATTGCATTTCATATATTTTGGGCCAATCTACAGTGCTTCTCTTGTTTTATTTGTTTATTTGTCTTTTTAGCTTTGCCAATCGCGTGATATACAAGTGGCTTTGCATGGCTTCCATTTCAATTGTTTTGGCATCATTTCCTTATTGCATTTGTTTTACTTTTGTTTTAGTTTTCTTCATTTATAGATATTTTATTCTCTTTTATTTTATTCTTTATTTTATCTTATTAATTTATTGTTTTTATTTAGTTTAACCATTATCACTATTACTATTATTGTCAATTAATTAATTAATTGGTTAGCATTGTTATTAAATATTTATGTATTTTGTGTTTATTATTAATTAATCGTTGCTATTATTATTATTTCGTTGTCATTATTTGTCCTAAAATTGGTCATCATTAATATTATTGCAATAATTTGTTTTATTATTATTATTATTATTATTATTCAATATCCTATTATTATTATTGTTATTGCTTATCACTGTTATTATCATATTGGTTCATATTATATTCACTATTATTTATTATCATTGTCCATCATAACTTTTATTATTGTTATTATCTCGCCTTCATTTGATTAATTTACCTAAAATATTTACTAATGTTATTTTTGATATTAATTTTTGTCTGAAAATTGACTTGAGTCGGGTCATGTGAGCGCCCCGCGACTCCCCGGATGGGTCGCAACGTGTGGACGCACTCTCGGGTTTCGGTGAGATCTTTTCAATCCCTTCTCTATGTTGTGATTACTTGTAAATAATTATCTTATTTATCCACGTGTGCGATCAAAAATCACAAAAATATTTCTACAATTAAATTGGGATTTTTACTAATAAAATTGGGACCAATGTTCCTTGTTTTAGCCTAACAATAAAAATATCACAATCAAGACGAAGAGTTCATTTTCTTCAAAAATGGGATCCCTCATCCCGATTTTCTTCCAAACAACCAAAGCGACTTTTCGAACCTTCTTCAAGTAAACGCGAGGAATCAACGTTCCTAAACCTTAGAATAGGCGCGAAGGAACCAATGTTCCTAAAATAATGTCCCGATTTATGCATGTCTTTTATTTTGATCTTGCGTGAGTGTTTAAATTTATGTACATTATTTTCCTTTGGGCCCTTGTAATTAATTTTGGGGAAAATTTATTTATTTTGGGGATTGTATTCTGTCCCATTCATAGCTTCAATTCCTTTTAATGGGGTTGTATTCTGCCCCTATTTTTATTGTGTGTTTGCGTGTTTACCGCTTTCATTTATCGCTTTCTTTTATTGCTTTAATTTTTTCCTTTTACTGCTTTTGAATGCTTGAAATGCGCGATTTAAATTAAATGCATTTATCGTGTGAGATGAGAGATATAATTTTAAGAAGTTAAAAACCCATTTATAATTAACCAAAGCATAAATAAGAGGGAAGTTCCGGACACCATATCTCTGGTTTAGACCAATAGAGGTGAGAAACCTTTTCCTAATTTCACGCAAATTGGGTGGCGACTCCAAATACCTCAAAGGTGCCTTTAGGCGTCAATAGGCTAGGTACTTCTCCCCAATGTTCTATTGGGAGGGATACACCGATGATGCCTCATGGCGCCCATGATCAAATGACGCGAACCTACATACCTCGAATCCCAATGTCGGATTCAAAGAGAGGGCCCTTGCTGGGTTGTCCGGGTTCGGCGCGCGTCACAGGCTGACCTTGCGGTTCTTCATCGGCGAATTCAACAATAAAATCTGCCAAAGCCTGAGCCTTTATTGCCGTTCTGGGCTCGTACCTCACATCCCACGACTGTAGCTTGATTGGCCATCCCACCATCTTGCCCTCCAGGTCCGATGTCTGAAGAATTTTCCTAATCGGATGACCGACCGGACCACTATTGTGTGCGCTTCGAAGTATTGTCTTAGCTTTCTTGCACACATCATGAGGGCGATAATGAGTTGTTCGACCGGTCCTTTTTTTAAGTCCGCACCCCTGAGTACTTGGTTGACATAGTACACCGGCAGTTGTTGGGTCCCTTCTTCCCTTACCAGGACACCTGCAACGGCTTTGCCAGAGGTGGATAAATAAAGGTACAAGTTTTCACCTGGTACCGGTCGGCTGAGCAGCGGCGGGTTAGTGAGGAATTGCTTTAATTCTTCGAAGGGTTGTTGGCAGTCTTCCCCCCACTTGCAGGTCTCACTCTTCCTTAGCTTTTTGAAGAAAGGAGTGCATCGCTTGGCTGAGGAGGAGATGAATCGTCCTAGGGCAGTGATTCTCCCGTTCAGCCTCTGGACGTCTTTTATGTTCCTGGGGGGTTGCATCTCGAGGATGGCTTTTATTTTCTCCGGATTGGCTTCAATCCCTCTCTGGGAAACCATGAAACCCAAAAACTTTCCTGAAGGAACTCCGAAGACGCATTTTTCGGGGTTGAGCTTCATCCGGAACTTATTTAGTGTGTTCAAAACTTTGGCCATATCGGCGGGATGTTCTTCAGGGCTCTTTCTTTTGACGATCATGTCGTCAACGTATACCTCTACATTATGCCCGATTTGGTCTTTAAAAATTTTGTTCATGAGACGCTGATACGTGGCACCAATATTTTTTAGACCGAACAGCATCACCCGGTAGCAAAAGGTTTCGTCGTCTGTAATGAAACTGGTCTTTTCCTGATCTAAAAGCCATATCAGGATCTGGTGGTAACCAGCGTATGCGTTGAGGAGGGAATAAATGGCGTGGCCTGTAGTGGCGTCCACTAGCTGGTCTATACTTGGTAGGGGGTAGCTGTCTTTGGGACATGCTTTATTGAGATCCGTGAAGTCCACACACATCCGCAACTTTCCTGACTTCTTTTTTACCAGGATCACATTAGCGAGCCACTCGGGATAGTCTACCTCTCGGATTGTTCCGGTCTTAAGTAGCCTATCCACCTCCTCAAATATAAATTTACTTCGATCGGGCTCGTGTCTCCGAAGCTTTTGCCTGACCGGGGGATGAGTTGGGTCCACATTTAATTTGTGGGTGATCACTTTTGGGTCTATGCCAGGGATATCTTATGGCTTCCAGGCGAAGGACGCTTGATTTATCATCAAGACCCGCATAATAGCATCTTCTGTTTCTACATCCATGCTGGTCCCGACTTGTATGCTTTTTTCTTTTGACAGCGCCCTTATCTTCACCTCTTCGGCAGAGTCCATTCTTGGTCTTTTGTCCTGCTTAGATCTCTCCAGACCCGGTTCTACAATCATGGCCTCCCTTTGCTGCTTTATCATAGTGATGTACGCATCACGTGACACCTTTTGATTGCCTCTTAGGATGGCGACGCCCCCTTTTATTGGGATTTTCATCACCATGTATCGTACGCTGGTGACAGCTCCGGTTTGGAAAAGCAGCGGCTTGCCGAAAATGGCATTATAGCCAAAAGTCATGTCAATCACCATGAAAGTTACCTTGCAAACATGAGCGATTGCCTCTTGGCCTAGCTCGACAGATCCCACCACTGGGACAGTAGCATTGCCAAGCCCGATCAGTGGCATGGTATTTGGTTTTAGCTCTCCGATCGGAAGTCCCGTGGCTCGGTAGGCCTGAAGGGTGAGTACGTTGACAGCACTGCCATTGTCCACCAGAATTCTTTTCACATTGAAGTTGTTGATTCGAGCTCTTACAACGAGAGCGTCCTCATGTGGAAACATGACGTCTCGTGCGTCTTCGCTGGATATGGTGACTGAGGCTGGCTGTTCGGCCTGGTGGGAGAGGTAGACACCCTTTCCCTTTCTTTTTCTCGAGAGGTCTTCTCCGTAGGATGATCCTCCGGTGATCACATTTATTACCCTGGTATAAGGCCTGCGCGGGTCGGCATTCCTCGGGTTTCTGTGCTCATCATCATCATCTCAGCCAAAATCATCCCTGCGGGGCTTCGACTGTCTACAGGGACTCTCCCCTCTAGCCGGACCTATGAATTTTTTGAGGGACCCTCTTCGTATCAACCTTTCGATCTCCTTTTTCATCGAGGTACACTCGTCAGTCGGGTGACCGACGTCTCTGTGAAACTCACAATATTTCTTGGGGTTCCTCCCAATTCTGCTTCTTTCGGACAGCGGCCTAGGCCAGTTGACCTTGCTATGCTTTTCCTTAATCCACATCAGCACTGTGGTTGGGTTGGCATTGAGCGGAGTGAAGTTTCTGACCGGGCGATCATCCGATCGCTCTGTCCTACCGCGGCCGGACTCCTTCCTTTTGCCCGAATTCCTAGAAGTTGCAGCTCGGTGTGGGCTTCTCGCTGTCCGTTCGGATCCGGAAGCTCTATTGAACGAGCGACTGTCCGGGTGTTATAGCCGATCCATCACATTGGTCCTTCTTCCCCTGCTGGACCTTAGGGCATCATCCAGTTGGAAGTGCTGCCTAGCCCTCTCCATTAGATCGGCAAAACTGGTTGGGGGTCTTCTTGTTATTGATTCGAACAATGGGCGATCCGTGATGCCCCCAGCCAAGGCGTTATTCGCTATTTTCACGCTTACGTTCCTCACCTCAGACATGGTAGCTTGGAACTTGTCGATGTAGTCTCGAAAACTTTCATCGGATCTCTGATAGAGATTACACCGATCGCTCACCGATTTTGGTGCTCGTGTTTGCACGATGAATTTCGTGGTGAACTGCTCCTTGAGTTGTTTAAAGGAGGTAATTGATTCCTGTGGCAGCTCATGGAACCAATTAAGAGCATCTCCTCCCAAGGTGGTGGGGAAGATTCTGCAGGCTATCCTCTCCTCGTAGGTATAGACCTGCACCTTAGTCAGATATTATGCTAAATGGGTGGTGGGATCAGTTTTACCTATGTATTTGTCTATCACCACATCTCTCCACCTGGGAGGCAGCTCAGAGTCTGTGTTCTCCTTGCAGAAGGGGGAGGTGGTGTTCCCGCATGTGCTCCCCTCAAACATACCTTTTCTGGGGGCGGTGAAGCCTAACTGCCTGAGCTTTTGCTTAAACTATTGGTCTTCTTTGCTCATGGCGGTGGCAGTGGACTCGCCTTTGCCCTTTCTCGAGTGGCTGCAATTCGGGGTGCATATAAAAGACAGATCATCACCTATGGAGGGGGTGGAGGACCTGCTGGGGTAATAGGGGGAGTCCCTGCTGGAGGACATTGTTCTCTTCCCCTTATCATACCTTCCTGGGGTCCTGATGACGCCCCTTCGACTATCCTGAGCTCGTGGCTCATTGATGGAGATCCCCTTGCTTATTCTCCGTCTGAAGTCTTCGTCCATGAGGTAGTCCTCATGGGCTCTTTCAGAGGTTCTCGGCATCTTGCCTTTTTTTAGTGTTTGGACAATGCTCTTGGTGAAGTCACTAAGAAGAGCCCGCATGTCCTTAACGGTGACAGGGGTATCTTTCGGTTGTCTGAGGATGGCGTCATCAAAATCGAAAAGAAGGTTGGCCCTGGCTGGGGACCTGGGAGATATCTCCCTCCTCCGTGAGGTTCCTGATCTGGCGCGGTTGCTGCCATCATGATCATGTTCCATGGGGGATGCGTCATCGTTGGATCTTGAGTTAGCTGTAACGCGCGCCGGATCCCGAGCGCCGCCCGTTCGACCGCCCGCACGTGGGCGATCGGGGCATTTGCGGGTCCGTTGACATCTTGCAAATAAATCGCAAGTGCGTCTATGTTGGGCAACAAGGAGGTATCATGGAGTCGCCACCCAATAGAACATTGGAAAAGTTTCTCTCGCCTCGGAGAGCCTAAGACTTGCGCATTTTATCCATATTGGGCCATGAGGCCTAGGATTAGCGCTAAAGCCTCGTGACCCAAGAAGTATTTTGGAGGATAACCTCTAACCTCTCGAGCCCAAAGACCAGAGCTGGGTCCGGGATTTCTCATCTATTTCTACCTCAATTATGTTATGATCAAATTTTAATTATTATTGATTCGCTCTCTCTCCACGCAATGCAATTAATAAAAGGCGCATTTATTCACATTCAGAAAGCAATAAATGAGCAAAATAAATATCAAAGCGGTAAATTACAATAATACAAGGAGCGGAATACAACTCCCTTTTGTAAATGTACTATACATGCATAAATCGAGATATTCATTAGATGGGGACATTGGTTCCAGACTACTTATTATTACAAAAGATATAAGATTATTGAATAAATTTAAATCTTTGTTTGGGATGAGAACTAGGACATTGGTCCAGTTTTGTTAACCAATATTTTATTTGGTAGAAAACATTTGTGTGGTGGTTCTTTTTAAGAGCGGTCGAAAATCATTTTATTATTACAGACCACAAATACGTAAAATGCAATAAAATAGTAATTACATATTTCTAAATAAATAAATAAATTGATACATAAATAATTGCATAAACAAATAATAATAATAATAACAATAATCAATAATGACAATATGCTAACAACAATAATAATAATCACACAACAATAATAATATCAATAACAATTAGAATATGAAAAATTAATAATAATAATAATAACAAATGATAATAATAATAATATATAAAAACATAAAAATAAATAATAATAATAAATATAATAATAAAAACAACAATTAATTAATAATAGTCATATAATAGCAATAATAATATTAAAAATATAAATTAACAGAAATTAAATAAATAATAATAATAATAATAATAACAGAAATATAAATATTAAATAATATAATAAAAACAGAATTATAAATAAATATTAATAATAATAATAATAATAAATAAATAATAATATTAATTAATATTAATTAATAATATATTAAAATAAATAAATATAGGCTCACCGGATTTCCCTCGCCGGAGAGTCGTCGGAGCGGCCGTTGGGGGCACCGCCAACACCGGATGGTAGATCGGAGCGCCGGGAGTCTCGCGCCGGTGGTCACGCGCCGGAATGTCACCGGAGGAGGCCGGAGCTCGCCTTGAAGCCGCGCGGTTCTTCCTCGCCGATCTCCTCCACGCCGGCGCTGATGGCTGATCGGAGACCGTCTTTCGGTGCGCCGGGGTCTGCTCTCCACCGTGGCGGGGCGCGTGCGGCGATCGGTGGCCGGCGGAGGCCTCGCCTCCTCCCTCTCTCTTTTCTCCTTTGCGTCGTCTCTGTTCCTCCCCGCCGATCTCCTCCACACCGGCGCTGATGGCTGATCGGAGACCGTCTTTCGGTGCGCTGGGGTCTGCTCTCCACCGTGGCGGGGCGCGTGCGGCGATCGGTGGCCGGAGCTGGCCGGCGGAGGCCTCGCCTCCTCTCTCTCTCTTTTCTTCCTCTTTCCCTTGGTTCCGGTGTCGTTTCCTGCGTTGGCTGGTCCCTGGTCTGCTCCTCTCTTCCCTCTTTCTTTTCTTTTCCTTTCCTTTTCTTTTCTTTTTCTTTTTCTTTTCTTTGGCTCTTTCTTTCTCTTCTCTCTTGATCTGCCGAGCCCCCCCTTTCCCATTTCCTTGTTCTTTTCTTCTTATACCCTAAAATTAGGGTTGGTTTGGGTGCAATGGTAATTTCCTCCATTTTCTCGTTTTTTAACTTTAATTAGTTTAACTTAATTCAAATAAAAGACACTAATTAATTAAACATTCTACTAATTAAACATTACCTATTTTCCATTTTAATCTAATTAATCTATTTAATATATCATATATGTAATTTACCTAATTAATTAAACATTACACTAATTACTCATTTAATATTTTGCATCTTAATTTAATTATAATATATATTTTCTATTTAATTAAACACTCTACATATTAACTAATTAATCTTTAATATTTCATGCATTTTAATTATCTAATTAAACTTACAATATTAATAAATTAAATTAACCCAACATTAATAATTAACTTCTAATTTTATCTACCTAATCTATATTATATATTTTTATTTTTTCGGAGGGAATTACTAAGGACCCAAAATCACCTTTTGACATCAAACCCGACTCGGGACCCGGTGTCTACAGTTGCCCCCAATTTTTGAGAAACTAGTGTATAGACACCTAGGTGAGCCAAAATTCAAAGAAAGAAGAGAGAGAATTACACACCTGGGGATGCCGGACCTTACCTTGCTGGCGTAGGTACATGTGCCCTTACCGGTCTCGTCTCGACCTGCACGGAGTTTGTGAGATGCAGCACTCTCTGACTACAACCTCGATTTGGTGAAGGGCAGTGTTTCTTCAACTGCAGCTTCGATCTGTGAGATGCAGCATGCTTTGGCTACAACCTCGGTCTGGTGAAGGGCAATGTTTCTTCAACTGCAGCTTCGATCTGTGAGATGCGGTACTCTCTGACCACAACCTCGATTTGGTGAAGGGCAGTGTTTCTTCAACTGCAGCTTCGATCTGTGAGATGCGGTACTCTCTGACCACCGTTTTGATTGGTGAGATGTGAGATGAGGAGACCCCGCCGGGTTCCTTGTCCCAAAAGGGATCTTTTTAATCGATGTCTGTGTTCAGATCGGTATTTCTCTGTACCTGTGACGGCTTTTCACCCTCCGTGCCTTTTGCCGGTTAGACCTCATCTCGATCTGTTCGGCGATGCGAAGGTACCCCCATTGGTCTCATCTCGACCTGTAGGGCTTGGTGAGATGCAACATGCTTTGGCTACAATCTCGGTGTGAAGATAAGTGTTCTTTAACTGCAATTTCGATTTATGAGATGCGGTACTCTCTGACCACAGTCTCGATCTGGTGAAGAGCAGCGTTCTCTAACTGCAACTTCGGTCTGTGAGAAGCGGTACTCTCTGACCACAGTTTTGATTGGTGAGATGCAGCACTCTCTGGCTACAATCTCGATCTGATGAAGTTCGGCACTCTCTGACCACAGCTTCGATTGGTGAGATGCAGCACTCTCTGGCTACAATCTCGATCTGGTGAAGTGCGGCACTCTCTGACCACAGTTTTGATTGGTGAGATGCAGCACTCTCTGGCTACAATCTCGATCTGGTGAAAAGTAGTATTCTCTAACTACAACTTCGATTTTTGAGAAGCGATACTCTCTGACCACAGTCTCTGCTTGTTGGCATTCTCTGGCTAACCCCCCATCCGGCTAGTATAAAGTCTGATCTGCTAACCTCCATTCGGCTAGTATAAAGTCTGATCTGCTAACCTCCATTCGGCTGCAAGGTACGTAGCAGTCTCTGGCTATTGGGTGAAATGCGAGATGTAGCACTCTCTGACTACAATCTTGGTGTGAAAAGCAGTGTTCCCTAACTGCAACTTCGATTGTGAGATGCGGTGTTCTCTAACCACAGTCTCGAGGTGAAGAGCAGTGTTCTCTAACTGCAACTCCGATCGTGAGATGCGGTGTTTTCTAACCACAATCTCGAGGTGAAGAGCAGTGTTTTTCTAACCGCAGCTTCGATTGTTGAGGAGCGGTACTTTCTGACCACAATCTCTAGGTGAAGAGCAGTGTTTTTCTAACCACAGCTTCGATTGTTGAGGAGCGGTACTTTCTGACCACAATCTCTAGGTGAAGAGCAGTGTTTTTCTAACCACAGCTTCCACTTCTGCTGGCCTCATCTCGGCTTGTGCAGAGTTGAAGAGATGTAGCGCTCTCTGGCTACAAATTCGATGTGAAGAGCAGTATTCTCTAACTGTAATTTCGATCTATGAGATGCGGTACTCTCTGACCACAACTTCAATTGGTGAGATGCAGCACTCTCTGGCTACAATCTCGATCTGGTGAAGCGCGGCACTCTCTGACCACCGTTTCGATTGGTGAGATGCAGCACTCTCTGGCTACAATCTCGATCTGAAGAGCAGTATTCTCTAACTGCAATTTTGATCTTTGAGATGCGGTACTCTCTGACCACAGCTTCAATTGGTGAGATGCAGCACTCTCTGGCTACAATCTCGATCTGGTGAAGAGCAGTGTTTCTCTAACCGCAACTTCGATTGGTGAGATGCAGCACTCTCTGGCTACAATCTCGATCTGGTGAAGTGCGGCACTCTCTGACCACAGCTTCGATTGGTGAGATGCAGCACTCTCTGGCTACAATCTCGATGTGAAGAGCGGTGTTTTTCTAACCCCAGCTTCGATTTGTGAGATGCAGCATGCTTTGACTGCAGTCCAAGTTGCGATCTGCTCTATCGCTGATGTTTTTCTTGAACTTTCTCTTTTTCTGCAAAAAAAGGAAAACGCAAATTTGTAGGGTAAATTATAAAAGAGACACGTACCTGTGGTAGTACCTGCCTATTGGGGTCGTTGTCAGTTGACGCTCACTGGGAGACTTTGATGCTCACTGGGAGACTTTGATGCTCATTGGAAGGCTTTGATGGAGAGGCTTTGATGCTCACTGGAGGCTTTGATGCTCACTGGAGGCTTGATCGAGGGGCTTTGATGCTCACTGGGAGGCTTTGATCGAGGGGCTTTGATGCTCACTGGGAGGCTTTGATCGAGAGGCTTTGATGCTCACTGGAGGCTTGATCGAGAGACTTTAATGCTCACTGGAGGCTTTTGATCGAGAGGCTTTTGATACTCATTGGGAGGTTTTGATCGAGAGGTTTTGATGCTCATTGGGAGGCTTTGATCGAGAGGTTTTGATGCTCACTGGAGGCTTGATCGAGAGGCTTTGATACTCATTGGGAGACTTTTGATACTCACTGGGAGGCTTTGAGGCTCACTGGAGGCTTGATCGAGAGACTTTAATGCTCACTGGAGGCTTTTGATCGAGAGGCTTTTGATACTCATTGGGAGGTTTTGATCGAGAGGTTTTGATGCTCATTGGGAGGCTTTGATCGAGAGGTTTTGATGCTCATTGGGAGGCTTTGATCGAGAGGTTTTGATGCTCATTGGGAGGCTTTTGATACTCACTCGTAGGTTTTGATCGAGAGGCTTTGATGCTCATTGGGAGGCTTTGATCGAGAGGTTTTGATGCTCACTGGAGGCTTGATCGAGAGGCTTTGATACTCATTGGGAGACTTTTGATACTCACTGGGAGGCTTTGAGGCTCACTGGGAGGCTTTGATGCTCACTGATTGCCTTCCGGCACAGCGTGGACAGGCTTGCTTTTCTGGGTAGTGTCTGACAACGTTGTCATTCGGATCACCTTTAAGCATGGGTTCTATTTGGACTTTTCCCCCGAGTCACGTACATGGCAATATATACAAAATATTATGTGTGTATGTGAGCATGTGTGTAAAATGTATATATACATTCGAATTCGGATTTTGTACACTTTGTGTGATGTGTGTGAGCGTACAACTTATGATAGAAAAAAACTTACCTGCTTGCCCCCGGCATGGCGTGCAGGAATAGGCTTGCTTCCTGCTCAAAGGCTTTCAAATTTTGCCTCTTCAGAGGATTTTGAGATCTTTGCTTCCTCAGAAGACTTAAAAATTTTGCCCACTCAGATGACTTTGAGATTTTGCCTACTCAGAGCTCTCAGATTTTTCCTCGGCCCCTCGGAGGACTTAGAAATTTTTCCCCTTCAGAGGACTTGAGAGATTCTTTCTATGCCTCTTCAGAGGACTTTGAGATGAGTGTCGAGCACCATGTATGCATGGAATGCATGTGAGAAGCTATGCATGCAAATGTTCAAGCATGAGAAATGTATGCAGAGGGATAAGAATCGCCTCTTGAGAGGACTTGGGTTGACTTGCCCCCAAAGAGAATTTTGGTTGATTAAGAATTGCCTTTTCAGAGGGCTTGAGAATTGCCTTTTCAGAGGACTTAAGCTTGTCTACATGGGACTGATGTATACTATCTAGTGTGCGTTGGACACCATGTATGCATGGAATGCATGTGAAAGGCTATGCATTTATGAAATGACATGCAAATGACTATGACCCTGAAATGCTTATGCGTATGTCACATATGCCAATGGCTTATATCCATGCGGAAGATTATGGAACATGTGCTAAGAATCGTTATTCTAACGTGTTTGCAAATGATCATGAATGAGAAGGACATGCAAAAGTTCATGCATGATAAATATATACAAGGGGATTATGTATGCAAACTATGTGCAAATGATCATGCATGTGGTAAAGAGTCATTCATCGGCATAGATGTAAAAAAATCATATGCAAAGACAGGTGGGATATGTTATATACATGAAAGCTATGTAAGAAATTGGGTGTGTGCGATGTGTGCACATACAACTATGTGTATGAAATATATGTAGGAAAAATCACATATATGTGTATTGAATGCATGCGAAAAATGTGGATGCAAGATGCTGGCAAAGGATATGCCCATAAAGAGCCACATGCGTCAAAAGTACTTATGAAATGTATTCGCTAAGGCTCTTATGCTAAAAGACATGCACCAAGAATTGTACATGTAAAACTATTTATTGAGAATGTTTGCTACAATTATGTGTAAAAACATTTACAAAAAGCATGTGTACAAAGAATGTTGCTGAGGTACAAGCAAAGTATCATTTTTATGAGTAGTGATAAGAAATACCCCAAGGTTGTAAAATGAGTGCAACCTATTAGGTACCTCAAATTCGATTTTCTAACTGCCTTTAAGCATACTGAATGAACCACATTTTCAACTGATTCAATCTCATCAAAAGAATTCGGGAGTCATTCCCAATGAAGTGCAAGAAAGTAAACATGTAAGTATCGATGTTTACTAAATCAGCCTGTGAATACGAGGCATACCATGCGATCTCTGTGTGTATGTGCAAGGGCCAAAACAGGATTTTTCATTTTTCAAAAGCAAATTCTAATTGCAACTTTGGAGACGAGACGAGACTCGAATGCAAATGCACTCGTGGCTTCCCGCTTGAAGCTCAAGAGACACCATACGCCTCTTCCTACGTACCAAACCTTACTAGAAGGTCATCTCCGCTAGTTAGATAAGGCCAAACCAAGAATCAATAGGTCTTACTTTGGTTGTAACGTTAGGCTCAGGTAGGTGGTTATCAAAGGAGGATCAGGTCACTAGAGAAAAATGGCCGCAGCATTCATTCAACGGATGGAAGGACCATTCCCAACTCCAATCGTATACTATCTAGATACTCTTGATTTTGAATTTGGTAATACTTGATCTCGTCAAGCTCAGTATAAAAATTAAGCTAAGAAATATAGCTACTGAATTCATCACGGGGTATCACCATGAGGTCTACGTTTTTTTCTTTTTTTTTTCTTTTTTTCTTTTTCTTCAATTTCTTTTTTTTCATTTTTTTTTCTTGCTTTATTTTTTTTCTCTTCGCAAGCTCATGTCTCTAACTACACAAAAGGTTTATCGATGATTCAAACCCCTTTCCAAAAGTGTAGCCCAAAAATTATTGGTGATTGAAAATTTTTCAAGGGGTAAACCCATCCTTATCAGGGTGATTTCTGGCAACCCAAAAAAATTATCACTGATTGAGATTCTCTTTTTCAAAGTTCTCTCCTTCTTTATCAGGATGATATTGATAGCTCAAAAAATTATTGACATTTGAAGTTCTTTTCTCGAAGCGCAGACCCCTCCATATCAGGGTGATTATTGATAGCTCAAAAAAAATTGTCAAAGATTGAGATTCTTTTTCCCAAAGTGTAAATCCATTCTGATCAGGACGATTTTTGATGGTCCAAAGAATTGTCAATGATCAAACCTCAAAGATCATCAATGATTAAAAATCTCTTTCAGAAGCGTAAACCCACTTTCGTTGGGACAATTTTTTGATAGCTCAAGAGAATATCGTAAAGTGCATCCATCTTTACTAGAACGGCCATTCTTCTAAGGGGAAGCCAAAATCATTTTAGGCGAAAGGTAATTCTAATGTCTGTAACAACAAAACTGGCACGCATTTAGCATACCAAAATAAAGGCTCAAGGGGCTAGCAAGCGATTATAACACGAGGGTAGGAAATGGTCATTTAGAGAGCTATACAAAGAAATGGTGCCTAAATCATTTTCTAGATTCAGCCTTATCGACGAGTCGCTTTGACGGGTAATCGGAAAGGTTCTAGTGCTCTTAGTGAGTTTTCATCCAATCCTCTAGTTGCAACTAGTTTTTTTTTTCAGTTTATTTTTAAAACGGGCCAAAAGTGCTCTGAACTTAGAAATGACATGGTATGATCAAATATCTTCATGTGATCTAGCTCTTAAAGACCAAACATATATACTCCTTACTTAATTCAAAGTGGAATGAAACTCAGATTTCTAGAGTTAAGATCAAATCCATTCATAGTTGAGAACTAATTAGGCAGAGTCAAATTTTGAATCAGAGGTACCTTAATGAGGTGCAAACATGTCAACGTTTTAGGATATAGCTTAACACAAAAATATTTTTAACCTATCAAAAATATATATGCACAAAAATTGTGTAGGCACAAAGAAATTTTTTTTCTTTTTTTTTTTTTATAAAATATGCACAAACATTGCAAATCATGTATATAGAATGGCATATGCAATAGCATCATGTACATTAGCAATGCACGTAAGGATCTGTATGTGCGAAACATGTGTAAAAACATTTGTATAAAAATGCGTACATGAAATATGTGCAAAGGTGTGTATAAAACACCTGCGAAAAAAAAATATGAGTGTGTAAACACTACATGATAAATGATGTGCATGCATAAATTTGCAATGTGCATGCATACTATGAAAGCATGAGTACAACCTATGGCACAGTATCGGGATGAATGTTCATGATATACGGTACATGTGAACATGGCATGATTTAGACATGATAGAGATATGTATGCAAGATGACGACGTGATGTAGAATGAAGATGATCTGGCACGAAAATGTGTGCCAATGAGTTCGAGGAGTGGCAAAACTCATATATATAGAAGTGCAGAACATATACAAATAATGCACATGAGATGGGACACAGCATAAGAATGATTGTGTACAGTGAGCGGAGTATGCGTGCGATACAAGGTATGCAATGAAAGTGTCTGTATGAAACAAATAGCGTTCACAAAGTATGTGTATTTACATGGTATAAGCATACAAGACATGCATTGGTATATACAATGACTAACATGTATGATGAAGAAATTATATTGTACACAGCATAATTCATGTATGATAGTACATGTTCATGATATGGTATACAATGTGAAAAATGCAAGGTATTTTCTGTGTTTGATGTCTAGTCTAATGAAGTATGTTAATGTGTGCACACTATGACATGCAGCAGTATATGTATGTTCCAGGGCACAATGTTAATGTACATGTGTAATGTGAGCATACGGATATGTACATGCTATGACACATGGTGAATGCATTTTTTTTATTTGATTTTATTATCTTATACATGTCATGGTGGTAGTATGTCTGTGTGTGCTATGATGCATGCCAATACGTACCTTCAGGGATGTAGGCTATATGTACTGATTATGGTGCATGAATAATGCGCAATACATGGTCATATTGTTCAACAAATAATATATAACGTCTAACAGAAATTACAATGATACATTGAGATATGTGACAAACTATACGCAGGATAATATGTACATGTAATAGTTTTATGCACAGGAAAGTACGTATATAGAGAGGAAATAATAAAAAATTATTTGTGTATGAATGATACATTGAAACTCAAGAAAAACTATACACAGGATGATGAACAATCCTTCAGCCATAGCGCCCATCACATCTAGCATCCTTCGTTCGAAATCTTCTAGCCTTCTGGCAAGATCTTGAGTAGTCAAAGTTCTAGACTCTCCTGTCACAGTGGATGATTCACTGATTGTTGAGAGTGACTCAGAATCCCAACCAAGCACTATTTCTGGCAATCCAAAGGGCTAGTCCGTTCTTATTAGTCAACCGTCAGGACCTCTAATCCACTTAGATAAATTTATGATGGCTGAAATATTCAAATTGTTAGAATAATGCATGGATGATAATATACAATACGTGATTATAAACAATCACATGCAAGCAAGTAGAACCTTCCAACCTTATTGCCCCCCACACACGAGGTCGTGCGGTCTCTTTCCTAGGCGGGGTTGACCCATGGGTTAACAGGGAACCCAATAGGCGCGTATAGTGCACGGTGAAAAACCGGCAGTATAACCTCTCTTAAGTAATGCACAAGCGCATGGATTATGATCATCATGTATTTAGACAGTCCGAATAAATTGACACGGACCTATCGGGGCATGAAAGCCTTTGATTAAGTGATCGATCAAATTATCTGGATTTGTCCAATACATATTGATCCATATAACAAGCAAGGTATTATGGTTCATACCACTTAGAGAAAGTACCTATTGCCATTACATGGGCTTTGGTCATGGGTGATGAAACTTTAGAGCTACCCAAGCATGATCCCTGCCGACGGGTCTAGCTCATCACGAGCATAACGACCGATCGGGTCACCATTTGATATACCTTGATGGTAAGAAACTTGGGCTGGTTATTATCCTTAACACTTTCCCAAATTGAGTGAAAATGAGGACGTGCTTCAGGAACGCACCGGGGCTAGAAAAGGGACCAAACTAGCGTATTCTAAGGCTCTAATGATATGCAAATGCAAATTTGAGAGAAAGCGAATTTATGAATTAAATTTTAATCATAAATGTTAAAAGAGGTATTTTCAAATCGAAATCTCGAACCATAAACGTCCCCAGTGGAGTCGCCACTATAACGCGCGCCGGATCCCGAGCGCCGCCCGTTCGACCGCCTGCACGTGGGCGATCGGGGCATTTGCGGGTCCGTTGACATCTTGCAAATAAATCGCAAGTGCGTCTATGTTGGGCAACAAGGAGGTATCATGGAGTCGCCACCCAATAGAACATTGGGAAAGTTTCTCTCGCCTCGGAGAGCCTAAGACTTGCGCATTTTATCCATATTGGGCCATGAGGCCTAGGATTAGCGCTAAAGCCTCGTGACCCAAGAAGTATTTTGGAGGATAACCTCTAACCTCTCGAGCCCAAAGACCAGAGCTGGGTCCGGAATTTCTCATCTATTTCTACCTCAATTATATTATGATCAAATTTTAATTATTATTGATTCGCTCTCTCTCCACGCAATGCAATTAATAAAAGGCGCATTTATTCACATTCAGAAAGCAATAAATGAGCAAAATAAATATCAAAGCGGTAAATTACAATAATACAAGGAGCGGAATACAACTCCCTTTTGTAATACATGCATAAATCGGGATATTCATTAGATGGGAACATTGGTTCCAGACTACTTATTATTACAAAAGATATAAGATTATTGAATAAATTTAAATCTTTGTTTGGGATGAGAACTAGGACATTGGTCCAGTTTTGTTAACCAATATTTTATTTGGTGGAAAACATTTGTGTGGTGGTTCTTTTTAAGAGCGGTCGAAAATCATTTTATTATTACAGACCACAAATACGTAAAATGCAATAAAATAGTAATTACATATTTCTAAATAAATAAATAAATTGATACATAAATAATTGCATAAACAAATAATAATAATAATAACAATAATCAATAATGACAATATGCTAACAACAATAATAATAATCACACAACAATAATAATATCAATAACAATTAGAATATGAACAATTAATAATAATAATAATAACAAATGATAATAATAATAATAATATATAAAAACATAAAAATAAATAATAATAATAAATATAATAATAAAAACAACAATTAATTAATAATAGTCATATAATAGCAATAATAATATTAAAAATATAAATTAACAGAAATTAAATAAATAATAATAATAATAATAATAATAACAGAAATATAAATATTAAATAATATAATAAAAACAGAATTATAAATAAATATTAATAATAATAATAATAATAAATAAATAATAATATTAATTAATATTAATTAATAATATATTAAAATAAATAAATATAGGCTCACCGGATTTCCCTCGCCGGAGAGTCGTCGGAGCGGCCATTGGGGGCACCGCCAACACCGGATGGTAGATCGGAGCGCCGGGAGTCTCGCGCCGGTGGTCACGCGCCGGAATGTCACCGGAGGAGGCCGGAGCTCGCCTTGAAGCCGCGCGGTTCTTCCTCGCCGATCTCCTCCACGCCGGCGCTGATGGCTGATCGGAGACCGTCTTTCGGTGCGCCGGGGTCTGCTCTCCACCGTGGCGGGGCGCGTGCGGCGATCGGTGGCCGGAGCTGGCCGGCGGAGGCCTCGCCTCCTCCCTCTCTCTTTTCTCCTTTGCGTCGTCTCTGTTCCTCCCCGCCGATCTCCTCCACGCCGGCGCTGATGGCTGATCGGAGACCGTCTTTCGGTGCGCCGGGGTCTGCTCTCCACCGTGGCGGGGCGCGTGCGGCGATCGGTGGCCGGAGCTGGCCGGCGGAGGCCTCGCCTCCTCTCTCTCTCTTTTCTTCCTCTTTCCCTTGGTTCCGGCGTCGTTTCCTGCGTTGGCTGGTCCCTGGTCTGCTCCTCTCTTCCCTCTTTCTTTTCTTTTCCTTTCCTTTTCTTTTCTTTTTCTTTCTCTTTTCTTTGGCTCTTTCTTTCTCTTCTCTCTTGATCTGCCGAGCCCCCCCTTTCCCATTTCCTTGTTCTTTTCTTCTTATACCCTAAAATTAGGGTTGGTTTGGGTGCAATGGTAATTTCCTCCATTTTCTCGTTTTTTAACTTTAATTAGTTTAACTTAATTCAAATAAAAGACACTAATTAATTAAACATTCTACTAATTAAACATTACCTATTTTCCATTTTAATCTAATTAATCTATTTAATATATCATATATGTAATTTACCTAATTAATTAAACATTACACTAATTACTCATTTAATATTTTGCATCTTAATTTAATTATAATATATATTTTCTATTTAATTAAACACTCTACATATTAACTAATTAATCTTTAATATTTCATGCATTTTAATTATCTAATTAAACTTACAATATTAATAAATTAAATTAACCCAACATTAATAATTAACTTCTAATTTTATCTACCTAATCTATATTATATATTTTTATTTTTTCGGAGGGAATTACTAAGGACCCAAAATCACCTTTTGACATCAAACCCGACTCTGGACCCGGTGTCTACATTAGCCATGTCTCTCAACGAAAGTACCAAATGATAAAGCACGGAATGTCTTTATCTAAAATAAAGGGAGAGTTGGCTATCTGGTAGTGGAAGATCCGATCGGATGAGGAGATCCTGCAAGACAAAGAGCCCGGTAGGACCAGACGTAAGCACTCCGAAACTTAAGTTAGTAGCTTTTAGAGAGAAAATGCTTAGAGATAAAATGCTAGAGATCCAATACCTGGTGCTATCGTTGGCTGGGCTATTTATAAGAGACAGTTGAGGTGCACTTGAGTGCCTGGGGAATGATAGCTGACAGTCAGAGTAGATATGCGGCGACGTGACAGGGAGCAGGTAGTTGGCATGGGCGTTGTCTTGTGTCAGACAGCTGATAAGACTGGCGGTCACATCAGCCGATCGAACATGTGCGTTGCCTTGGAGCTCATGCCTGTTACTCTCTGCTATTGGGCCTTGGGTCTTGCCAATGGACTGAGCCGACTGGATGGACTTTTATACAAATGATATTTGCAGGGTTATCAATTATAATCTATGATTGAGCTCTTTCTTTGTATAACTTTTATTCATATATAGAAAATAGCTACTCAGAGCTTTTAAATGATAGGTGAAGCATATGAAATATTATCATATGAGAAGAAATCAAATAGTAAAATGTAATATTTATGGAATGGAAGGGTTAACTTTGTGGTTGGAACTAAGCCCAAAGCTGAATAAACTGAAATAAACTCTCCACTGTCTAGTGGTACTCTGTCCCTACATCTTAGGATCTAGAGTTCTGGCTTCCCTTTTAAGGTTTTCTCTTTAGTCGCTTTGTTAGTTTGATCCTATTTGCTTAATGAAAACATGACAAATTTAGTTGGACTTGATGGCTTGTTTGCTTGACTTCTTATTGAAGAGGAGAATGTTAATGGACAATTTGGGCATGATGATCGGTTTAATAACCAATAACACCGTAAAAGGTTGTGCATGGGATGCCTGGTGGATAAATCAAATAAAGGGAACGATGATCAAAATCTACATGCTAACGTAGAGTTAGATAATTAAGAGGCTATTGGGTTTAGTTATTGAAAAGAGCATGTAGCCTTTTCAATTCCAATGGTTCCATTTATGCGCTCGGTAAGTTTTTTTGAAACAGGAGCAGGTAGTTGTTTACCATTCAAAAAGCAGTATTTTGGAACTTTTTCAAAAATAAAATTAGTAATTACTATTTATAAAATATGTTTTAAAAAATACATAGATTTATAAAAATTTATATTTATAAATTAAAATATTTTCCTAATTTATTTAAGTAATTTATAAATTTTTATATTATATTATTATTTATTTATGATAAAAGCATTTATATTAAAAAAATTTGATCATTATACTGTTAAACAGTAATAACTTTATATAATTTTATTAAAACATTTAAATATTGATTACAGTTACCAGCAATATTTATAAGCTATCAGCAGCTAAATCAAATAGGATTTTAGGGGTTGGAAGAGTGTGAATTCCAAAATTTCAAGTGATTTGGCAACTAATAATAATTTTTTTTTATTCACTTTATCCTTCAATCAATAATGATGTCTTATTGCCCATTGATAATGTTTCGACTATGAAGTTAGATGTGATTAATACTGGTCAAAAAGATGTGACAGAGGTAAAGCAGGTAGATTGTGGCAAGGATATAATAAAATTGTGATGGATTTACGATGGAATATTCCGTTGCAGCATTACAATAATAAATAATGGATTTGATATTATAAAAGGATAGGCATGGATTTGGGGTTAATTTCATATGTAGTTATCGAATTTCAATTAATTTTTTGTCACTGTACAATCATGCAAATATGCCAGTTTATCAGTTATTTTTTATAATACACCCAGTTAGTATGTCATGTAATCCGTTTACATGGAGAAATTTACATATCAATAAGTATACATTTTATACCAACTTGTACAATAAGGAAAAAAAAATTGCTGACACATATATTTATTGGTGCGTCAATTTCTCCATGTACGCAGATTACATTGCATGCTGACTGGGTGCGTTTTAGAACATTACTGATGATGTGACATATTTATTTGGATTTCCGGTGACAAAAAATTAATTTTTTAGTCATTTTTACCTTAATTGAAATAAAATAAAAGTTTGATGATTTTTATGTTATAAATTATTTTATTATGAGCATTTGGTTATAAGGCCTAAAATTTGATGACTACCGACGAAATTAACCCCATGAATTTGTGAGGGACATGTCCCTCCAGAATTTGGCGACTGATGTAAAAATTCTCTACGAAAGACCTGGAATGAATTTTGTTCACGAATCTTCATTTTTTTTATGTGTGCTATACTCTCCTTCAATTTCATAATAAAATTTATCTAACATCCTCCTAATGTGAATTAGGAAGTTTTTATTTTATTATTTTAAAATTTTAATTAATAAGCTAATTAAAGCATAGACATGGAGCTACATACATAGGTTTGAAAGGGGGCAATGCTCCCACAAAAATGTTGAAAATTTATACAATACTTACACTCGTAAAATTTTCACATATACTAATTAGTTGAACCATTAGTATTATTTATTTGTAATGATAATCCAATTAAATAAAATTCATTTTCACATATATATGGTGGCCCATTAAAAAAAAATTCACACGGCAAAATAGTTACCCACTCACTCAACTACTCTTTTCTTAAATTTACAATTTTAAAAATACTACACCTCTTTTCTTTTCTTTTTTATCTTTTTTCTTTATCCATCTCTTTAGGTTTTTTCTTCATTAAAATTGAAATTTTATATATAATAGATATTATAATATTTTTTATTTATATTGATGCGTCCGTTGGATAATGGATCCTAGCTTCGCCACCACTGTAGACAAGACAATCTATGTTATTAGAATAATATGAAATAGGAATGGAATTCCAATATTGCATGTTTGATAGATGGAGAGAGTGTAACTAAGGTTAATAAATATTTTTTAAAAGTTGAGAGATAATGCTTGTTTTCCCGGAAATAATAACTTTTGATCCTCACATAATGCGAGGATTATTTTTTTTTTGGGTAAGATAATGCAAGGATTTTATTTCCCTTCAATAATGCAAGAATTAATTTATGGTATAAGCACGAAGATAAATAAAAGAAAATTGTCAGCACTAGCATAAGGAGCCACTATATGTAATTACCATGTTATATGGGTAGCATTTGTGTCCGATAGGAAAATTGTACGCATATAATTTAATGAGATAATATTAAATAATGGTACCTATCTCTTGTAGTGTATAAACGTTGTAAAAGCGTCTACAAGAATCACGTTTGTTTTGGTCACTGACCTGAATTTTGTACACATGTGGGATAACAGCAGCTATTGCATAATCTAAAAACTCCTGAAAAATTAAAATAAAAAAAATTGTGAGTGGGAACGAGCAGTCTTGCAGCGTATACGTTTTCTCGTTACCAAATACTGAAATCTCCCATCTATTTATAGAGATCCTAAACGTTAGAAACTTATCTCTAGTATAACTCAGACTCCTTCTGATATAAGGTTTAGTAATATTAATCAGATTGAATTAGTTAATTCCATCTGCATTGGAACTTTATACAACTTAGAGTCATAGGCATACCCAAACTCTATCATCTCCCACTCGCACATGACGGAACGAATTTCAGTCTTAATCTTCAGTTATACTGGCAGATAGATTGTGTGACCAGCATATCTTGAGAGCACTAGTGCTATATACATGTTAGAGATATATAGCGTCTCGAAAAACAAGATCCTCATTTTCATGTATGCCTAACCCTAGATGGCCTTCTCACATTCACTGTTTTAACTCATGATCTCATAAAATAATTTTCTTATTCACTGTTATGTTTCTACTCATAGAAACTATAATAGGCATGCCGGTGAACTATGAAACAATTGAATGTGATCAAAAGCCTATCTTCCCCTCTTACTGTATGCCATCCATCATGATTCAACTCGCTTTTCTAGCTAGATCCTCTAGACCTAAATTTTTTCCGGACCTCTTGAAAACTAACTAAGTTAGCTACATTGAACCATACTTCAGGGATAAGTTAAGGGTTAAAATACAAATAGGGTCTCACAATAGGGAAAGTTGAGATCAATAATATTATTAAATTTTCATCCCTTTGGTCACTTAAGCACACACGGTATAAAACATGTGTTATGGTGTTCTTTCCTTCCCTTAAAGGAGTGCATGTCTCACATTTCAATAATGTGCATATCAAACACCATACAGAAGCGTAAGGTTGCGATGCACCGAATCATTAAACTTTAGTCCGCTTACTTAAGGACTACTTCTGAATTTTTAAACAAAACATGGTAGTTACATATAACTTACCATCGGATTCCATACAATTCTTATTTGGATCTCAATCCAAAGCATACAACTTTATGTATGTCTTTTTCTTGCACCTTTACAAGACTAATTTTATAATTTCTGGAAGACGACACTTTTATTTTGAATAGGCTCTCGAGCATTCTCATATGTTCAAAAATTACCTCATCTTAGTTTTTGCCAACTCATTGATAAAACTAAGGTAAACACCCTTGTGGGTGGGCTACTTTTCTGTCTAACATGCTCAATCTCATACAAATAACAGTAAATGTTTACACATAAATATTCACAATCATGTATTGCGAATAATGAACTTTGGTTATTATTCATAAATAATAACATTAAAGGATTACATAAAATATAACATTACTAATTAGATTCTACGCAAACCTCAAGAAATAATGTGTCTCTCAAAACACATCTCTCGTTATAGGTTTACTCAATGGATCTGCATGCATAGAAACGTATTGTAAGTTCATTTCTCCTCGTGCAATAATATCTCTCATATATTGATACTTAATGTCGATATGCTTAACTCTACTATAAGCTATCAATAACTAACTGTCATTATAGACTGTCACTGGTACCTCTGAGGTAGTTACTCTTAAATGGCTCACAAACCATTTCAGCCAAACTGTCTCTTGTACTGCAATTGAGAAAATGACAAATTCAACTTCCACTATTGATAGGGCTACACAAGTTTAATTCGTGTTACTCCATGAGATGGCACTCTTGCTAAACAAGAATATAAAACCTGAAGTGGATTTCCTCTCATCCACATCTCCTGCCAAATCAACGTTTCTGTATTCTTTTAATGCAGATTCTTTTCTTGATAATAGAGAGAATAGTCTACAGTAACTTTAAGGTATATAAGTATCATTTCAATTGCTTCCCATGTGCTTTGTCTGAGTTAGATTGATATCTATTTACCATGTTCACTGCATAACATATATCATGTCTTGTACACAGAATTGCGTACATAAGACTACCTAGGGCACTGGCATATAGAACGTTCCTCATACGTTCAATTTTTCTAGCTTCTTAGGACACATAGCTTTGCTAAGAAACTGATTTTTGGTAATGGGGTTATCTATGGGTTTGCAATTTTGCATATTAAATCGTTCAAGGTCTTTATTGATATATTTTTATCGAGAAATAGACAACAATCTTCTCGAACGATCTCTTCAAATCTTTAACTTCAAGAATGTAATATGCATGACCCAAAACCTTTGTCTCAAAGTTGGACGATAACCAATCTTTGATTTCATTTACGTACCATTTATCATTTTCAGCTTTAAGTATATCATCTACATACAATGCCAAAATGACAAATTCACTTTTAGGGTTTTTACTATAAATACAATGATCTTCATCAATCATGTTGAACACATTCAACATGATTGTATGATGAAGTCTCAAGTACCGCTGCGTTGAAAACTGTTTAAGGCCATAGATTGAGCTCATCAATCAGCAAACTCTATGTTCGCTGCCTTTTTTTGATGAAACCTTTAGGTTGTTCCATCCATTTCTCCATTGAGAAAAGAAGTCTTCCCATCCATTTGATGAAGTTCTAGGTCCAAACTTGCCACTATGGCTAGAATAAACCATATGGACGTAAATCTTACAACATATGAGAAAGTCTCCTCATAATCAATCTCTTCCTATTGTGTTAACCCTTTTAGTGACTAGCCAAGCCTTATATCTTTCGATACCTCTATCAGCCTTTCGCTTTACTTTGAAAATACATTTATTCTCAATTTGTGTCCTTCCAGTAGATTAACTAGTTCTCAAACATGGTTTGATCTCATGGATGCCATTTCTTCTTCAATTGTTTTAATCTATTTTTCCTTAGATGGGCATGAAAAAGCCTTTTCAATATTTTTATGCTCTTTTTTGTCTTGTGGGGTAATCAAAAGGATTTCGATCAAGCCTTCAATTTTAAATCGTCGGCATGGAACACTTATCCTTTTAGATTTTTGCAGTTGTAAATCTTGATAAACATGTCTCATATATTTATTATGATTCACAATACTCCAACTGGGACCATATTCCATACTCTCACTAGAGTCAAGAATACCATATTTTTTACTCCTACTGTACTCAAGAATACTCCCACTCGAATCAGGTCTCGAACATCCGGATCGTTTGGAGGTGTTAGTGGTTATACCTTAGGCCAAGCATTTGGACCTTGATGTAATCATTACATTTTCATTTATATATAATGGTTTTCTTCACGTTAATATTATTGGCATGTTACATTATTGTAATGTTTATGAATAACAATGTTATTCATGTTGTCCCTAGTCATTTATCACTAAAGAGTATAAAGATAAATTAAGACTAGTATAGATTTGCATTGATAATCATGGGATGATTATATATGATGATATTAATCGAATCTATAGGTATTTGTTACAGAATAAAGTACCAGATAGACCCACTATAAGATCACTACATGGGATAGTGTGATAAGTGATCTTATAATAGATATGTTATTGAATCCTTTGACCTAAGCTTATCACGGTCTCCTACATAAGAAATATTATGTTTTGACATAATCAAACGTTATCTTTAATCGGATAATTATAAAGTTTATGATCGGACATAATGAGAATTATGCAGAGGAAAGTGAATAATCAAGATGGAATTTGTCCCTCTCCTATGAGAGAGATATCTGTTGGGCCTCTCGATAAGTAGGACTGTAAAAATACATGGTCGTGCTCGAATGAATTGATAGTGTGATCAATGTCTTTTGAATTTATCAGTCTACTTAGTGATCGGGAAATTATATGTTTGAACAATATAAGTTTGACATGTACTATAGGTTATGTTCAAATAAGATATCGTGTGATAAAAGGATAATGGCATGTTCTATTGTCAGGTTAAAATTAGACTAACGATATTCATATTATTTGGGTAGTCATAATGTCTTGCTAGAGACCAATTATGACTTGTGGGCTTATTATGAGATTAGGCCCACTACCAACTTAATATAAACCTATTGGGTCACACACTAAGACCACAATGAACAAAATGGATTTTAATTAGGGTATTTCGAAATTATAATGTGAATTTTATTTAATTTCGAAATCATATATATATATATATATATATATATATATATATATATATATATATATATATATATATATATATATATATATATATATATATATATATATATACATATAAATAAATCTCGTATTTTGAATATGAGATAATAAGATGTATTAATATAATATTTCTTATTATTTCAAATAAGAAATAAATAAATAAATATATATATATATATATATATATATATATATATATATATCTTAATTTTGAATAAGAGATAATATACTTATTTATCTCTTTAGGCTTTAAAATATATACAGATGTATAATTGGATATAGGTTAATAAGTGATTAACCCTAATCACATTTTTTTTCCTAAGAGAGAAAAGGATAGAGAGTGGCTAATTTTTTTCCTAAGAGAAAGAAACCTAGCCGCCATTTTTCTTTGAGAAAGAAAACATAAAATCCAGTCGTAACGTAACGGAGCTAGCACCCCTGCGAATTTTGTTCGTCGGTTCGTGCGTGTCGATACCTGTAGAGGGTGTTTGTGATTGAGACAGCGCCTCCGAGATAAGGAGTTAATCTCGATTTCCTGCGTTTGAAAAGGTCGGTAAATCTTAAACCCTCCTTTTGAATCAATCGAAAATACATGGATCCTATTTTGGGTTTCAATTTATTCCGCTGCGTTAATTTGAATTATTGCTATGAAATCCAACAGGAGGATGAGGGTCTTAACCTTCTTCCTCTAAATCCATCACACTCGGATGGAGTGATCCTGATGGTTCCTCTTCCTGAGATTAATAGAAAGTGAAATCTTAATTCACTTCGCCCAACTTTAAAAATTTATTCTCTAAGAATATGATGACTCCTGATCTGAATTCTGTCACAATGCCATTTTCTTGCTTACCCACGAAAATGTATCCTTTTGATATTTCAGAATATCTCACATAGATACTCTTTTTACCTCTTGGTCCCAAATTTACCAAATTGAGGTATCATGGACATAAGCATTATAACCCAAAGGTTGTGAATGGCTTAGGTCAACTTGTTGACCAGCCCACAACTCATAAGTTGTGAAAGTGATAGAGGCACATGGTTCAAAACATATGTGGCAGTCAATAAAACATATCCTCAATAGGAGATAGGCTAATCTGCCTTTGCCATCATAGATCTAACCATATTTAGGAGAGTCTTATTTCTCTTTTTCTCAACACCGTTTTGTTGTGAATTTCTAGGAATGAACAACTGATGTTCAATCCTTTTTCATCACATAAAGCTTTAAATTTATCTGTAAGATATGACTGACCTCTGTTAGTTCTTAAAGCTTTGATCTTTTTATCTAATTGATTCTCAACTAAACTCATATGTCTTGAAGCAACTCAATGCTTCTGACTTGTGAGAAGTCAAATAGACATGATCATATATAGTACAGTCATATATAAATGTGATAAAATAGTAGGCGTCATGCCTTACCCTCACATTCATTTGACCGTATATGTCAGATTGAACTAATTGCAATGGAAATTTGGCTTTAGTACCTTTTTTTTCAAATGATTTCCTAACTAGTTTTTCCTTTTAGGCAATGTTCACACGTAGACAATTCAACCTTATTTGAATCACATATTAAACCTACTTTGACTAACCGACTCATTCAATTTTGTCCAATATGGTTTAATTTAGCATGCCATAATTTCACGTTGTTCTCATAACTATGTAAAAAATAAGAAATTAAAAGAAAAATTAGTTTTACACAAATAGTCATGGTACACATCTATAACAATAAAATCATTTAAGATATAACCAGAACCATAATAAATATCATTCAATCATAAACGTACATTGTTATCCTCAAAATGTAAGTTGAAAACAAATTTCAATAAAGCAACAACCGAACCTAAATTCATAACAAAGGCATCTCAATCCCTTGTTACATGGTCTATTGCTCTTGAATCTATCACCCACAAAGAATGAAGTTCAGAACTAGATGCACAAATTTCACTCACTCTTGAGTCAGAATAGGGTATCGATTTAGGTACAGTGCAATCTCTATTTTCGCAATTGAAAATATTTCACTCTTGAAATGTTTGCTTTCTTTTTGCCTTTAGACCTATTGTGATTCTATTTTATCTTTTACTTTTTAAGCTCTCAAGCCTTTTCCTTATCCCTACTTTTAAAGCTTCTTTTGTTGTTCTAGTTAGAACTCATTCTACCAGAACGGGATTATGCCATATGCACTATGGTATTGACCTTAATCACTGTCTTTATACTTATCCATATGAGTTAGTTGCATTTTTATATGCTCCCAACTCTTGGAGAAGGAACAGATAACAACTTGGACCTACTGCTCGTCAGTCAACTTATGACCAAGTTCACTAAGCTCACTTATTATTTTCGCATTGAATAATCAAACTTCTTTTGATATGTATCAAATTTAATCAGTCACACCTCTAAACTTTTCTCGCAAAGAGATCCACAAATCCATTTCATTTTGATACTTGCGGAATGGCTTAGTAATAACTTCATCCTTTGCACTTAACAAAATGATTCGAGCAGTGGAATTCTTCTTTTTCCATGCCATATAGGCATTCGGTCCTACTTATGCTGGGCTATAGTGTTATCCTCAAGTTCTACCATAACCGAACTTGAGGGTTCAAGAGTTTCTTGCTCTTCAAGCACATATTGGATCTTCGTATTCCAGATTTCATAATTATCACCATTTAGCTTCATATCTTTACTAAGGGCGACAATTAACTTGGAAGAAGTATCCATTAGGATCCTCTAATCTCAAATGGAATAATATTGTACATATTTAAGGGAGATAAGGCAATACATGCAATTTACTATGCATCTGAAATAATAACCTAGTAAAATTTTTTATTAGGCTCAAATTCGAAAAGATTACTTATAGTATCCAATTACCCTCTAAGTTCTAATATCCAATCTTACAAGTTAAAATTTCATACATAATAAATCTAAATTATTGGATTATTAAGTTCTCAAACTTATGAGCGAATTTTTATTAAGCCTCTACTTAATAAACATTCAATCATTTGACTCATAAAATATTGCAAGGCAATTAATAATGAAAATAAACACATTTATTATAAAGTTAAATATCAATTTCAGGCCCTTCAGTACAGCCACCTTAGGGTCATACCACTGGACGTCATTATGCTGTTAGAGCCCGTGAACAAGATGATGCTTCAGATGTCATTGTTGGTAAATTCTCACTGCTCTCTCATTCAGTTTATGCTTTGATTGATCCTAGTTCTATGCATTCCTATATTAGTACTGCTATTGCTCGGGATAAAGGGTTGCATGCCAGTCAGTTAGACCAGGATATTTTAGTGAGTAATCCTTTAGGGCATAATGTAGTAGTGAACAAAGTTTATAGAGATTGTCCGGTTAGTGCTCAGAGTTTTATGTTTTCTGCCGATTTGATTAATCTTCCCTTCCGAGAGTTTGATGTGATTTTGGGTATGGACTGGTTATCCACTCATCAGGCCACTGTTGACTGTAAGAGGAAGAGAGTAACTTTAAGAACTACAGACGATCAGGAGATTGTCATTGTGGGTGAGAGATCAGATTTTCTTTCTGATGTGATTTCAGCTACTGCAGCTAAGAGACTTATCAGAAAAGGGTGTGTAGCCTACTTATGCTATGCAATGGAGACTAAAAAGGATGAACTTAAGGCTTTAGATGTGCCTACTATTCGAGATTTTTAGGATGTTTTTTCTGAAGAACTTCCAATTCTGCCACCTGATAAAGAGTTAGAGTTTACTATTGACTCAGTACCTGGTATTGCACCTATCTCTATTGCTCCTTACAGAATGGCACCTTTAGAACTCAGAGAATTGAAGATTCAATTATAAGAATTATTTAATAAAGGCTTCATCAGACCGAGTGTTTCACCTTGGGGAGCATACAAAAAAGAAGGATGGATCACTTCGGTTATGTATTGATTATAGACGGCTGAATAAAGTCACCATCAAGAACAAGTATCCACTACCTCGAATTGATGATTTGTTTGATCAGTCGAAAGGTGCGGGCATGTTTTCCAAGATTGACTTAAGATCTGGCTACCATCAGCTAAAGATTAAAGAGTTAGATGTGCCTAAGACAGCTTTTCGCACCAGGTATGGTCATTACGAGTTCATGGTCATGCCTTTTGGATTAACATATGCTCCTGCAGCTTTTATGGATCTGATGAATAGGGTTTTTTCACCCTTACTTGGACCAGTTTGTGGTTATTTTTATCGATGATATTTTGGTGTATTCAAAGACTCTAAAGGAGCATGATGAGCATTTGAGGATTGTTTTACAGACTCTGAGAGATAAGCAGCTTTATGCCAAGTTCAGTAAATGTGAATTCTAGCTGGATGAGGTATCATTTTTGGGTCACGTGGTATCAACAGATTGTATAAAAGTTGATCCTAAAAAGATTGAAGCGATCCTTCAGTAGAAGACACCCAGGAATGTTACCGAGGTTAGGAGTTTTCTTGGCTTAGCCAGTTATTACAGAAGGTTCGTGAGGGGTTTCTCTTCGATTGCATCTCCTTTTACAAAGTTATTGCAAAAGAATGTCAAGTTTGAATGGTCAGATAAATGTCAGGAGAGCTTTGAGAAGCTTAAATGTATGCTGACTAAAGCTCTAGTGTTAGTGCAACCTGAATCTGATAAGGACTTTGTGGTCTTCAGTGATACTTTCAGAAACGGATTGGGTTGTGTATTGATGCAGGAAGGCAATGTAATTGCTTATGCCTCCCGACAGCTTAAGACTCATGAGAAGAATTACCCTACTCATGATCTTGAGTTGGCAACTATTGTATTTGCATTGAAGATCTAGAGACATTATCTCTATGGTGAGAAATGCTACATCTACACTGATCACAAGAGTTTGAAGTATTTGCTTACTCAGAAGTAGCTTAACTTGAGGCAGAGATGTTAGCTTGAATTGATCAAAGATTATGAATGCTTTATCGACTATCATCCTAGTAATGCTAACGTTGTAGCTGTTGCTCTCAGTAGGAAGTTTATGGCTTCTCTGCAGGCTATGAATGTTAATCTGGACTTATCAGATGATGGAGCTCTGATTGCAGAAATGCAAGTTAAGCTAGATTTTCTCCAGCAAGTGAAAAATGCTCAGAAACAGGATGATCGGTTGTCTACCATTATGTCTCAGGTGAAAGATGGCCATGTCAGTGATTATTCATTGGGTTCAGATGGTGGGCTATATTATAAACAGAGATTGTGCATTCCTGATCAAGCTGATATGAGAAAGGATATTCTGTCAGAAGCTCAACATAGCAGCTTTGCTATGCATCCTGGTTGTAATAAGATGTATCAGGATTTGAAAATGCTCTATTGGTTGCCAGGCATAAAACGTGATGTGATAGAATTTATGGGTAAGTGTTTGATTTATCAGCAAGTCAAGGCAAAACATCAAGTTCCTTCAGGTTTGCTTCAGCCTATTGTTATCCCTGAACGGAAATGGGATAGGGTTACCATGGATTTTATGTCAGGGTTTCCTCTCTTGAGAAAGAAACATGATGCAGTTTGGGTAATTATTGACCGACTCACTAAATCAGCTCATTTCTACCTATCAAAATGGATTATTCGTTATCCAAGCTGGCAGAGTTGTACATTAGCGAGATTGTAAGACTGCATGGAGTTCCTTCCTCCATTATTTTAGATCGTGATCCGAGATTTACTTCTCAGTTTTAGAAGAGGCTTCAAGAAGCGTTGGGAACTCGATTGCATTTCAGCATAGCTTTTCACCCTCAAACTGATGGACAATCAGAGCGTGTGATTCAGATTCTGAAAGATATGTTGAGATATTGTATACTTGAGTTTGGTGACCGTTGGGAGCGGTACTTGCCTTTAGCAGAACTCGCCTACAACAACAGTTATCAGACCAGTATCAAGATGGCTCCCCATGAAGTTTTATATTGTAGAAAGTACATAACTCCTCTTTGTTGGACAGAGCTAAGTGAGAGTAAGATTGTGGGGTCAGATCTGATTAGAGAAATGGAAGAAAAGGTTAGAGTGATTAAAGATAGATTGAAAGAAGCCATGGATCGACAGAAGTCCTATGCAGATCTGAAGAGCAAAGATATAGAGTTTCAAGTGGGGGATAAAGTATTTCTGAAAGTTTCTCCATGGAAGAAGATCCTGAGATTTGGAAAAAAAGGCAAGTTGAGTCCGAGATTCATTGGCCCTTATGAAATTATTCAGCGGGTTGGACCAGTAGCTTACAGGTTAAAGCTTCCACAAGAGTTAGAGAAGATTCAGGATGTTTTTCATGTCTCTATGCTTCGAAGATACCGTTCAGACCCTAGTCATGTCATCAAGCCTGAAGAATTTCGAGTTCACCAGACATGACTTATGAAAGTGAAGTGAAGCAGCTTAGGAACAAATAGATCCCACTGGTGAAGATTCTCTGGAATCACCACAATGTCGAGGAAGTGACGTGGGAACCAGAAGAGACTATGAGACAACAGTATCCCTAGCTCTTCAGTTCAAGTAAATTTCGAGGACGAAGTTTTAAATTGGTAGGGGAGATTGTAACAGTCCCAATACCGAGTTAGTCATAAATAGTATTATTTTGGGTTTTGGTCTATAATAGACTATTATATTTGTCACTAGTATGTGCGTTGGGCATACCTAATAATTGGTAGAAATTAAGTTAATACAATTGATAAATAAAAATATAGGTTTTCGCCTTAAAGAAAACTGGCCAAATGAATAGTAACTTAGACAGTTATAGGTCAATCGGCATAATTGATAACGTATTAAAAATAGTAATTTTTAAGTTTATTGATTAATTAAATAATTATTAATAGACTTAAGTAAGTTGACTATTCATATAGTACTATTCACTATGGTACTATTCAAAAAAATTTTTTTTACCGGTTTTAATTAACTGTCTATTTAATAACCTGAATAGTTTAATTAGGTTAATCGGATTAAAATGAACTGTTATTTAATCGGATAATAAAGTATTAGAGTGTATGTTAGTTCAGTGCGGTAGTACCCGGTATCCGTATCACATACGGGTATAGGGCGTTACAGGAGATGAGTTTTTTTTTTAAAAAAAATAAAAAAAAAAATTGGAAAATAGAGATGCTTCGTAAGGCTTTTGAAATTTTTGACTTTGTACTAATAATTGGAAGTAGAGAAGAGATATTATTACTTCTTCAAGTTTCTTTTCTTTTTATTTTGTTCAGAACTTGTTCTAAGTTTAATCTTTTTTAATTAAGTTTCCAATTAAAGAGGTCTAAATCCTTTCCACAAATGGGTTTTAATGGATTAATATATATATATATATAATACTATTGAGGTAAAGTGTAATAGTGTTAACAAATTCCACTTCTTTTTCCGTTGGGCGGCAGCTGGAAAAAGTTGCAGTATATTAGATTAATGGCAGCAGTGTTAACAAATTCTTTTCCGCTCTCCTAACAATACTAGCGTTGGATTTCTAGTATAATTATCTAAACAAATTCTTTCTTATAAATGCATATAATATAATTTCCTCTAAACTCTCTATTTTCCAACAAGAAATTACAAGCAAAAATTAACAGTCATAAGAAAAGATTCAAGAGAAAGGAAAGAAGAATAAACCCAGCAAGAATTACCAAAAACATGAATAAATCAAGACGAAATTCAATAAAAATATAACAAATAAAAGGAAAGATGAAGAGTGATGCAGTGGAGTTTACCTTGTCTGCCGAGGAGATGCAGAGGAGACACCAAGCAATGCCAAGATGAATAAACCTACCAAGAATTACCAGAAAAAAGAAAAAATCAAAAAGAAATTCAATAAAAATATAACAAATAAAAGGAAAGATAAATAGTAATGGAGTAGAGTTTACCTTGTTTGCTGATGAGAAGATGCAGAGGCGACGTAGGAGATGCCAAAACCATAATAAGAAGGGACTTTTCTTTTTCCCTAATTTTTAATTAGTATATATAGGTAGTTTAATTGTAATTATGATAAAAATAAGGGATATTTTTGTCTAAATACTAAAAAAAATTAGCTTTCCTGAAAAGTTAAAAATCAGATTTTTTGAAAAGTTTCAATTGTTAACTTTTTCTAATAGGCTATATTTTCACTTTTTAGGAAATTAATTTTTTAAAAATTAGCTTTTACCAAACACACATTTTTATCACATAATCAGCTTTTAATCAAATAATTAGCTTTTTAGCCTCTCAAAAGCAATGCCAAACAGGCTCACGTCAGTCAATTCGTTCGTGTACCAGTAAGGCTATTTTCGTAATTTCAAAATAGGTCATGAAAAATATTTATACAAGGTATAACGAAGGAGACCCTTCAATTGTACTCAGCAAACATACGAAGCACCCACCAAACTCACTCGAAACGACCCAGCATCCCTTTCAAAGGTCATATACCCTTAATATGGATGAAAATAAGAAGCTCCAAAATTCCATAACCAAAATTTCTGGAAAAGAACTCTTTTGTTTGTTGTCACAGCCTCCATATTATCCTTTTTTCTTTGCATTTCATCAGGTTTTTCATTGTTGCCCAATTCCTTTTATGTATATTTCAATACTTTTTTGTTCTCATTCTTAACCCATACCCTTGAAAGAAAGTACATGTTTCTCATTTGTAATGGAATTCTTGCTTTTCTTGCTAAGACTTCAGTTTCTTGCAGCTTTTCATTTTTTGTGATTGGTGTTGATTCTCAGTTATTAGTCACTAATTTTTTGTATGTAAAACCAGTAATTTGTGATGCTGCTTCCATAGGGGATGTTGCTCTTGTAGCTGATGATCAAGTAAAAAGAAGAAGCCCATGGAGAAGAAGAAGAGAAAGCTGATAAATAAAAAGAAGAAAACGAATATTTGATTGAAGAAGATGGATCAGACAATAAAGAAAATGAAAATGATCAGGGAAAAAGCGACAATCTTTTTAAAATCGGACCGAATATCGACTCGGTTAGTCAACTGAGCAATGAGTCAATTGATTCGATCCGGTTGACTTAGAGTTTTTATTTTTTAAAATATTATTATTTATAAAAATTTAAAATATGATATATAAAAAACATATTTAAACAATCTATTAATTATCAAATATTAATATATTAATCATTTTTCATTTATTTTACTATTTCTTTTAGCAATAGTAGTAAAAAATGAAATATTAGAGTTGATTTTTTTGTTAAATATTTAAATTTATAAGGAAAATAGATTTTTGAATTTATAAATTTTAATTTCAATTATTAAATTTATTTTTATGACGTTACTTAAATATATTATTTTTATAATTATCATATTTATGATTTTCATTTCTTTTTTAATATCTAAAAAATATAAAATTATAATATAGTGGAAATAATTTCACATCATTTTTAATTTTATCAAGTCTAATATTAATATAAATTTATTTTATCATGAAATATAAATTTTTAATTGAATAATATTTAATAACTATTAACCCGGATTATAAAAATATATTTTATAAAAATAAAAAAATAATTTAGGGTATATTAAATTTTTTCCGGTCCAACCAAAATTTTTCGGTTCAACCCGATTTTTCCGGTCCAACTAAGTTTTTTTTTTTTTTTTTTTTTTTTCTGTCCAATCCGGTTTGTTGTCTATTCCGGTTTTCATATTGAATCAAACCGAATTTCTTGCCGGTTCGCGGTTGAACCGGTAAAAACAATGGAAAGCAATGAAGAGTTAGCGAACACAGAGGAATTGAATAGAAGAATTGAAGAAGTTATTAGGAAAATGAAAGAAGAAATTAGGATTGAAGCTCAACAGCTACTAATTGCTGTGTAATTTATAAGATTTATGAAGAATTTTTTCAGACCCATCTACCATAAAACTTTGATCTGAGTTTCTTTGAGTGTGTTCGGTTGTAGATTTTTAGTTTTTGTTATTTATTTTTTAAAAACTGTTTTATATATTTAAAAACTTTATCATATTTTTCTAATTATTCATGTATATTTTCTAATTATTCATGTACATTATAATAATGACTTTGGTGGTAGCAGTGACAGCAGCGACGGTGTCGTTGTGGTGGTAGCGGCGGTAACGTGGTGGTGGCTGCGGCAGCGGCGGTGGTGGTGGAGGTAGCGGCAGCATGGTGGTGGTGGAGGTGACAACGGCATGGTGGTGGGGGCATCGACAGTATAGTGATGGTGGAGGTGGCGGCAGCGTGGTGGTGGCGGAGGCAGCAGTGGCGTGATGGTGGAGGCAGCGGCAGCATGGTGGTGGTGGAGGCGGCGGCGGTGGTGATAGAGGCGGCAGCAGTGTAGTGGTGATAGAGGCAGCAACAGTGTGGTGGCTGTCACCGTGGTGGTGAAGATGGCAGTGGTGTGGCGATGGAGGTGGCAACAGTGTGGTGGCGGTGTGGTAGTGGTCGTGGTGGTGTTGGAGACGGCGGCAGCGTGGTGGTGGTGATGGTGGAGGCGGAGGCAGCGGTGGTGGTAGGCGGTGTTGGCGGCGGCGGTGGAGGCAGTGGCGGTGGTGGAGGCAGCATGGTGGCGGTGGTGGAGGCAGCATGGTGGCGGTGGTGGCATGGTGGTGGTGGAGGTGGCGCGGTGGCGGCGGAGGCGTGGTGGCGGCGGCAACCGCAACGATGGTGGTAATAAAAATAATGTAGCAAAATTCTAAAAACCTAATTTTGAAGATTTTTATTTTTTATTTTAAATGTGAAAATCAGTTCTTTAAATTCTTGCAAAAGCCGAAACAGAAATGAGTTTGTCGAACATGTTTTGGTTTTATTTTTAAAAAAATAAATAAAAAACCGAAAATAAAAACCTCTCCGAACACCCCCTTTGTTAATGACGGTTTTTTGTTTTTTTTTTTTTTTTGCCTGGAATAATGGCATTTTAGTAGAAAACTAAATCATTATAAACTGATGAGGACATAAATATTTCGATGGATAATCGTCCCCAAGAAAGGCACAAGTAAATTAATTGATGCCCAAATAGTATTATTAATTAAAAAAAAAAAGGCAATTTGTTGCTCAGTTTGGATCTACCTACTTCATGAATTTTGCAAAGGTAAATTTATCATGCAAAAATAATTTCAAATGGATTTTTATTTTTGAAATACATTTTAAAACCAAGCACGTATGAGGAGTGTTTGATATGTATTAATAGTGTATAACGGAAACATTTAGATAAGAATATTTCTAAATATACAGATAAATGCAAGAATATATATATATATATATATATATATATATATATATATATATATATAATTGTAAAGATGCAACATATTTAAGTGGTAGTGCATGTGAAACTTGGGGGTAAAATATGCTTTTCCTTGAAATAAACAATTCCAAAGATGTTATATATCAAAAGTAATTTTTAAAACGCATATCCAGTTCAAATAAATTTTAAAATGCATATGGGGCATGGGGCATTTTAAGTCGAGCAATATCTGGCTAAACTTTCGGTACATGAAATACTGGATTTTTTTCCTTCAAGAACTCAACTTTCACTGAGACAATGGTTGTATTTTTTGTGGACGAAGTTTGAAGTTGAGATTCTTACTCGCAGCTTGAAGGGATCCAGGAGATATAGACAAATATTCTAATCAACTCTAGAGTTTGGATTGAATTTTATTTTATTTATTTTTTTTTAAAAAAAAAGAAAGTCCAAAATTCGGATAGAGTCAAGAGGGGGCACCTTTTTTAGAGATAGATAGTGAATTAGTCATATGTGGATAAAAGTAATATGTGAATAAAAAAAAATTATTTTACAAATAAAATTTATAAAAATGAAAGTAGTGTTTATAAACCATTACTCAATCCATTTCAGAATACTTGATGTTTTTTAGAAAATTTTGTATATAGTTTTTAAACTTTCAATATAAAATTAATTTTATTTTTTCAATTTTCACACTACAACAAATTAATAGTTTCCCGACGGAAAGTAGAAATTTTTCATTGGAAAATCTATTTCCCAACGGAATTTGCCGGCGGTAAATTCTGTCGGCAATTGGGCCGTAGGCAAAATTGGCGACGGTGACGGAAAATAATTCCGTCGGGAAATTCCCCGACATAATTTATTTTTCCGTCGGCAAATTTTGCCGATAGAAAATAAATTCCGCCGGCATTTCCCAACGGAATATAAGTTCTCCCGACAGAATAATAAATTCTTCCCGATGGAAAATAAATTCTGTCGGAAAATTTGAGAAATTTTTAATTTTACCGACGAAAAAATCCGTCGGTATTCTGTGGATAATTTCAAAATAGCAAAAAAAAATTAAATAATTAAGATGAACAATGTCACTAGCAACAAGCACAACAGATGCAACAACAACAAAATCACAAATGTGATGATCAAACATTCCCTGGAAATAAGCAAATGAGGATATACAAAAAAAAATAAACAACAAATATATACAAAAAATAAATGAAAAAACACAGAAAAATAAACAACACATATATACCACAAATCAAAAACATTTAATGAAAAAATACAATAAATGGAAAAAATAAATTAAAAAAAAATTGAAACTAACCTGCAGATCTAGCGACGGGAGGGCGAGGCGACGCGTGTGCTAGAGGGATGGAGAGGGAGATCGGCACTGGCGAGGCCGAAGGGGGAAGGCCGGATCTACGCCGGGGGGAGGGGGCCAGGCGAGCCGGGCGAAGCACGAGATAAGAGTGGAATCGCGCGAGAGGGAAGGAGAGGGAGATCGGCACGCGAAAGGGAAGGAGAGGGAGATCGGTGCGCGACAGGCCGGAGGCCGGATCTGCGTCGGGGAGGAGAGGCGACACCGGGGAGGGGACCAGCAGAGCGGCGTTGGATGGGGGGGTGGAGGGAACCAGATATGTGAGGGGAGAAGGAGGGAGGGAGGGAAGGAGGAGGAGAGAGAAAATAAATCAGAACACTTTTATTTATATATACGTTTTTTAGCGACGGAAATTAATTTCGGTCGGTAAAAATATTTAATTAATATATTTAATTTTTTTAGCTATGAAAAAAAATTCCGTCGCTATTTAGCAACGGATTTTAATTTCCGTAGAAAAAATGGGTCGAAATTTCCCTCATCTTTTTGCGACGAAAATTTTTTTTTTCCGTCACTAATTTGAGTAGCAATTTATGCCGCGATTTTTACACGCCAAATTTATCGACAGTTTGATTTTTCTGTCGCTAATTCCCGATGAAATTATTTTTCGTCGAAAATTAGCGACGGATACTCTTTTCAATCGCTTTTCAATCGCTATCTGGCTAAACTTTCGGTACATGAAATACTGGATTTTTTTCCTTCAAGAACTCAACTTTCACTGAGACAATGGTTGTATTTTTTGTGGACGAAATTTGAAGTTGAGATTCTTACTCGCAGCTTGAAGGGATCCAGGAGATATAGACAAATATTCTAATCAACTCTAGAGTTTGGATTGAATTTTATTTTATTTATTTTTTTTAAAAAAAAAAGAAAGTCCAAAATTCGGATAGAGTCAAGAGGGGGCACCTTTTTTAGAGATAGATAGTGAATTAGTCATATGTGGATAAAAGTAATATGTGAATAAAAAAAAATTATTTTACAAATAAAATTTATAAAAATGAAAGTAGTGTTTATAAACCATTACTCAATCCATTTCAGAATACTTGATGTTTTTTAGAAAATTTTGTATATAGTTTTTAAACTTTCAATATAAAATTAATTTTATTTTTTCAATTTTCACACTACAACAAATTAATAGTTTCCCGACGGAAAGTAGAAATTTTTCATTGGAAAATCTATTTCCCAACGGAATTTGCCGGCGGTAAATTCTGTCGGCAATTGGGCCGTAGGCAAAATTGGCGACGGTGACGGAAAATAATTCCGTCGGGAAATTCCCCGACATAATTTATTTTTCCGTCGGCAAATTTTGCCGATAGAAAATAAATTCCGACGGCATTTCCCAACGGAATATAAGTTCTCCCGACAGAATAATAAATTCTTCCCGATGGAAAATAAATTCTGTCGGAAAATTTGAGAAATTTTTAATTTTACCGACGAAAAAATCCGTCGGTATTCTGTGGATAATTTCAAAATAGCAAAAAAAAATTAAATAATTAAGATGAACAATGTCACTAGCAACAAGCACAACAGATGCAACAACAACAAAATCACAAATGTGATGATCAAACATTCCCTGGAAATAAGCAAATGAGGATATACAAAAAAAAATAAACAACAAATATATACAAAAAATAAATGAAAAAACACAGAAAAATAAACAACACATATATACCACAAATCAAAAACATTTAATGAAAAAATACAATAAATGGAAAAAATAAATTAAAAAAAAAATTGAAACTAACCTGCAGATCTAGCGACGGGAGGGCGGGGCGACGCGTGTGCTAGAGGGATGGAGAGGGAGATCGGCACTCGCGAGGCCGAAGGGGGAAGGCCGGATCTACGCCGGGGGGAGGGGGCCAGGCGAGCCGGGCGGAGCACGAGATAAGAGTGGAATCGCGCGAGAGGGAAGGAGAGGGAGATCGGCACGCGAAAGGGAAGGAGAGGGAGATCGGTGCGCGACAGGCCGGAGGCCGGATCTGCGTCGGGGAGGAGAGGCGACACCGGGGAGGGGACCAGCAGAGCGGCGTTGGATGGGGGGGTGGAGGGAACCAGATATGTGAGGGGAGAAGGAGGGAGGGAGGGAAGGAGGAGGAGAGAGAAAATAAATCAGAACACTTTTATTTATATATACGTTTTTTAGCGACGGAAATTAATTTCGGTCGGTAAAAATATTTAATTAATATATTTAATTTTTTTAGCTATGAAAAAAAATTCCGTCGCTATTTAGCAACGGATTTTAATTTCCGTAGAAAAAATGGGTCGAAATTTCCCTCATCTTTTTGCGACGAAAATTTTTTTTTTCCGTCACTAATTTGAGTAGCAATTTATGCCGCGATTTTTACATGCCAAATTTATCGACAGTTTGATTTTTCTGTCGCTAATTCCCGATGAAATTATTTTTCGTCGAAAATTAGCGACGGATACTCTTTTCAATCGCTATTTAACGTCAAAATTTTTCGTCGGTAATTGCTGATTTCTGGTAGTGCCAATACAACATTAATTCTATATTACATTTCAAATATTATTCAACCAATTAAATTTAAGTTATACTTTTGGGAGTAATAAAAATAAGAGTAATATAGTCATTGTTCACTACATTTAATCCTAAATTTAGGTTTAATTAATATTTTTTAATTCTAATAAAAACAACAAAATTAATATATAAAATGAAATAGATGGAGTATGAGCTATATGTAGTCAAAGATTAAAACTTGGGCCTTGGCACATAGGATTTATGTAAATCTTAAATTACATATTTTATTTATTTTCCCTTATTTTTTTTATTATTCTTTTCTTTTATTCATATTAATGCATGTCATTTAATTTATTTTACTTTCGACTTGTGCATTAATTTTATTATTCTTTCATATTTATTTTTTTTATCGCATTTGTAACACTCTTATACCTTACTTTCAATTAACTAATGAACCCTTCCAATTCAGTTAGCCTAATTAAGAATCTAAACTATTAAACAGTCCAATACAAAGAAAACCAGTATTTTTTTTCCCGATAATTTACTTACTTTAGTTGCCTAAGTCTATTAACAACATTAGAACAACTAAGCACTAATAAAACTTATTTTAACTTAAACTCAAATTCACCGATTGACCTATAACTGTCCTAAGTTACTATTCATTAGGTCAATTTTTCTTTAACATGCAATCACACATTACACCTTACCATTTGTATTAACTTAACTTCTGCAGGTTACTAGGCATGCCATATCATGCAATTACATACTTCTAGACACATAAACTAAAATCATCACACACATCACTAACTAGTGCCAGTTATAACAGTTTATTACAAACCAGTACTCAAAACTAAATATAAGTTCATATACATGCCATAATTTCTTAACATACTTAAAATATTCCAAAATAATTCTTCAGTTGGCTCCCAAAATATGTGAGGTATGCACTGCTCCACGTCCTAAGGAGTACCTATACGCGGTCAAATATAACTACATGCTAAGCATTAAATATACCTAGTGGTGATTGTAATTTCAGATATTTCCACTAAACTAAGTTATCACGCATAAACAATATTACAAATATAATAAAATAATCATAGTTAAATATTATTTATCTTATTTATAAATTATGCATGCAATATCACATTTAATTGCCATTAAATCACATAATTAAAGGCATTTACACAATTAATATACATAAAAGACCATAATTATCATTTTGTCCCTAATCATGGCAAAATTACAAGTATGCCCTTAAACTTTACCAAAATTACCAAAATGCCACTAGTTCATTTTATTTTACCATTTTACATTATTTAACATGCAAATTATTATTTTACCCTCCAATTACCAATTTCATGCCAAATTACATTTTAGTCCCTAAAAGTGACAAATTTTCATAATTAACCATTTAATTACTTTTTTACCCTTATTAACCTTTATTTACATATTTATGGGCAAAATTACTATTATGCCCTCAACTTTTTTAGTAATTTCAATTATGTCCTTTTTCATAAAAATATTATTTTATCAAAATTTAACCATTTCAAGCTTATTTTACCATATTGCCCCTGTATAAAAACTAGCAGACATCTATTATTGGGATAAACGAGACGTGAACCCCAATAGGTTCAATAAAGAATAGAGGAATCCCGTGGGACCACCCTTATAATACAGAAAATAAAAATACATACAAATACAAAATTGAGACAGAATTATAATGCCCCAACACCCCTTGGGAGGATATTGAAGTCGCTACGCATGCATACACATTCAAGTTAAACAATTCCAACACACTTAAACTACTATAAATCAAAAATCAATACACATGCTTAAAACAAGTTCTTATAGTCATTTGCATTACGTTATATTGTTGTCTTTAATACAATACAAAAGCATTCACTTACTATAACATTTACATATCATATACAAAGATGCTTTACATATACATATACTGAACTATACAAAAGTACTATATCACATATACAAAAAGAACTTCAACTTGTACTCCTAGTGGCCATGACCTGCAGATGCTCAACTACTTACTAAACCTGCAAACCTACACGAAAAAAATACCCGTGCTAAGCGATAACGCTTAGTATGGATATCACAAATAATAGACTTCTAACGAAGTCACAAGCATAATCATCCAAACATATCAATAGTTGACATGATATTCATTTGCGAGCATAATAAAAGAACGGGCATTTATCGTACTTATAACATGATGAGCATACTATCAACCATACTTTTAACATATCTATAACTTTTATATATCCTATTTCATGTTCATGTTCTTTTAACTTTAACTATTATAACAAACAACAAGTAAAACCCTGTCATTGCATCTCATGCACATTCGTATGCATATAAACACAATGGCATATCTCTAGCATAATCATGTACAATAATAGCTTCTCATATGCACTTGTAAACTCATATTAGCATCTCTGGTACAATAGTCATGTACTTCTATTAGCATTCTCAGTAACTCACTAACATGTAGCAACATCTATTATATATAATGCAAATAATTAATAGCCTGACTTCATAATATAAGTGGATACGGGTAAACATCTGGATACTGATGAACAATATCAAACATCTAGAGACAGGAGTCTCAAATTATCTAGTTACTCGAAGGTATCAAACATCTAGATACCAAAGGTAACAAACATCTAGACACCCGTCAGTGCCATTCTAGCAGCTGTAAAACATCTAACCCTTTATAAGCATTCCCATCTATCCACTTTTATGAACATCTCAGGCTTAAAAATAATCACTTTGTACACGTATCCATATACATTACTTTTATTCAACTATCATGATATACTATTGTTCATACAACTCAATAAATACAATTATTAACTATACATAACTCTAAACACATACATATAGTTCAACATACAAGTACAAAATTCATTATGCATATTCCACATCATATATATATATATTCACAAGTTTAACACATTAGAATTCTCAAATAATGTATTTAAACTGGTTTAGATTCCAGTTGGCATATATATATAACATTTGATAATGTTAAACAAAGAAATATGCAAGTTGAAGGTACCTCACGGTGGTAACCTTTTGGTTGTCATCGTGACATAAGAAAATACAAAACAAAACTGAAAACAGGCATACCTCACGGTGGCAACCATTTGGTTGGGACCATGAGGTCAAAAAATAAGCAATTCTGCCTTCTCTCGGCATTGGTCATGGTGGCAATGAATAGGTTGTCACCGTGACATACCAAAATTAGCAAAATAGAAGCTAAACTTCAGGACTGCTTCACTGCTCTATTTTGGACAGCCTCGAACAATGTCTAAACCTCAATTTTAGGCAAAGGTCCCTCTTATCATTTGTTTCCTAGGATGTTAAGTATCAAATGGAACAAGTTTCAGGTAATTTGGATTTAAAATGAAGGAGTTATGGCCAAGGGAACACAACTGGTTCCAGAAGCCCTCCTACAGAATTGTAACTACGGTTACAGTGAATTTTGAAGACCTTAATGTCCTCAAATCAACAGAGCTATTTCTACAACATTTATAGTCACAGAGCTTATGGTTCCAACCCAATTAGTCTCATCCCTTTTGGAGTTGTAAAACTCATTTTACATCATAAACAGTTCACATGGGTCAATATAGGCTTCAAAGACAGTTTGACACAATCAAACTTGTCAAGCTTAAAAACAGCCAACTTGGCCAAACCAATACACCAAATTCAAATTATAGTTCCTATACACATATATGAACCTCAAAGCATAATCAAATTCCCAGCATATTCCATTATCCATAGATTACACAACCAATACCCACATCCTTGATATTAGGGTTCTATACATGGGTCAATATACTCATGGCAATCAAACCAATCTCATTAATATGCCACACAATTATTCACCTACAACTTATATCATATATCACATAAAAACACATAAATCTCAAGCTAACAACACATGCACTTTAACCAAACAAAGCACATAATCCCTGACCTCAAAATGAGCAGCTTAATGAGACCTCTCACTAACTCAGACCTTTTCCTTGCCTTTATCCTTTCGTTTGTCCAAAGCTTCTTGCACAATTAATAGACACACTCTTAATCCATTTATCAAATCAAACTCAAAATCCAACAAAACAGAAATGAGTAGAAGAAGAAGAAGACCTTAAACCATCTACCCATACATACCTTCTCAATAAACCACTTCAAACCAATCAAAGTTCTTGAAACCAACCGAAAATGGATAAAATGAACCAAAAAATGAAAGAAAGTGAAGAACAAAGAGAGTGCAAAAACACAAATGAGATGGCCGGACCACACATGCAGATTTGAGACCACCTTTTATCCCAAAACTCATTATATATATGCTTGTAAAGAGGGTGTTGGCAATGGTTGTATTCCACATGTGGAATGCACTCACCTCTTCCTCCAAAACACTCTTTTGGTCCTTGGCAAATCTCCACTAAGTCCCTCTATAAATTCTTCTCTTCTAATATCTTTTAATTCTATTCAATTACATCCTTACATACTCATAATTGTTTACTCATTAAATCACTCTTGTACTCTCATTATACAATTGACACCACTAATCCTTCTAGGGTACAATTCGGGCCGTTACAATTCTCTCCTCCTTAAGAAATTTCGTCCTCGAAATTTCCATGCTAATAAACGAAAAATCATTCCAGTCAATACACAAATGTAAAACTTACCAAATGGACCGGCTGGATCATCGACCTCTTCTTCGATCATGGCAAAGACTCGACCCGAACCGCTAAGAGCAATTGGCTTCTCTATTATTTTCGACATTACTTGAGCCACTCTACCTCTTCCTCTACCAATTCTGACTGATCCAGACACATTCACATTTCCTTTACTCACTTGCAAAACCCGAATTCTCTTTAATCTCCGGACAGTTGGCAAACATGTGGTCCATACTACCACACTTGAAACATGCTCCTGTGAGCTTTCTACATGTACCCTAGTGATTCCTTTGACAATACTAACACTTAGGTATTGTGCTACCTCTACTGGAAGGTGCCGCAACACTACCCATTGATGTAGGCTCTCGAATTGAACCTCTAGTAACTTGTCCACTTGCAACTCTCGAGCCTTCTTGCTATTAACTCTATCATTTTCTGGTACTTTCCTCTTTTGCTCTTTCCTTTGCTTTACTAATTTAGCTTTCTCCAATTTCATAGCTGCAAAGACTAATTGATAATAATTCGCCGACTGCATAACAACCATCGCTGATAAAGTTCCTATAATGGACTCACTCAATCCATCCTCAAACTGTCGACATCTGAAGTCTTTTGTTAACAATACATCTGGTACATACATACTCAGTCGACTGAATTCCTTATCATATTCTCCTATTGTCATACTCCTTTGTTTCAAACTTACAAACTCCTTCCATTTCGCTTCTCTATAGGCTTTTGGTGACATACTTCTTCTCAAATTCTTGGGCAAAGAAGTTCCGCATCAACACATCTGGTCGCTGGGAATTTCGAAGCACCAGTTTTCACCAGTCGTAGGATGGACCTTGTAATAATGATACTGCACAAGTCAGTCGCTGATTCTGAGGATAATTAATTTCTTGCAGTATCCTTTCTGTCTATTCCAACCAAAACTCAACCACATCCGACTGATCCAAAGTACTCCTACTAAACTCCTCTACTCCTCTCTTTCTAATAAGATCTGAAGGAGCCTTAGGAGCAGTCAGTCTATCTATAAACTGTATCAACCCTTGCACTATTGTCGAATTGTCCTGAGTTAGACCCGGACCTTCAGCTGGATGTCGCTCAGGTACAGGCTGATTAACTCTCACTGGATTTACACTTCTCGTCGTCTCTCCTACATTCTCACTCGGATTCGATTCCATCTATTCTCTACACAAAACAACATCTGCATTAGGCCACAACTCTAGACAGATACAAACATCTAATCTATACTCAAACATCTTATCGTCCTGAATCATCTACAAATGCTCTGATACCACAACTTGTAATGCCCCAATACCACTTGGGAGGATATCGAAGTCGCTACGCACGCATACACATTCAAGTTAAACAATTCTAACACACTTAAACTACTATAAATCAAAAATCAATACACATGCTTAAAACAAATTCTTATAGTCATTTGCATTACGTTATATTGTTGTCTTTAATACAATACAAAAGCATTCACTTACTATAATATTTACATATCATATACAAAAATGCTTTACATATACATATACTGAACTATACAAAAGTACTATATCACATATACAAAAAGAACTTCAACTTGTACTCCTAGTGGCCGTGACCTGCAGATGCTCAACTCCTTACTAAACCTACAAACCTACACGGGAAAAACACCCGTGCTAAGCGATAATGCTTAGTGGGGATATCACAAATAATAGACTTCTAACGAAGTCACAAGCATAATCATCGAAACATATCAATAGTTGGCATGATATTCATTTGCGAGTATAATAAAAGAACGGGCATTTATCGTACTTATAACATGATGAGCATACTATCAACCATACTTTTAACATATCTATAACTTTTATATATCCTATTTCATGTCCATGTTCTTTTAACTTTAACTATTATAACAAACAACAAGTAAAACCCTGTCATTGCATCTCATGCACATTCGTATGCATATAAACACAATGGCATATCTCTAGCATAATCATGTACAATAATAGCCTCTCATATGCACTTGTAAACTCATATTAGCATCTCTGGTACAATAGTCATGTACTTCTATTAGCATTCTCAGTAACTCACTAACATGTAGCAACATCTCTTATATATAATGTAAACAATTAATAGCCTAACTTCATAATATAAGTGGATACGGGTAAACATCTGGATACTGATGAACAATATCAAACATCTAGAGAAAGGAGTCTCATATCATCTAGATACTCAAAGGTATCAAACATCTAGATACCAAAGGTAACAAACATTTAGACACCCGTCGGTGCCATCCTAGCAGCTGCAAAACATCTAACCCTTTCTAGGCATGCCCATCTATCCACTTCTATGAACATCTCAGGCTTAATAATAATCACTTTGTACACATATCCATATACATTACTTTTATTCAATATCATGATATACTATTGTTTATAGAACTCAATAAATACAATTATTAACTATACATAACTATAAACACATACATATAGTTCTCCATACAAGTACGCAATTCATTATGCATATTCCACATCATATTGTAGACGACCTCACCGTCTATTGGCTATCATAAGGCAGGATCACGGAGTCGCCACCCGATAGAGCATCGAGAAATAAATCTAACCTTATGAGGCCCAAAACCAGAGAGAGTTCGGGACCTCACTCTTATTCATACCTTTGGTTAATATTATGTAAACGGGTTTTTAGGATCAGTTATTTTATCTCTTCTCTAACACGAGTTATGCAATAAATATAAAGCGCATTACAAGCACATAAAAAATAATAAATAAAGCGATAAATAAAATGTATTTACAGTTATCCAAAAATAAATATGAAATCATAAAAGAAAGATAAAATAATAATAATACATACATACATAAATCGAGCTATTTATTTAGGTGGGAACATTGGTTCCCGACTAGTTGTTTTATAAAAAAGTATAAAATTCTTGAATCAATTTAAATCTTTTGGTTTTGGGATGAGAACGTGGACATTGGTCCAGTTTTATTGACAAATTTCATTTTGTAGAAAACATTTGTGTGGTGGTTCTTTTTAAGCGCAGTCGAAAATCTTTTATTATTACAGACTACAAATAAATAAAATAAAATAAAATAATAATTACATATTTTTGAATAATAAATAATAAATAAAACCTAATCTACTCGCCTCGACCGTGCTTCTTGGACAGGCCACGTGGTACTCGCGGTTATAGTCATGACGGGAAAATAATATTGGTTAGTAATGAATAATGAATAATTGGATAAATAAATAAACAAATAATTTGAATAAAGCAAATTGAGAGAAGTAATTAAAATTAAAAAATGGACTAAATTAAATTAAGCGATGAACAAATGAATAAATAGATAAATAATTGGATAAATAATTGAATGAATTGAAATAAAAGAATTGATGGATGGAAAATATAATAACAATTGTAATAATCGAATGCAATAAAAATAATAATGATAATAATAAGACAAATAATTACAATAATAGGAGTAATAATAATGTGCTAATATTAACAATTATAACATGAATTAAACATAAGATGATAGTATTAATAATGTAAATGGATAATAATAATAATAGCAATAATGCAATATAATAATGATCACCTTAACCAAATAATAATAATAATAATAATTACACAATTATCATAATAATAATAATAACAATAATAATAAAATACCAATAACAATAATATTTATAAAATACATCAAACATAAAATAATATTAAAAATGATTAATAATATTAATATTAACATAACAATAATAATAAACAAGCAATAACAATAATAATATAAACAATTACTAAAATAACAATGACATAAATGATATCACAATAATAATATTATTAGCACAATATAAAATAAATAACACAAATATCAACAAATAAACAACAATAATAATAATATCATAATAACCATAATATTAACAATTAATGATAATAATAATAATAATAATAATAATATAAAAACAGAAAAATAAATAATAAATAAATAAATATAATAATTAATTAATAATAACCATATAATAATAATAATAATAATAATAATAATAATAATAATAAAACAGAAAATTAAATAAAAAGGGAGGAAGGAGGTTTACCAGTCACCGGAGGCTCACCGGAGCGGCAGTGGCCGACACCACCCATGCCGGAAGGTAGATCGGCGCCCGAGGAGCTCACCGGAGCTGATCACGTGCCGATCGGAGGTCCACCGTCGCTGGAAAACGCGCCGCAACGTCTCGGTTCTTCTCCCTCACGCGCCACGCTGCCGGCAACCGACGGAGGAACGGCGGCCATCGCTTGAAGCGTCTGGATGTGCTGGTTCATCAGGTGGGGCGCGTGCCGCCGTGTGCGGCGGTGGTTGGCCGGCAGAGCCCCCGCCACCTCCTCTTCTTTTTCTTCTTTTTCTTTCTTCCTCCGGCGCCATTGGTTCCCGTTGGCTGCTTGTCCTCCCTCTTTGTTTCTTTCTCTTTTCCTTTTATTTTGGTTTCTTCTTCTTGACCTTTGATCTCTCTTACTCTTTCTTTATTTTTCTTTTGCTCTTATCTCCCTCTTGCTCTCTGTATCTCCTTATTTTCTATTTCTTTTCTTGGTCTTCTATGGCCGGCCACCACTGTTCTTGCTCTCTCCTCTTTTCTTTCTTTTTCTTTCTCTTTCTTTTCTTTTCCCAGCCGAGCCCCCCTATTGTTGTTCATCTCCTTCTTTTTATTCCCATCTTAGGTTAGATTAGACTCCCTCAATAATTCCCTCCAATAATTCTTACTTTTTAATTTAACTTAATTTAAATGAATTTACACAAACACACATATTAATTAATTAAAACTCTACTAATTAAACATTATATATTTTCCATTTTAATCTAATTAATCTACTTAAATTATCATATAGATTTTATCTAATTAATTAACTAATTAATCTTTAACTTTACATACATATTAATTACCCAATACTATTAACTAATTAATTAACTAATAATATTAACTAATTAATTAACTAATTAATTTTTAATCATACATACATACATATATATTTTTTAGAGGAAATTATCAAGGAGTCAAATACCATTTTTTTTTATATATTAAACCCGACTCGGGACCCGGTGTCTACAGTTGCCCCCAATTTTGGAGAAGCTAGTGTTTAGACACCTAGGTGAGCCAAAATTCAAGGAAGGAATAGAGAGAGGATTACATACCTGAGGCGGAGGCGGAGACCTTACACTACAAGAAAACTGAATTTTAACGACCAAAATTTAGCGAAGGGATAAAAATCCGGTCGTAAAAAAATATAAACAACGAAGGGAATTTAATTCGGTCGTTAAAATTCAAATGTCATTATTATTTAACGAGTGGTTTAATTCCCCTCGTTAAAAAAACCCAAAATTCGGTCGTTATTGCCATGATAAGAGGCGGGACTTCCGAACCATTTACCTCCAAAAATATATTTCTCTCTTCCTCCCTCTCCTTTCCTCCCCCCCTCTCTCTTTCTCGCAACAGATCTGTTCTGCCTCCTTCGCACTCCGGCCTCCCCCACTGCCGCTCCTGTCGCCTCCCTCGCCACTCTAGCCTCCCACTGCTGCTCTCGCCACCGCTCATCGCTCCTGGCTCTTCGGTCGCCACTCATTCCTCATCGTGGGCGTCGCTACTCCAGAATCGCCGTCGTCTTGCCTCAACAGGTAAATCATAATTTTTCTTTATTTTTTTTCCATTTATTTGTTTTTCATTTTTTTATCCCCGCTGCTGCTGCTACCGCCGCCACTCGACGCTCCTCCCTCCCTGTGGACGTCACCGTTCTATCAGCTCTAGAATCGCGTCGTCTTGCCTCAAAGCTTGTTCTACCTTCATGTCTGGATCGTTCTCTATCAAGGCGAAAAGGTTTGTTCTTTCTTCTTAATCGATCGCTCTAATTTGCTTCAATTTACCTCCTCTATTAGTTTGTAAGAAGTCATATTTAGATCTGTTTTGTGGTCATACTAATTGAATTTTGATACTTTTATTGTTGGTTTTTGCTTTGTATAATTACTTTCTGCTTAGTTTTCCATTTCGAATAAAATTTCTAGATTCAATTTCTTTTACACTCATCAGTGGCAATGTGTTTTCCTATTGTAACAGAAGGAGATTATGGAGAAGGAAGCAGAGATCAGGAGAGTCAGGGAAGAGTTGCTTCGACAAGCCAAAGAGGGGTAAGATTAGTCTCCAGTGTGCCCGGTGACTTTTTTCTCCAATTTGTATTGTTCCTTGAAATTTTAGTTTTTGAGTTTAATTTAAGTTTCCATAAAGCATAATCTCTCTGATGAGCTGATGACCATGATTGAAATAGTTATAATAATTTTCTGTTTTCTGCTTTTATATATCACCCACTTGTTCTCATCATCAGAAGTAAATGGAATTTCTACTTCAGTCTTACTGTTGTGCCCCTAATGCATCCTTCTATTTGCTACCCACAATCTAAATAACAGCATTATATGCCTTCACTAAATTGAAATTAATGTTTCTGCCTGTCACTACCTATTGTTTGGGTTGACACTGAATGTCACACCCCGTTTGCCCCCTAGTTGAATGAGCCATATCTGTATATGTGTTCAATTGCATAAGTTTTATATCATAAGGGCATTTTGGTAATTTTTGCATGTTTTAAGAGTTTTGCTAGCATGTGGGTGCATGCATGGTGCCATGGTGTGAGTCAGTTGGGTTAGAATGGTGTGTGCTTGAGTGCACCATAGTAGGATATGCACTAGTGGATTATTGTAGTGTGTAGACATGCATATGGTTGTAGGGTGTGAGTTAGGAGTTGCACTTGTGTGTGTTGCTCACACATGAGTAGGATGTATTAATAGAGTGTCTCATTGTGTGTGTGTGATGCACTTAGATAGGGTGTGAGTGAACAATCTCCTCCACTAGATGATTGACATGTGTAAAGTGGGAAAGAGAAAAAGATGAAAAAGGAAAAATTGGATTTTTGAGAACCCATTTCCCGTTCTTCCTTCTTCTCCTTCTTCTTCTTCCCCTTTTTTCACTCTCTTAAGTGCCCTAGCTTAGATCCAAGCCTCTAGTGGTGGAAATTGATCTTTGCATAGCATTTTAAAGGTAAATCTACTGCATTTATTCTCATTTTCTTCATTGGATTCTCCATCTTCTTCTCTTTTTCTTATTTTCGGACTTGGGTTGAAGTTAGGTTTTGTGTTATTGTGTGGTGTTGTTTTGTTCCTAGTTGAGCCTCCCCGGGATCCTAAAGGCAAGGAAGTTGCTGGATCTAGTAGAACTAAGCACTAGGAGCTAAGGATTTTGAAGGTTTGGGAATTCTTGCTTTTGCATGTGAATATGTTCTTATATGTGTTTTGATGATTTATTGGAATTTGATTGTTAGATGTTCTTTATCTTGATGTATATGATATGGGTATTTGCTTTAAAGTGTGAATCTTGCAAAAACATGAGTTAATTATGGTAATTTTGGAATTGATGTGGTTTGATGCATAAATTGGGTTTTTGATTGATTCTTGGAATTGAATGTGTAAATTAATGGATAGTATGCAAATTATTGTTAATAAATGTTGTATTATGGTTGTTGATGCTTTTGGATGGCTGGGTTTGAGGTAAGTAACCTTGGATTGAGATTTGTGTTGTTGGAGGAGGATTTGGAAGAGGAAAATCTGCAGAATTCTGCAGATTTTCGAAGTCCCGACGCTGTCGCGATCGCGACAGAGAGCGGTGTTGGGTGCTTCGCCGTTGTGAGCACGCGACATCTGTCGCGAGCTCGCGACAGCCGAAGTGCTGTGTACTCTCTGTCGCGACCGCGACAACTGTCGCGATCGCGACAGAGCGTATTGTTGGCCAAATGCTATCGCGAGCACGCGACCCGTCGCGAGCCCGCGACAACATCAATCATCCTCTGTCGCGATCGCGACGTACGTCGCGAGCGCGACAGAGCCTGGCCCTTCCGTCCTCCTCGCGGTCGCGAAACCCATCGCGCGCGTGCAGCGAAGAGACTTTGGTCTCTGTCATGAGCGCGACAGACGTCGCGAGCGCGACAGTCCCCTGTTTGCTGAATGAGTTTCCCTTCATCCCTTGTGGCTTGAACTTCAGTTTTCTTTAGCAATTATGAGATTTATGCTTGGTATTCTCTAAATAATATGCAAGTGTAACTATAGTATGATTATGTTCATTTGATGATGATGATTTTGGAAGTTATGAAATGGATGGTGTGGCTTATGTATGACCTGCTAGAGTCTAGTAAGTGGATAGTTAGGCATGCCTAATAGAGTCTTTGCTGCAGCTTCTGTTTTCTGTTTGGACCCCGATCAGGTCCCCGAATGGTTCCTCGCGAACCCTTATCTGAAAGGATCTTGTTTAAGATTCCCCCTTTGTAATGTTTTGTAAAAGTTAAATGAAAATTGTTTTATCGGCTCGTACCCGTAAAGTACTGTCTGTATCGGCTCGTA